>MNCI01004132.1:2689-146900 GCA_015680685.1 Gnetum montanum | reverse complement strand
ATCCTTCCTCCTTGACCCCTGAAGCCTTTTTATAGGGTTCAAAGGTAGGTAGGGAAGTTACAAAATATCTTGGGTGGTTTAACCACCATAGAGACAAAAAAGCTATAGTTGACAAGTGTCCCATGTAATTGCCAAGTGTCTTCATTTAGTTGCCAAGTGTCTTCGTTCAGTCACCAAGTGTCTTCGTTCAGTCACCAAGTTTCTTTGTTCAGTCACCAAGTGTTCACCATGGAGAGAAATAAGTTGTAGTTGACACGTGTCCCATGCAGTTGACAAGTGGCCTTTCAGTCGCCAAGTGTCTTCATTCAGTTGACAAGTGGCCATTGTGGAGACAAAAAGGCTATAGTTGACATGTGGCCATTGTGGAGACAATAAGGCTATAGTTGACATGTGGCCATTGTGGAGACAATATCATAGAAAATTAAAATACAATCACTAAGTTGCATAGAAATACAAGCTATAGTTGCAACTTATCCCATACATATATATCCTCTTTATTTTGCTTTTTCTTGGCAATATAGGAGGTGGCGGTTGGATGGTATTATAAAATCATGTAATCTAACCCTCAAAAACACATAAACATTTTTCCCACAGGGCCCTGTTTTATCAGAGATTTGCTATTTGATTTGTTCTTTGTGAAGTAAAAAAAAAATATTGAAGCCCTCAGATGATGTAGAAACTTCCATCCACCAAGAAGCTGGAGTAGAGCTTTGGGGAAGAATGTTTGTTGGATGGTCTATCAGCATGAATGCAAGAACAAAAAGAGAACAGGCGATCTACAAAATTTTAATTTCCTGCAATAGAAAACTACTTGCGAGAACCATTTTATTCAAATTCAAATATTGAAATTCCCCTTTTCGCAATGATCCACCTCTAACTTTGTTAGGTTTCAAAAAGAGGTCTGCAATATTTGCCATAGAAATTTGCAGTGTTGTTTCCTGCATCTCATTTCTCACATGGATTTGCTAATTGCAGTCTTTTTCTATCTTTAAAACAGTGGTAGAGCATATGACGCAGTCGCGGACTTGAAGAAGGTTTTCTTTGGCGCAGGGTTTGGCGACTTCGGCTTTAGCTCCTTCTCAACAAGCACATCCTCGCTGGGTCGCACATCGAAAAATGGATGCATCCTAACCCTAGCAGAAATGGCTAGCCATGGATGATAGGCGTTGTTGGTTTGTCTAGGAAAATGCCGACATCATGCAAATTTCTTGTTCATGGCACCGCAGCGTAAATATAGACAATGTCGTGCTGGTGCTGCTTCCGCCTTCTTCACCGTTGCCTTCGATCGTGGACTACAAAATGCCACCAAAAACTGTAGACCATCCAGAGGCATGCATGCCCTGGCACCTCGCGCCCATGCCATGGTGGAAGCACCGCCACGGCTCTCAAGAAGTTTCTGATGTCCCCATGGCTGCTCTGCTCTACAACAAAACGGAGTGAACTACGATTTCTCCGCTTCCTCTCTGTGCCCATTTTGGGTTTGGTTTTGCGTGGAACTGTTCACAGAAATTTTTGTTGGCAGATTCGCCCAGTTTTGTTTGTTACAGATTATTGCATTAATTTACATTTGATTGCTTTTGTTGTAATTTTCCAGATTTCACCTGTTGGGAGATCTTTGAAATTCGCATGGCCAAACATGCATATGGTTCTACTAATTGTTCCTGTTTTAGTGGTTTCTGTCTCACCGTTCATATTTTTTTTACTTCCTGGTGTGCAGAATCCACATTGAGATTCATGAGATTTAGCCAACAATTCCTGGATAGGATGAAGATTTTGTTGATTTCCTACACCCTCCATAGTAATTACATGCATTCCCTCTATAGAGTACAATAGAGCCAAACTCGATGAATTGATTTCTATTTCTCTGGATCATAATGAGACACAAGAACAGTGCATGCTCCACAACCACCTTTTCCATAGCCAATTTTTGTACCAGTGAGTCCTAAACTTGAAACTTTGCTGAGAAATGAGCAACTGGAAGACCCACTCATGTTCCATCATGCTGATTCTCATAGACCTTTTTAGACACCCAAAGATAGAATTTGAAAAGAAAACTCAACGTCAATGATTTCCTGAACTCAGCCATGCCACTAGGAGCATCATTTTTTTATTGAAACATCTTGTTGTAGCACCTTGAAAGCATTCTCAAAAGTATCAAATGTCCATGGCTTTCCAATAAGAAACTCTCGTGTCTTTATTATAGATAAAGTAACTAGGGCTACCCTACCATAAGCTAGAGAAATATCTGCAATTGACACACCATTTGCTTTTGACTCTAGATAAACTCTCATGCCAACATTCCCAATTGCAATGTCATCATCCCTTGATTTTTAAAACATTCAATTCAACAACATGAGTAGCCGCAATAAGAACATTGTACTACATCCTCTTGAATTTCATTTCTATTCCAACTTTGTGGTTAGTTAACTGTTGTGGAATTCTTTAGACTTGAGCCATGGTTTCAATCGTCTCATATCTCTATTCTATGAAATGGCCAAAATGTGCCAACAATAACATCTCACTATCTCTTCTCATGAATGTCTTTATGGGTTCGATTGGTAAATAGTCAAAATTCTTAAATGATTTCTTTATTGATTTAGTTTTTAACAATCCACAACCATTAATCATCCTTGGGGCTCACAAAAACCTTAGTTTAAGGGTATGTAAGGGCATTAAGGACATGAGCCTACTATGGGGAGGATCCACTTGCATACTCCTTGGTTAGGATGATTAAGTTCCTTATCCTTTAGTCATTTTTGCTTTCAAAATTTATGACCTCCACATTGATTAAATTCAATTTTACAATACTTGGCTAATGGTTTCTAAGTAAATCTCATTTTTAAGATTATTTCTAATCCTCTTTGTGAATTTGACCTTATTCTTGAGTTTTTTTGACTTTCTTTGAACCCAAATTTCATATTAAAACTCCTTATTTTTACTTAATTTTTTAATTTTAAAATTTGTTATTTTTAGTTGCATTGATGTAGCCCAATGCATTAATGCATCCTTGTTGACATAAACACAAAAATACTATATATATGCATTGATACTAAGGAAAACTTTGCCATTTTCTCACAAATGCTAAGGTAGCTTTTGCAATTTTCAGAGCTTAGAGCCTTCCCAACTCCATAATGTTTTAACCACTTTCCCAAATGACTCCCTTCTTTGATCCTACAACTATTGGAGCTAAGATTTATGTCATGGGGGACTAAAAATCATAGGTTTTTGATAGAATAATTTTTCAAAATTTTTCTAACTCCCATAAGGTTTAACTACTAAAATAATATTAAAGATCACTAACTCAGGTAAGTTAAACATTAACAATGAACTTGAGTAGATATTCAAATCAAATAAAGTAAAATAATCAATCTACCATAATTACAACTTCAAGGAGACAAGGTATCAAAGTATTCTAAGTTACACATTAAAAGCTAATCCTTGGTTATGCTATGATTGCAAATGACACTAAAACTGAAAACACTAGGGGAGGGAGGATTGTTCAATCTAAGGGACAAGAGACCAAAAGGGGAATGAGGCCAATAGCCATAATAGCCCCAATAAGAAGCAATTGAAACAAATGCCATGGGACCTCTTTGATAGGAGAGCAAAGTGAAATCTATTTGCTAGATTCCTGTAGTTGAAACTAGTCAATTTTTGTGAAACAAGGTGCTTGGGCTTGGACCAAACTTGGAACTCACCTTGAAGGAGGCCTAGCTAAGGTAAATTCATTTCAAGGGAGTCCAAAGTGGGGTTCTCCAAAATCTTAACTTTGGTTCCTTCTTGGACATGGAACTAGAAGAGGTAAAAATACAACTTGAAGGATCTTCCATGTGGCCTATACTCACATATAGTGGGAAGTGGTAGATTGGAGAAACATACCTCTTTTAAAATAATAGGCAGGTAGATGCCATGATTAAGATTAAAGACATTAGTGTGTCCTATTCAATCAAGGTCATTTTAGAGGCCCTTGGGTTACTTGACACTTGAGAAACCTTGGTATAAATTTAATGCAGGAGATCTATAAGTCAAGAAAGAATGGGTCCAATGGTGCTATCAAGTGGATCATAAGGAGTGTGATGCACTCACCAAGGTAGAATGGATACATTGCAAAATTGTGGCCTATCACCTCAACCCAATAGTGAGGCCAAGGAAAATCATTGCCTTCTCTTCCTCTTTGTGTGTCACTCTAAGTGGAAAATTCCTAGTTAACCTCCCACAACTCATCTTCCTGGAAATCAAAAAAATATTTAAAGAAAATGTGCATTGGAGGAAGATGCTCCTCTTTTTTTGCCTCATTAAAAAAATTTGCAAAAGGTGAGGCATAGCTCATTATGCCAATGATGCACTTCATCATGCTCCTTTTGCATCTTGGTAGGAGATGATGAAGGATAAAGAGCTTGCCAAGCTATAAGAAGAAGAGCAGCCATCACCAACTCAAAAAATAATGTCGAAAGCTTGTGCTACCATCAAGCACATGCAGAAGTTCCATGAGAAACTCCTACAGTAGTAGAAAGAAGGACCAAGTGGTGGAAAACCTTCTATCTACTAACCAACATTGGGTCACCTTAACAAAGTTACCTAAACCATTAGTTGGTTGGAGGAGATTACATTATTATTCTTTGCACAAAGGATGCAAGTGCTTATGAGGTCAAATCAAAGTGCTTAGGAAGTGATAGTGTCCATCCCAGGACAAAAAAAATTCCTTGATATCTTTGGGAATGTTGTCACTTTTTTGTGTGCCATGAGAAGGGTGAGGGGATAACTATCTTAGTGATGCAACATCATGGATAGGAGATAGTAGTAGAGGTGATGGCTTATCACATAGCAGAGGAGCTAAAAAATTCTATGGTAGTCATGATAGACATTGCTACACTCAAAGATGTGCAGATGTCTACAGGAGTAAGTGGGAGGCTAAGTGTAGCCTAGCACAAGGAGGTGCTTTATTGATTGGTGGGGACCAAGCACCCACTTCTAGATGTCTTCAATCTCCTAGAAAACATTACTGCAACCTAGTTGAAGCTAATAGAAGCTAAGGGTAAGATCATCATCACTAATGCCCAACTCAATGTAGCCATATTTGAAAATTGATGGTTGGCAACTAAGGTTTCAGAATTGAGAGTCCATTTAGTTGATCCCACTATTCTTATCTAGGTAATTACAAGGGTTGAAGCTTTCCAAAAGCTTCAAAATAGATTGAAAGAGGTTGAGAACACAAAGGAGGTGGTGGTCATTGATGCAATCTTATCAGAGGCCTTGGCCTACAACATCAGGAAGGACTTATCACAAGTTTGCAAGAAGAATCTAGTTTTGGCAAAAGAAAATCATCACTTGCAAAATGTCAAGGCACAGAAAATGTCAAATGGTAGAATTTTTGCAATAGTAGTAGGTGTAACTTGTTGAGGTGAACATGGATTTGAGGAGGTTGGCTATTCAAAATTGAAATCTCTTGATGGAAGAAGTCTATGTGCTTTACTAGAAATTGACCATTGAGATAGTCGCCTAGAAGAATGAGGCCCTAAATTTTGAACAAGTCAAGAATCACCAAAGGGACCAAGTTGGACTTCTGAAAGAAGTCAATGAAAAGAAAATCCAACTAGGAATGGCAAAGATGAACAAGGTCCTTTAGTAACTCCAAAAAAGAGGTGACATGTGGTAGCCCATATTTAATAGGTTAAACACCTACAACAAAGTTGAAGTCCAACTAAAAGAGTTACAGATTAAAAAGATGATAGAATATATGGTGTTAGCCAACCTCTGATATGCAAACATGGTAATGCTAACTACTGAAAGACTATGGTTAGAGCTAGGGAAATAAGTGGCTAGCTCATACTTCTTATATGAGGCAAAGTTTAAGCACGACAAAGACACAAAGCAAAAGTTAGAAATAGCTAATGCTGAGCTTGAAGTTCTTAAAGCTAGATTTATAGATCAAAGATCAGTTGCTAAGAACCTAGCCAAAAGAATGAATGATTACCAAGAGTTATGGAACCTTATCAGGACATTCGACATCAAATGTAGCCTCTTGAATTGCAAGTCCAATCACTCTAAGTAGCCTTATTTGATTTCATCAATGATGAATAGAATAAGAAGCTATAGACCATGGACCTAGACTTGGTGGAGGAGCAATGTCTATGAATGTTTGCTCATATTAAGTGCTACCAAGAGAGGAAAAAGTAGAAACATCATCATAATCTTAGCAAACACAAGATTGAGGAAGGGGACCTGATCTCTAATGCCATCTAGGAAGGGCCTTTCCTGGTCATAAGGGCCTACAAGAATAGGGCCTATCAAATAGTAGATATGGATGGGTATGAGTTACCCAATTTGGTCAATAATTCCTATCTAAACTCATACTACATGTAGTTGACAATAAACAATGAGTAAGCTTGCTTTCCATGGCTTGCCAAGGCCTTAAACTGGCACTATAGTTTAGTAATACCATAAACTGGCACCATGGCCAACTAGGGCCTTAAACTAGCAACACATGTAACCTTAGGTAGCTAGATCTACTAAATTTTTGTACATAACCTTAAGTATTTCATTGTGATAACATGGTTACTTTGTGTTTTTATCTTATCCTCTTGGAGTTGTGGTTGTAGGATGAAGCTTGGAGTCATCATGGAGGTGCAACTCATCATAGTGGCAAGTCACCATGCAACCTTAATGTGTAAGATTTAGTGAGTTTTTCCTACCATGGTAAGAGTACTTGTTCCACATCACTTCCATCACCGTTCCCTTGAGCCCAACCCTGTAGCCCAGTTATAACCTTCCTTATCTTGGATGATAATGTTGACTGATGTTTGACACTTATACATATATGGCCATATGACATCCCTTAATAATGCTTCACCATCAAGTCCATTGAATGTAATAGAATTCATTCAATGGGAAAACACCTATTCCATCAAGCATTACACATCTCACTTGATGGGAAAAGCCAAATCAAAATCAGTTTTGGCAAAGAAACCCAATGAAGGTTTCACCCCTCACCCTCAAAATGAAATGGGGAAAGAAAATTGCTAAGAAGTCAAAGGGCTAATGAAGCCTAAAGGAGAAATAAATAGCTCCAAACATACAAGGCAAGGAGCCTAGTAGCCAAATAAATCTTGGAGCAAGGTGTGGGTTCCTTAATCGCATTTGCTAAGTGAACCAGACCTCAAAGTACGAAGTGCCAAGGCTTATCAATTAAACAACATGTTAGTACCACATCATGATGTCAACACTTGGAATAAATTTTTAACATTTATGATCATTTTACTATGACCTCATTTCCATTTCACCATCATAACTTTCTCCCATTATGAGAAGCACTCTATAGCATGGTTTGACACTACTGAATCAAGCATGAAAAGGGAGCATTAGTGATGGACCTATAGTTTTGTATCCATTGTTGATGTCTCTTTGGTCAATCCTCTAGATATCAACAAAGAGGGAGCAATGAAACACCATCAAAATTTCATGTTAAAAACTTCATTTTCCAACTTGAGATAAATATTCATTGTAAATGAAAGATTTGTAGTCCATGAGCTACAATCTTGCATACTTCAACTTTTTGAGGCCAAAAAAATGCTTCAAAAGTTATTATTTCCTTACTTCCCAATTAGAAAAAGGCATCTAATGTTTATATCTATGATTGGGAAGGTTGAAAATGCCTTGAAAATGGCTAAAATTGGCATTGTCATGGGTTTTTGTAGGGGTATAGCCCCAACTATACTAGAGCCATTTTTAGTAGACACATAAGCTATAGTATTCATAGAAGCCACAATAGCCAGTGTAGCCATTACTAAGACCCAACAAAAGTGCAACATTGGGATTATTGGAATTTCTATTTTTCCAACAATAGCCACTGTAGTCATCCCAAGTCAACAACAACTAGCATAGGCAACATTCTTTACTAGGCATGAAATTTTCCAATAGATTCCACCATTTCTATAGTTTCTAACTTTTTGCATATTTTCCACCACTTTTGATATTTTCCAACAACCTCAATGTAGTTCACTAGTGCTAGAATAGTAAAGATGGTACTAGCATAGTCACAAAATTTTGTTTACTATTTATAGTAAAGAGATGGATTTTGTGGCTATAATTCATACCAGGCTTACTATAAATGGTAACTATGTTGAAAGTAGATGATCGTTGCACATTGACACCAATCTATCAAAAATCATGGCAGTGGTGTACCAATCCAAAAATATCCATACTAACTCTATAAATACCCAATTCTACTAGGTAGTACTAAGTTATAAACTTCTATAAATCTTAGGGTGTACCTATGTTTCAATTATTTTTGGTTCCAATACCTTAACTATAAATGATCAATATTACAAGCTTTTGTTTAAAGGACCCTATATCTAGGACATGTTATACCATTGAAGCATTATCTAGATCAAGAAGAAAAAAAATGAGAATAATACCTAGCATGAAGAACCTAACTATCATATTTTTTTCATCATATCAACTATAAAAAAAATTTTATTACTAGATAGGTAACTAAAATTTTAAATGAACACATATTATGATAAAAGATTAGAAACTAATGGCTCATAGACATCATAAAGAAAAGTAAAATTAGGTATCTTAGTTATATCAACATCATTAAAAGAATGTGTAACAACTTTTATCTTACTTGCTTATAAATTTGCATTTTGAGAATTAATAAACATTTTTTCACGCTAAAAGAAGAAAATATTTCATCATTGGTTTAATAATGTTGAAGTAGTATAGAATCTCCTATGGGAGAATTCAAGAGAAATTAGATCCATTGGAGAAAAATCAAAGAGGAAAAAATTAGATTTGCTAAAAAAATCAAATTTGTTGGAGAATATTATATCCATTGAAAAAATTTGCTTGAGTTTCTAGTGATAGTGATTCAAGTAGTTAGATCATAACTAATTCAATTTCATTTGTAAAATTCAGTTATCATTATACTTTTGAATGGAAAAACATAAAATATTTTTGGAAAGTTTCTACCTTTTTAAAAAATAGCATTTTTTATGGTATATTATACATCAAGGTCTCTCTATCAATACTTATCTTCATAATATAGAAATATTTCTCCTCATCATCCACTTTGTGAAAATAATAAATCACTTTCACAAGATTAATTTTAAGTATCCAATTTCACAGTATACTTTGAAATCGATATCTAAAATTTACATAAACTTTTAGCTACCCATTAATGATATTACTCTTAGTGATTAACCTCATTTGTCTACTTTTTCTCTTTGTATCTGGAAGTGTTTTCATGTGCCTATTTATTAATATATTGAGAAGCTTTGGCATGTAATTATTTCTACAAGCAAGAGCATAACTATAGTCTCTCTTCAAGACCTAGATATTGGATTTTAAATTATGTTACATTTTAATCACAACCTCAATAAAAATGCTTCTAGTTAAATTTGGACAATTAAATTTTTTCCTACAATATTAATTTATTTTTGTTAAGCTAGGAAAGCTATTAGGATCAATTGTTATTTATTTAGTATCTCTAATTGATGCTTTCTTTCATCTTTGGAGAGAGTATTCTCTTTTTCTTTATAAGTAGTTCTTTAGTAAGAGGTAAAAACATGTGAGGGAAGTTCTAAATAAGGGTAAGGCCTAATTATTTTCCTAAGCCTGAGGCAAGTTTCTTCAAAGTTATTAGTAAGGCTGAAAATATAAAAAGGAATCACAAAAAATATGGGACCTCTCTTTATACATTCTCTTATTTTTTGATGAACTAATATACGATGAATTAAATATTATTCATCTTTCAAGATTCCACATCCTTCCTTTCTTCCTTATAAGCGATATTAAACATTTCCATTTTATAAGTTACAGTAGGTATAAAATATGTTCTTTTGTAATAAATTTTACTACTTTAACAATGAGATGTTAGCCTAGTGGTAAGACTCTTAATTTGAAGTTACCAAGTCATAATGTTGAGTTATAAAATTCTAAATAGACAATATATCTTAGGGAATACTTATATTATAATTATTTCAGAATTATAATATCTTCCTCCCCACATCCACCCCTCCAATGCTATGCATAGATTTTAATTTTTTATCCTCATTTATGATGTAACAATATAAATTATTTAATGATAAAGATTGTATAGGTGTTTTATAGGTTTTAGGTTATTTTTAGGTTACATTTTATATCTCTTATAATTAAGTTCTATCAGTATAGATTATTTTTCATAGGTTGCAAGGGCTATTATAGAATATTTTATAGGGAGTGCTAGTTTTGTCCTAAATTTTGAAGCATTTTCTTTTGCAAGTCATGTGTTTAAAGTGTGGTAAATAGATTTTTGTGCCATGTGCACTGATTTCTAACAATGGTACACATTTCATAAGTGCAACTTTTCGCAAGCTCATGCAACACTTGGGGGTTGAACACAAATTAGCAACACCATACCACCCCCAAGCCAAAGGCACCAATAAGAAAATAACCAAGATACTAATTTGGATGGTTAGTAAATATAGGAAGGATTGAAGTAGTAAACTTAACAATGTTCTTTAGGCTTATCATTCAACATAGTAACTTCCTATTTGATACTCTTCCTATGAGTTAGTGTATAGAAAACTACACATACTTTCCATCCAAGCAAAACTTCATACACTTTTAACTGCATGTGACCTTGACATGGACCTGAGCCTCACAAAAAAAGATAGATTAATGAAGCTCAACATATTAGATAAGAATCAATTAGTGGCCTTGTCATCCAATGAAGTGCAGAAGGCACATAGTAAACAATGTAATGACCTCAAAATTAGGAATGCAAAATTCCAACCAGGAGATGAGGTGCTCTACTAGAACCCAATGCATGTAGCTCAATGTACAAAATTTCAAATGCTATTGGAGGGCTCTTATATCATCTATGAAATCATTTTGTTTGGGGCCATGATGATCTACCACTTAGATAGTCCAAACAAAATATTATTAGTTAACACTTAACAACTAAAACTTTTCCATGAATCACTAGCAACCAATGGGACTAATGCCTCAATAGATGATCAAGCATCCTCAATCTTTTGGATCTTCCCCTCTAACTTAGTTGTCGAGGAGATGGCCATCGATGCTGAGTTTCTACAAAGTGGATTCTCAATTTTTAACCTTTTTTGTTTTACATCATCTTTAGTACTATCTTCATTTTCTAGGGTATTTTACATATTTTTTCTATATTTGGCTTATTTAAATTCTTCTTACATTTCTTTATGTTCCTTTATTACCATTAGGGATTTGGTGCCAACTACAACTACTCATTGATCATGGTTTGAAACTTCATTGATTGTTTGATTACACATGACTAAATTTCATTTTAGAATTTTGATGTTTATTAATGGGACATTGATTCATTTCATGATAATAGGTAGTGAGTCCACATCATCCAACACTTCACACAACACTATGGTGTTTCCAAACTTATAATAAATTAGTGGCTTTGGTACTTTCCAAACTTGGAACAAATTAAGTGGATCGATAAGGGTGTGATGTCAAGTGGATTTGTCACTTTTGTACTTGCCTACCATCTAGGGTTGCATGAGTATTTCCTTGTATTTCTCACCATTCCTTTATTGACCAATAAACAAAAGCCAATGTCTTGAAAATAAAATAAAATAAAATAATGGAAATTCAAAGCACATCCTTTAAACACAATAATTGGATACAAGCATTGGTTATGAGGCTAGAAAGACATGTTACCCATGCCTAAAGGAACCCATCTAACTAAGGCCTTTTTTCTTTCTTTTTTCAAATTTTTTCTAACTCCCACAAGGTTTAACTACTAAAATAATATTAAAGATAACTAACTCATGTAAGTTAAACATTATTAATGAACTTGAGTAGCTATTCAAATAAAATAATATTAAAATAATCAATCCACCATAATTACAACTTCAAGGAGACAAGGTATCATAGTATTCTACATTACACATTAAAAGCTAATCCTTGGTTATGCTATGATTACAAATGACATTGAAACTAAAAACACTAGAGGAGGGAGGATTGTTCCATCAAAGGGATAAGAGACCAAAAGGGAGATGAGGCTAATAGCCGTAGTAGCCCCAATAAGAAGTAGTTGAAACAAATGCCATGAGACCTCTTTGAGAGGATCCCAAAGTGGAATATTTTTGCTAGATTCTTGTAGTTGAAATTGGTCAATTTTAGTGAGACAAGGTGCCTCGGCTTGGACCAAACTTGGAACTCACCTTGAATGAGGCCTAACTAAGGTAAATTCATTTCAAGGAAGTCCAAACTGGTGTTCTTCGACAACTTAACTTTGGTTCTTTCTTGGACATGGCATTAGAAGAGGTAAAAATACAACTTCAAGGATTTTCCATGTGGCCTATCCTCATGTCTAGTGGGGAGTGGTAGATGGAAGAAACATAACTCTTCTGAAATAATAGGCAGGTAGATGCCATGGTTAAGATTAAAGACATTAGTGTGTCCTATTCAATCAAGGTCATTTCAAAGGCCCTTGTGTTACTTGACACTTGAGCAACCTTGGTATAAATTTAATGCAGGAGGATCTAGAAGTCAAGAAAGAATTGGTCCAATAGTGCTATGGAGTGAACCATATGGAGTGTGATGCACTCACCAAGGTAGAAATGATATATTTCAAAATTGTGTCCTATTGCCTCATCCAATAATGAGGCCAAGGAAAATCACTGCCTTCTCTTCCTATGTGTGTATCACTCTAAGTGGAAAATTCCTAGTTAACCTCCCACAACTCATCTTCTTGGAAATCAAGAAAAGATTTAAAGAAAATGTGCATGGGAGGAAGATGCTCCCTTTTTTGTGCCTCATAAAAAAATTTGCAAAAGGGGAGACATAGCTCATTATGGAAATGATGCACTTCATCATGCTCCTTCTATATCTTGGTAGGAGATGATGAAGGACAAAGCACTTGCCAAGCTACAAGAAGAAGAGCAACCATCACCAACTCAAAAAATAATGTTAAAAGCTTGTGCTACGATCAAGAACATGCAGAAGTTCCATGAGTAACTCCTATAGTAGTAGAAAGAAAGACCAACTGGTTGGAAACCTTATAGCTACTAACTAATGTTGGGTCATCTCAACAAAGTTACCTAAACCATTAGTTGGTTGGAGGAGATTACACTAATGTTCTTTGTGCAAAGAATGCAAGTGCTTATGAGGTCAAGTCCAAGTGCTTGGGAGGTAATACTGTCCATCCTAGGACAACAAAAATTCCTAGAGATCTTTGGGAATGTTGTCACTTTTTTGGTGTGCTTGGAGAAGGTCAAGCGAACAACTATCCTAGTGATGTAACATCATGGATAAGAGCTAGTAGCAGAGGTGATGGCTTATCACATAGTAGAGGAACCAAACACTTCTATGGTAGCCATGCTAGACATTGCTACACTTAGAGATGTGTAGATGTCTACAGGAGCAAGTGGGAGGCTAAGTGTAGCCTAGCACAAGGAGGTGCTTGATCGATTGGTGGGGACTAAGCAGCTACTTTTGGATATCTTCAATCTCTTGGAAAACATTGTTGCAACCTAGTTAAAGCTACTGGAAGCTAAGGGTAAGCTCATCATCACCAATGTTGAACTCAATGTAGCCATATTTGAAAATTGATGGTTGGCAACTAAAGTTGTGGAATTGAGAGTCCATTTAGTTGATCCCACTATTCTTATCTAGGTAATTACAAGGGATGAAGCTTTTCAAAGATTCAAAATAGATTGAAAGAGGTTGAGAACACAAAGGAGAAGGTGGTCATTGATGCATTCTTATCGGAGGCCTTGGCCTACAACATCGGGAAGGACCTATCAAAAGTTTGCAAGGAGAATTTAGTTTTGATGAAAGACAATCACCACTCACAGAATGTCAAAGTACAAAAATGTCAAATGGTAGAATTTGTGCAATAGTAGTAGGAGTAGCTTGTTAAGGTGAACATGGATTTGAGGAGGTTAGCTATTGAAAATTGAAATCTCTTGATGGAAGAAGTCTATGTGCTTCACCAAAAATCAACCATTGAGATAGTCGCCTGGAAGAATGAGGCCCTAAAGTTTGAATGAGTCAAGAATCACCAAGGACCAAGTTGAACTTCTTAAAGAAGTCAATGAAAAAGAAATCCAATTGGGAATGGAAAATATGAACAAGGCCCTTTAGTAACTCCAAAAAATAAGTGACATGTGGCAGCCCATTTTTAATGGGTTAAACACCTACAATAAAGTTGAAATCCAACTAAAAGAGTTTCAGATTGAGGAGATGATAGAATATATGGTGTTAGCTAACCTCCAATATGCAAACTTGGCAATGCAGACTACTGAAAGACTATGGTTAGAGCTAGAGAAATAAGTGGTTACCTCATACCTGTTATATGAGGCAAAGTTTAAGCACCACAAAGACACAAAGTAAAAGCTAAAAATAGCTAATGATGAGCTTGAAGTTCTCAAAGCCTAATTTATAGATCAAAGATTAGATGCTAAGTACCTAGCAAAGAATGAATGATTACCAAGAGCTATAGAACCTTATCAGGAAATTTGACATCAAACATACACAATTCATTGCTTGGTTCATGAATATCAAGGAGTTGTTCCCAATCATGTTGCATCCATGGGATGTTCTTGTACCATCTTACATTGGTGATGCCATGTGGGCTATGTATGATCCTTAGAGTAAGAAGGAGAAGATGAAGGCACTATTAGATGCCTTCCATCTTCCACCAAAAGTAGCAGCTATAGCAAGATAGCTGCAGTTACTACCTTAATCTCAACCACCTCTACCATAGGCATCGAAGCTTGGAGAAGGTTCTTTAGTATCCTAGGAGCCTCCACCTCCTGGCATTATTTTATCTTTTCTTCATCTTCAACTGGTAGAGGATTTCTAGCTGTGTATTTTTAAAAAGTATGTTTAATTTTATTTTCCTAAACATCCATTTTTGTAATCAATGTAAATCCATATAAGTAGGTACTTAGAGTAGTTACTAAGTCATTCATTATGTGTTTTCATGCCTTTTCAAATTTATAAAAAGCTCAATCCTACTTTTATTCATTTAAGAATAAGTTTCATGGGGGTATGATGAATTGTAAAATTCTAGGTTGCATCAATGAGCATGCATCGACGTATTCTTGTCAATGCATGAGTTGATGCATTAATGTAGTATCTATCTTTGCCCATATAAATGTGTGCACGCACTACATTTATGGTACTATTGAGTCAGTAGTGTAATGAAGTTCTTGTGGTTTCTTTTTGCAACAGTTAGAATATTTTCTAAGTGCTCATAGTAGGATTCAAGCATTGTACAAATCCTTATTCGAGCACTAATGTACCTAAACACATTGATGTGATGACAATAAAGACAAGCTTGTTGAAATACCTTGTAGCACTTGGAATAGCTTAATGTTTACTTTTATGCACTTTCCTATTCATGCACTTTAAATTCATCTTCTTAATTAAATAATTAATTAATACAAATAAGTACAATTGCTTCAAGCATACTATTGATGCTTGGTAATCTTAGCAGTGTCATTGTTTGGTACACCTAGTAGCTTAACACTTGGTAACCTAGTAGTGTTATAACAAGTTCAAGATATGTACGAAAGGTAGGCCCAGATGCTTGTGTTAGGCAATAGACTAGGGCATAGATAGTTACCTTGATTAGTTTCCAATTAATTACTTCATTTCACACTTAGGATAATTAGAATAAAATATAAAAATTAATACAAATAATATGCCTTGGCTCTTACCTAACCATACACTTGCACCTAAATAAGTGAATCTAAGAAGACAATGACCACATTTGTAGGTCACTAACTTTACTATTGGCATTTGGAGAGCTAAAGTCCATAGAAATCGATTTGCTTGCAAGTGAATGCTTGTGATTCATATGGTTGGGTGTAGGGACTACTCACTGCTCATCATCAGCCAACTACAATTGCCTACCTAAAATAATCCACAATTTACAAACATCTATAAAAACTCCTAAAGTTCAACAACAAAGTTTCTAAGACTTCTAAAGATTGTAAAAGAAGGAAAATTACAACTTGGAATGAGAGATTTTCTTACATCAGATATTTTAGTTGAAGCTAGTGTTTAATGACTCTTAATTTTATAGGATCAAATTGAAGACCTTTTTTTGACCTAATGTCTCATTTGGAAAGTTTAGCTTGTAACTCAAAACATTATCAATATCCCATAGAATATCTCTTATTTAAAATATTTATTGTATTACTACTTTTTATCTAAGTAGTATCCTTACTATACTTCTTTTATATAAAAAAAATAGTCATTAATCAAAGGCTTGATGTTCACCTTGCAAAAGTGGTTTTAGTAGGATTGATCCATGGGTGAGAGTTTGACATTGTTTTAATGGGTTATACCTATGCACAAACACATGAGTTTTGACAACTTGAGAAATAAGTACTTATTTTATACTTTTTTAAATATTAATCTTTTATTATCTTTTATCCTCTATTATAAAATAAAGTATGGTTACCTATCATATTTTGGAAAATAAAGTATTAAGTTTAGTTCTAAGAGTGTTGTTGGCATGAAAACCTAAATCACAAGTTCAATTCTCATAAATAATGGGAAAAAAATTCATACAATATCCTATTAGTATGTTTTTCTCTTGCCTATGTATTAGGACTTGCAAATTCCTGCACCTAGTTGTTTACCTATATTGCACCCTTCTTGTCATGTTATATCACTTTTGTGAAATTGCCGTTAATTTGACATCCACCCATCGGCCAACCAAACACTCCCTTATGTAAGCGGTATTCTGTGTAAGCCGAAGCTGCTGCATGAAAATTAAAAGATTAAAAAAAATGACAGTAGCTATTCGTTAATTCTTATTCCTCACAGGGGCAGCAGCTTGAGTAAGCCCCGCATCCGAGGCTACAGTGGCGGTCGTTGTGGTCGTATTGGAACTCATGTTTTTGCGGAACAGTACGGATATGGCCACTTTGCCGCGCATATAAATATACTGGCCCAACGTGGGCCGACTAATATTCGACTCTCCACTCTCCACGTCTTCGTTGAGATGGCTTTCGGCTTCATGGCCCCTTTTTGGGCAATTTCTCCTCTCTCTGCGGCAGATGTGCTTCCTCTTGTTTAGTGGCGTGGCGGAGGCAGATAGCCAGGTTGGGCCAGGTCAGCTGCGGCAAGCGCAAGTTCAAGTTGTGAAGGTTGGCGTCGTGCATGCCCGAATTTGGCGATGTCCTTGTCCGTGGCGGGCGTCTACACGAATGATCGGAAACTAACCCCGGTCTGGTTCTTTGTTTGGTAATGTCCATTTCTGGGCTTTTTCCGCTTCCCATTCCTGTTTGGCTTTATTTTCTCTCATTTTTAATCATCCATCTGTGCATATGTATCATCAATCTTTCATGATGTTGAGTCTTCAAATGATTATTTTAGATTGAGGTTATGAGATGAGTATTGAACCTCAGACTTGTTCTTTCTTTGGTAGTGTCCATTTCTGTATTTTGGGGCTGTTCCCCCTTCCCTTTCCGGTTCAGCTTTATTTTCCCTCATTTTTAATCATCCTGCATATGTATCATCCATCTTTCATGATGTTGGATGCCACGAGGAACATCTGTTCATAAAGATGCGATGGTAGTAGGAGGCAAGAAAGCAATCTGAATGAATTTAATTTTTGAATAGCCTTTAAAAAAATTAGAGAAAATTGGGCACTCAGGGCAAAAGGTTGAATTGTTGTTTTATTAAGATAAATTTCCATGCTTTTAACAATAAGTTGTTAGTGTAACGGTAAGACTCTTGATTTAAAAGTTTTAAGTCATGCATTCAATTTTGATGGGCATGGAAATGCCTACCCTGTAATCCAAATATGTGCTATGTTAATGCAGGATCATGAGACAATATGGAAAAAGTAATCTCAACCTATGTTACTATCTGGAATAGAAAGGTAGATATAACCTATAGAGGCCTTGCTATGCTATATTCTCAAGTACAATTAACTACAAAATCAACTGGTTCAAAATCTTGAAGATGAAGATGAAGTAGTAGATGAGGTTATGTTACTTCTCTAATTAATTATGTTTTTCTTATTCCTATTTTCTATCATTATATGTATTTATTATGTCTCGTGTTGAGCATATTGTGGTTAAGACCCTTGTGAGGACAAGGGACATACAAGCCACTGATAAGTTACACATTACCATAATTTTGAACTTGGAGGGCCATGACATGAGTGAAGAAGAGACTAAAATAAAGAGAACCATGATAGTTGTTGACAAGACATGGTTAGACATTGAGTATATTTCATTTAAGAGTAACAACAATATGGATCTAGTCATGCATCATTGTGCTTTGTTGAATAAGTTCCTAGAATATGAAATAATGGTTGAGTTCTTTAACATAACCAGTAAGAAAGATATTCTAGGTGAATATATTTATAACTTCTTTATAAAAGAGCTTGATTGAGTGCAACAATGAGCATCTAGAATTAAAGGTCATGGAGAAGGATGTGTTAGATCTATAGTAGTTTTCTCAACAATCAATCATCATCTTTCTTGATAACAAGATATTTCTTTCTCTAAGTTATTCATATTATTATGCCATTACATGTCATATCTAAGATAGAGAAGAACCTAACTAAAGCTTAGCCACCCATGGTGACACTTTGACATAGGTGGATAGGCTAAATAAAAGAATTAAAGATATTGAACTCCAAGGACCATTAGATAGCTCCATCAAGAAGCAATTTGAAAAATATAAAATGATAAGTACTAAACTGCTAAAGAAGGGAAAGTACACTAGGAAGGAGCTTTTGCTACTCAAAAGTTGTAAGGATATCATACTTACAATAATTGATGTAGTGTGGTTGCAACTATTGAAGAAACATATGAAAGAGCTATAGGGAATGGTGGCCTCAATAATTATTGAGTAGGATAAGTTTCTATTTGTAAAAAAATATGCTGTAGAAATTCTTACAACTTCAAAGTGGAAATTTAATATTGAAGTTAATGTAAAGAATAAATTTCAGAAGGAAAAGGAGGAAGTTCTAAAAATTCTAAATGCTAAAAGGAAGAATCATTAACAACTTTAACAAACATAATCATTAGTTGATACTTTATAGATTGTTGATTAAGTGAGTGAGCTTCTAAATATTATTGTTTTCAACAATTTAGTCATTCTAGATCCTCCTTTAACCATGAATAAGGATGTACTTGGGTGGGTAACCACAACTAAACTAAAATTCAATGTTCCTTCTTTTTCTTTCCCTACTACCTCTTCTTTCTCTTGCTAATCCATCATGGTTATGGTACTTCAGATATCCAAGATTCCTTCCTTTTAAACCATAGAGATGATTAATATTAATGATAATCATAAACTTTGTGAATTTAACAATGTAATAAGTTTTGAAATAGTGAAATGAATTTTATGTGGTTTACAACAAGTTATGTTTTACAATGGTTGATGAAGTTCTCTAACTTTCTTAGGACTTTATTCTAAGTAAGGTGTATTTATTATTTCTTGAATTATTTGTATCTCCAATGAAACTATCCCTAATAAATATTTTTTATTAAGTTTAATATTCTTTTGTTTGAAGGAACTATTTAAACTATAGAGATATAATCAAGAAAAAGTGATGAACATCAAAGAGTCATGTCTATAGGCCCTTGTTGATGTAGCCTCGTTGATAGGACCTTGTCGACAAGGCCTTATTTATGTGGTGTGCCCCATTAATGTAGTGTTTTCTATGTTGATGGGGCCTTGTTGATGTAGCCCTAGGGTAAAAACTATAAATACGAGATCACCAACTACAATTATGATATAGAATTCTTATTATAGTAGTAGAGCTCTTGTAATTTGTTTATTTGAGAGTTTAAATATTTCTTTAAGTGCCCAAAGTAGGAGTCAAAAAGTGTACAAATCTTTATTTGAGCACTATTGTACTTGAACACACCAGTGTGAATGGCAATAAAGATGAGCTTCTTGATCAAACCTTGTAGCACTTGGATTAGATTAATGATTTATTTATGCATTCATTGTTTTCATTAATTATAGCATTAATTAAGCTAAATTAGGTTTTTCATGATCGATCAATTAATTAAGCTAAATAGATTAAGCATAGAAGTACAACCGCTTCAAGTATAAACACGTATTTGCTTGGTAACCACAATAGCATTATCATTTGGTTTGCCCAGTAGCATAATGCTTAGTAATCCTAGGAGCAAGCATGTGGGTTTAGGACATGTACAACAAGTGGGACCAAATGCTTATGTTAGGACTAGTTAGAAATTAGTTAATTAATTAGATCTTAGTAGTATTAAATCATCTTATCTTTATATTTCAACACCAAAAATCCTAAAAACATAAAACCATAAAAATCATATACCTCGATTACAATTAACCATACCATGTACATCACAAGCGTAATTGGGAAGACAACAAACAACCTTAAGACAAGGTTCACTACCTAGATGAGTAGTGTACTGAAGAACATAGAGTCCTTAGAATTCGATTAGATCACATGTGAACATTTCATGATTTGTATGGTTAAGCATAGGGGTACCTTTGCTGCTCATCAAAAAGGAATTTAAAAAAGTATTAAAATCATCGATATTAGTTTTAAAATCATCCTTAATAGGTTTACTCATTTGAAAAAAGATTTAGTTATAAGTTGATGAGCCATCAATAAGATAGGTTGTGTTAATGCACACCTATTGATGCAACCTCATCGATGTATCCCCTTCAATGCATGTTAGAATGCATTGATGTAGGTACATCAATGCTAATGTATTCATTGCCTATATAAATACATAAAACCCTCACATTTATGACACCTTTCGGTCATAGCATTTGCTAAATTCTTGTAGTTTTTTCTTACAAGACTTAGAATATTTCTCTCTGAGTGCCTGCAACATGGATTAATGAGATTGCAGGCATTTTATTCAAGTGCATATGCACCTAGACACATTTTTCATGGATGGAAATAAAATTGAGATTTCCTATATTCATTGTAGCACTTTAACTAGCCTAATTCTACTTTTCAACATTTACTTTTCACATAATTTATTTTCAAGTTATTAATTAATTAATGTTATTGTTCATAAGCATGTGAGTATAGCCACTTCAAGCATAACATATTAACACTTGGTAATCCTAGTAGTGAATGCTTGATGCACCTAGTAGTGTACACTTAGTAACCCAGCGATGTTAATATAGGTTTAGGATCTGTATGACAAGTAGGAATGGATACTCCACATTATAATAGTTAGTTAATGAAATAACTAATTATTTATTTAATTAAATTATTAAATATTCATTTAGTCATATATCAAATAGGAAAAAAATAATGAAAGAAAATATAAAAATAAATATCTTATGTCTCAACCATACTTAACCATATATACAAATAAACACAAGTGTGGATTGGGAAGACAATGATTTACAGCTACACAATTCACTGTTTAGGAATATTAGAAACTTAGCTAAAAAAGTTTACAAATTTGAGTAGAATACATGTAAATGCTTGTGATTCATATGGTTGGGCATAGAGACTACCCACCACTTATCATTGGAACCATTGCCAGGGTCTTAGTTTAGATAACTACATTAAGTATTGTTAAATAGTGAATCCATATAAAATTGTTATAGAGAAAATATAACAAGTCATCTCTTGTTGTGTTTTTCTTACAAAAATTTTATAAAAATTCACTAGTTGATAATATTTAGCACACCTAGTTAAATTATGTCACTAGTAATGGTGCTAATGATGAGTGGTGGGTATCCCCTACACCTAACTATATGAATTATAAGCGTACACTAATGATTCAATTGTATTTGATAGACTTAGTTACCTAAGTGGTCAATATTCCTAAATAGAGAATCATGGAGTTGTAAGTCATTATTTTCTTAACCCATAGTTGTATGTAACTTTAAGTATGGTTAAGGCATGAGACATGTATTTTTATAATTATTTTATTATTTTTCTCCTAATTGCTAGATGATTGAATATGGCAATAATAATTAAATTAACTAACTAATTAACTACTTCATTAACTAACTATCCTATTGTGGAGTACCCATTCCCATTTACCATACACATCCTAAATTGATATTAATGCCACTCATTTCTCAAGTATTTACTACTGTGCATACCAAGTCTTCACTATTGGGATTACCAAATGGTAATAGGTTATGCTCAAAATGTTCATAGTCATGTTGCTTATGAATGATAACATTAATTACATAATTAAGAACAATAATGAAAACTGAATGTAAAGTAAAATGTAGAAAAGTAAGAGTAAACTAGTCTAGGTGCTATAATGGATGTAGGAAATATTGATTTTATTATCGTTCATCCCAATGCATTCATGTACATAGACACTCAAATAAATTACCATATAATTGCATAAATGCATATTACAAGCACTTGAAGGAAGAATATTCCATCTTTGAAGGAAGAAACTACAAAAATTTACCTAAATTTATGATCAAAAGATGTAATAGATGTGAGGGTTTGAACACATTTATATAGGTAATGGCTGCATTAGCATTGATGTATCTACATCAACACATCCTAGCATGCATGGATTGGGATATGTCGATAGGGTTGCATCAACGTAGTTTGTCTTATTGATGTTTCATCATTAGCTAAATTAGTTCAATATTGAAGCCTTGTTTTTGCAAGCCAAGGATTTATAGTTTTGTAAATCTCAATGATTTTTCTAACAAAACTACTTGATCAAGAATCATCATTCCCCCACGAGGAAATTTAAATTACTTCTGCTTCGTCTACGATGTTGAAATTTCTATTAATTCTTGTAATGTAGATTTACAAGGTGATGAGCACAAAATTTTGAGAACATTCTTCTAGTGATGTTGATGCAAATAAGAAGCTAGAGAATACATAATATTTTGTGAATATTTTTAATCATAGTACATGTATTAATCATTTTGGATAGACAGTTGATAAGACAATTTTTTTTATCTAATAAGAAAATTATTAAGTTCAAGATTAAAATTAACATTGACAAGTAGGATATAGATAATGGAAAAGATTCTCAATGTAAAATCAATCATGATAAAAAATGTGTTATAATTTTCTATTGGATATTTCTTTCTTACAAAATTTAGCATTTTGCTAAAGCTTTCTATCATCACCTTGAATCATTTTGTTATTTTAAGTTCAAACATAGATGTTTAAGGTGATGTAAATGTTGATAGAACTAGGATCATCCTACATACTAATAATTAATTTGATCCTCTAGATTTTTTAAAACATTATTTATAAGATTTTATACTTGAGTATACATTTCTAAAATTTAAAAGGATTTTCTTTTCATGTTATTTTTGGTGTTTTCTACTTAGTGTTAAGCATGTGATGTACTTTAAATTTTTTACTTGTTGTAAACATTATTTTGGGGTCTAAAATTCCTATCTCTAGAGATATCTTCATTTTATGATTTGAATGGCATTATAAGATAGTAGTTCCTATAATGCCTACTCAAGAAATGCAATGAAGAATGGTCTCTAAGCCTCCATTTAGGATTGATGCTTAAATTGTTTAGTAGTATTAGTAGGTAGATACACCCCATGATATATACTTCAATTAGAACTTTATAAATCAACATTACCCACAAAAATTAAATCCATGAATTAGCACTTTCAAATCATAAGTCTTACTTCTAGGCAAATACCTCATTGTATAATAATATGAGTAGAAATATTAAGTTATCATTAAACATCCTTATCCTTGATGATTGGAAATAAATACTTAAATTTTAATAAGGAAGTCTTAACAATGATCTTTAAAAGATTGATGGAGTGGATGAATACATAATGCTACAAAAATCAAATTAGAGTATGTCATGTACCAACTTCTCTGACCAGGTTAGGCTCTTTTAAGACTCTTAAGTATTAGCTCATGAAGTTAGAATGGATTGTTTAAGTCATTAGTATTGTAGATGTAGTTTAATACTAGTAAATAATGTTAATGTAGGGATTGCAAAAATAGAGTATTTTAAGAGTTCAAAGAATCCTATATAAGCCATACTTAGTTTAAACAAGCTTAGCTATATATCTATAATTTGGCTAAGGGGATCTTCATTGTTGATGAATGAGAGCATATTTATCATTGAAAATAGTAATTTATGAATACTAACTTATCATTGACAATGTAACTTATGAATAGTAATTAAAGTTTATAAATAAACAATTTTAAAATATTTAAATAAGAAATAAAAGAATTAATTCTACAAAATATTATATCCATCATGGACAAATTTGTATCACTTTAGAAGTGTAAGAAAAAGGAAAAACATCGTTTGAAAGGAAGAGCATATCATAAAAAATGCATAGACCAATTTTAACATCATCATCAAGTAGAAAACATTCGTTAACTTAAAGAGTAAGAAGATCATCCTATAGAAGGATATCTATTAATTTAATCAAAAAGCTCCAAAATGGAAAAAGAAAATTAGAGAAATCATTATTACCTGGAGCTTCAATGCTTATCTTGCTAAGTAAGGCTTGAGAAAATCAATGAATGAGATTAATCTTAGACTCTTCAAGTGGTTATGCTGAATCTCAAATCCATGTCTTCCAACTTAAGAGATATGCACCTTACCATTTCTTCATTGAGGAGATGACAATGTTGGATAGCAACTAGTATTTAAATGTTTGATACATCATAAGAATCAAATTAGATATAGAGATTAGATTAGAGTATAGAAAAAAAAACACTTGATTAGTTGGTGAATATGCTTAGGATTTTACTATGTGTCCTCCTAAGAGATATTCCATTTTCTCAATCATTTCATCCTCTAAAAATACCAAACATGGTCTCATGAATCCTCAAGAACTACTTTAGAGAGTTTGTCTTACCTTGAGATATGCAAGGTATGAGAGTATATAATGAATTGACATAAGGGTTTTGCTTCCAAAGGTAATATATTATATTTACATAATAACATTGAAAAAGTGTTTACATCTTCATCTTTAACTCATCAAGAAGAATTTTTTTTTTCACTCTCTCAATGTCTTTTCAAAGTTTATAACTAAGGCCAAGTCCCCAAACAACACATCCATACAATATACTAGGATAGATGCTAGTATGAAAAATTTGGTTTCTAATCTTCCAAGCCTAAAGGCCTAAATCCTTGTACTTGATTTTGAAAGCATATATTTCCTTGAAACCTCTTGCTATTTTTTCTTTAATGCACTTCTTATACATGTCATTTGTCATATAAATAAGACTAGAAGATTTAAAATAATCTACTATTTGCATATTGGTAGCTCAAAAATGAATGCTATAACAATTATTTATTATACCTCATATCATCAATTTAGTTTTATCTACATTCCCTTAAAGACTATATGAATGAGAATAATTTTCTAAAATTTCCAACATATTTTTCATACCTTTTGTAGTAGGCGAGATCAAGATGGCATCACTTGCATATAAAAGAAAATTTACTACTTGTGATTTAATTTTGATAACATGGCTATTGATGAATCATGTTTTGTTGATTTTTTCAATGAAACCTTGTTGACTCGACCTTGTCATTTGGGCCTTATCGACGAGGCTTAGTTGACACATCATATCATGCATCGATGTGGCCTCATTGACATAGTGCCTGTAGTCAGCTATAAATATGTAGTTGCAACTACATTTATGAGAAGTAGAGATTGTAGTTGTAGTGAATTTGTTGCACTTTTTCCATTCAGAAGTTAGAATTTTTCCTTAAGTGCTTGTAGTAGGAGTCATTAAGTGTATGGATCTTTATTCCAACATTGTTATCCTTGAGCACAATAGTGTGTATGGTAATAAAGATGAGCTTTTTGATAAAACTTACAACACTTTGGATAGATTAGCTATTTTATTTATGCATTTACTATTTTCAATTATTTATTAAATGTTCTCAGTTAGTTATTAATTATTTTCCAATCATTATGTTAATGAATCAATTAATCCAAATAGATTACACACATAAGTATGACCACTTCAAGTGTAACATGTATTTGCTTGGTAATCCTGGCAGCGTTATTTCTTGGTTTGCCTAGTAACGTAGCACTTGGTCACCCAACAATGGATATGTGGGTTCAGGACATGTACAAAAAGTGGGATTAGATGCTTATGTTAGAATTAGTTAAATGCTAGTTAAGTAATTAATTTACATTAATTAATTAAATTCCTTTTATCTGCATTTATACACCAACTTATAAAACACAAAATGATAAAAATTGAATGCTTTAGTTACAGTTAACCATACCAACATACATCACAAGTGTAATTGGGAAGACAATGATTGACCATTGAGCTAGATTCACTTCCTTAAAGGACTAATGCATTGGAAATGGTAAAGTCCATAGAATTTGACCAAATCACACATGAACACTTTGTGATTCATATGGTTGGGCATAGGGGTATCTTGCCACTCATCATTGGCACTATTTTTGGAGACTTTGTTTGTGGAACATGCACTATTTAGGTCTAAGTGAATACCACTAATATCATTGTACAAACGTTAAGGACAATATCATTCCCACTATACATAAAATTATAAAAATCACAATAAATTTTTTTTTCTTTTTTGCAAAATGTCTTCTTCTTCTCACAAGCAGAATGATACCAAATAACAAATCCCACAAGAATGCAAGGTGGTATACACTCATATAGATGAGTTTGTGTTGAACTTCACCTTCATCCTACATTAGGATGAATAGCTACAATGATGTGATATGGAGGGCAACATTGTCTTGCCGCCCCCCCCCCCCATCTATCTATGCCCAAGATGTTATTCAAGAACCTTAAGAAGTTGGACATAGAAGATCTTCATGAAGAATACGTTGTGGATGGATATGATAGTCAAAACTACTATTCTAATGAAACACAACATAGACAAGATCGATGTCAAGAGAAACAGTATGAAGCTTCAAAGGGAAAACATTACACCAATCCTTTGTTCCTACTAAACCAAGATGATAATGACGATCCTCCCTTGGAAGGTTCTCAACATGAATATTCTCCATCCCCTATTATAGATGATGAGGATGTGAACGTAAACCTATGATCCATTGTCCATAAATTAGGTTTAGGAACAAGTGATAGCCAAGGTAGGGGCTCGAGCTAACACCACAATAGTAAGGCATCTAAGGATGATGATTGTGACAAGTGTAAGGGTGATGGTTGTAGTCCATCTTCCTCTTCATCCTCTTCATCCAATTCGAAACATTCCTCTTCATTTGACAATTCTCATGGAATTCACCACTGAAACAACTGTGATGAAGGTGATCATTGAGATAACAATGACCATGAAGGCCACTAAAACTAAAGGGGTGGCTAAAACCATCATTGATGTCATAGATGTAACGATGATGATGAACCTCTATTGGTGACTTGAAGTATGCTTAACATTGCTGTGGTAGTGAAAATCCCAACTAGGCATATAAAGGATAGTTGGATCAAGTGCTTAGACATGAACAATATCCCAAAATTTGAGGTGGGATA
Organism: Gnetum montanum; assembly: GCA_015680685.1. Lineage (NCBI taxonomy): Eukaryota > Viridiplantae > Streptophyta > Gnetopsida > Gnetales > Gnetaceae > Gnetum > Gnetum montanum. The sequence continues at coordinate 119,473 of MNCI01004132.1, read as the reverse complement.
CAACTTTTATTTGTAGACACATCTATAAGGTTTTCATGATGCCTACACCTTATAGAACATAGAGAATGAGTGGTAGAAATTCAAGTTTTTTCCAAGGACACTGATTAACAAAGCTGAATGTTGGTACTTATCCGTAGAGCCAGAATCTATTCGTTGATGGAGTACCACGTTAGAGTTGTTCAATGACAAATACTAGATGTACTCTAGAGTGTCTAATTTGAGAAGGCAAATCCAAGGCTAGAAATAGGGAGCACATGAACCCTTGGATGTTGCCATGGATAGGTATTATTCACCCTTACACTGATGCCCTAGCCATGGTTATTCTTAGAGGGAACAACTTCACCACATCAGAGATGGCCTCAAAGTAGAAATAAGAAGAACCATTGGGATGTATGCCCAAGGAAGATTGTCTAAATTAAGATCTCATTAGATCCAAAGGCTAGATGAGCAGGTAGCAAAAGAAAAAGGTGAGCTATGAAAAAGGGGAAGTGCTAAAGAGTATAATAGGGACCTATCCATTAGGAAATGAGAGCTCTAATTTTGTGATGAGGAGGAGTCACCAGTTGATGAAGTGGTGAATAAAAATACCTTGCCCATCCAAAAATCTATTTTTGATATTTCAGCAAAGGTTGACAAGTTATGGGACTCTTTGGATGAAAAGTTTCAAACTGCTTTAAAGATTGTTGAAGAATCAAAAGAGAAAAATAGTGATCATAATCATAGGAGGAAAAAAGAAACTGAACGTGCCAATTAAAGAGGTAAGGGCAAAGCTAGTATGGTAGAGGAAGTTATGGAGTCTAACTTAAGGATGAAATAAATGTGACATATGCCAATACAAAAATCCAAATGGATGTTGCCTTATGGTGTCACACTTACAAGAGTCTAGAGTGTACGCATTAAATCCTTGCCTAGCACATAGTCAAGCTCTAAGATGATTACCTTACCCTCAAGGCAGTCCAAGATAGTTCCACTAGCAACAACAAGCTTACTACCCAAGTGGAACTCATCCACAACCTTATGAACAATACCAATAGTGGTACCAACTACAATTGTGGGGGATGCCACCACCAAGGAAATAGTATCCTTATAGGCAACTAGATCCATACAGGCACTATTCTTAGCAACCCATCTCCCCTAGGAGTTTTACAAGCCATACATCATTTCAGCATCATTATTACCCTCCAAAGTATCATCGAACACATTAACCATCTACTTGAGAGGAAAACCCATATCCATATCCATATCATCCTCTGCATGTCTCTATAGATACACCTCCATCTTCAACCCAATTACCTCCTACTTCATCCATGCAAGGTGAGATCCCTTAATAGCTACAACAATGAAATGTTATGAGGGCTATACACTCACAACCATTTTTAACCAAGTGGTCTAAATAATTGATCAAGGAAAAGACCTTTCTTCTAGCCTAGAAATCCTCTCCAGCCCTCACAACCTACTTCGACTTATTACCTTGCATCTCTAGCACCTTCTTCCTCTATATTAAATACCTTCAGGTGTCCTTCAAACCAAGTGTAGCCTAGGATCCACATTCTAATGCTAACTCATGCTATTTTTGACTAGATCAAGGCTGGCAATCTTCCTATGAAAGATCTTACACAAGAAGTCCAATCATTTATCTACAGATTTCTAGACAAGAGTCATGCAAAGCTCTTCTTGACATTGGTTTTGAAGTTAATATTTTCTCCCATGACATGTACAAGGCTTGTAACCTACCACCTCTTAAGAAGAGCAACATTTGTCTAGAATTAGCAAATCAATTAATTATTGTTCCTTTGGATTTAGTAGATGACATTATGACCATGGTTTGTGGGTGATGCTATCCTACTAATTTTTTGGTAATCAAGGTGGACAATAGCAAAAGTGACTTCCCCATCATTATGGGAAGAGCTGGATTAAGCATGGTTGACACAAGAATGGGCATAAGTGACCTATCTTTAGAAGTATACAAGGAAAAGGAGCTAGGAAAAATTGAGAAGAAGCATATTCCATGCATCAGGTACAATGATAATGGGTGTAGTTGTGTGTAAAAGATTTGGTCAATCAAGAGTACCTACATTAAGGCATGCAATCAATGTGCATAAGAAATTAACATTCAAATGTGTTTGTACCCAGTAGCCACAAAGCAAGATGGCACCTAGTGGTTGATAGCTAATTTAGATAGTAGCACAATATGCATGGAGCCAATTGAGAGCTTAACATATGCATATGTAGAAGGCATGGAAAAAATTGAACAAGTTCATTTCCAAGTCTTTAATGAAAATGATAATACCTATTGGGGAGAGTTGGAAATCCTTGATCCCTTCAAGTAGGAGCCCTTAGAACTTAAAACTTTACCAGCCGAAATGGAGTATGCATTTTTAAAGAATGGTAAGCTAGTCATCATTAATGCCAAACTTGCTCTTGGGCAGAAAGAAAAGTTGTTGAAAGTAGTGAATAAATGGTCAATAGAATTTGCTTGATCATATCCAAAACTAATAGAAATCAATCTAAGCATATGCTAGCATCACATTTACACTAACCTAACCATAAAGCCTAGAAGGTAGCCATAGAGGCATTAGAATCCCAAATTAAAGCAAATTATCAAGGAAGAGATAGAGCAACTCCTCAAGGTAGAGTTTATCTATCCAATCACAAATAGTGCATGGGTTAGCCCACTTGTAATTGTACTAAAGAAGGGTGGCAAATGGTAGGTCTGTATTGACTTCAGGTTGTTAAATATGATAACATTTAAGGATAACTTTCCTTTGCTATTTGTGGATCAAGTATTAGACACTATATTTGGACATTGTTATTATAGTTTCTTGGATGGTTATAGTGGCTATAACCAAATCCAAATTGCGCCAAAAGAATAGGCCAAGACAACATTCATGAGTTCCTGGGGGACTTTTGCATATTGTAAGATGCCATTTGGTTTGTGAAATGCACCTACAACCTTTCAATGCTTGGTCCTTAGTATTTTTCAATAGTATATTGGTAGTGGTGTTGAAGTCTTCATGGATGACTTTTTCAGCTATGGAGCTACATTTGAGCAAGCTTTGGACCAACTTGAGCAAGTACTAAAGAGATGTGTAGAGACAAACCTATGGCTCAATTGGCAAAAAATCCATCTCATGGTCCAAGAAGGCATTGTGCTTGGACACTAAATTTTAGAAAAAGGGATTGAGGTAGACCTAGGAAAAATAAGGATCATCCAAGGAATGACACGTCAATCAAAGACCATTAAAGATGTTTAGTCATTCCTTGGACACACTGGTTACTATTGAAGATTCATAGAAAATTTCGCTAAGATCACAAAGTTGTTGGTAGCGCTTACAAAGAAATATGCACCTTTCATTTGGACCAAGGAATGTAAACATGCATTCTAAAAATTAAAAGAAAAACTCGTAAAAACACCAATCGTATGAGCACTACACTAGTCCAGAGCTTTCCATATCATGACAAATGCATCTAACTATGCCTTCGGAGTAGTGCTCATATAGATGGATGATAAAAAATGTCCATATTTCATTCACTATGCAAGTTGAAGCATTGTAGGAGCATAATTAAACTACACCACCACAGAGAAAGAACTAATGGTAGTAGTATACGTGTTAGAAACGTTTAGGCAGTATGTGCTGGGTTAGAAAGTATTTATGCATATGAATCATAGTGCAATTCACTTCCTCATGAATAAGCCAACTAATGAAGTGTCAAAAGTCAATGTGTTGACTAGGCCGCATATATGGGGTTGCGTATACGTAGCCACGTTGACGTGGGCCCATCGACATAGCCGCCCTACATCGACGTGGCCCCGTTTACGTAGCCACCCTTCCCAGCCTATAAATATAAGGGCCTTCTACCTCATTTAGGCATATTTTTGAGTAGTGTAGTAAAGCTCTTGCAGTTTGCTCCGACAAGAGATAGAATATTTTCCAAGTGCCCAAAGCAGGTATGAGAAAAGTGATCAGATCTTTGTTTGAGTGCTGATGTATCTGAGCCCATTAGCATGACGACAATAAAGACGAACTATTCAAGCATACCTTGCAGCATTTGGACTTAGTTATTTCATGCATTTAATAGTTGAAAATGTTTATGCTTTATTAATTACTTGTTGATGCTTTATTAGTTACTTGTTGATTATTTATGTTTTCATTATTATAATTTCAATCGTTATTGTTCATTCGTAGTTCGTTAAAGACATAAGTATGACCATCTCGAATGTAATCCAAACACTTGGTAAGCCCAGTGACGCTTAATGTCTGGTAACCCAGTAGTGTTAGGAAATGCCCAGAACATGCTCAGAAGATGGGACCAGATACTTATGTTAGGAGTAGTTAGAATATAAAATAGGATATTTAGAGATTATATAATAGTTTATTCCTTGCTTTCCATACCTAAATTAGTCGCCAAAAAGATAATTAAAAATATATATAAATCATTAGCCTTAGTCTCACTTAACAATTATAAATAGGACCTCATAAGTGAGATTAGGATGGCAATGACCGTTCTAACCCAAGGTTTCACTAGTTAGAAGTCTGGTGTATGTGTTTATAGTCTACGGATTTTGACTAAGTCGCATGTGAATGCTCGTGATTCGTATGGTTGGGTGTATGGATACGTAGCCGCTCATCATTGGCGCTATTACCAGGGACTGTTAGTCTTACATGCCTAATCTAACTTTAGTGAAATTATCATTTAAATCATTGGATCGGACCCAGGATAGAAATACTTTGGCACATTAGGTGAATTTAAGTTAATTAATTAAGGTACACCAGTTACATGGACCATCTATCGTCCAATATGTCTTCTCACATAAGGCNGAATTTAAGTTAATTAATTAAGGTACACCAGTTACATGGACCATCTAACGTCCAATATGTCTTCTCACATAAGGCAGGTATTTGAACCATCGGTGGTGCAAGAATGTCGGGTGGTGTACAAACATCCCGATGAATATGTCCCTAATTTCACATTTATCCTACATCAGGATGAGCATCTTCGATGGCGGGACATGGAGGGTAGCATCATGCTACTGCTCGACCGAGCAGCTCCTGTGATGCTATATCATAATCTGGGTAAATTGGGCATCTAGGACTGAGTGGTAGAGTATGTCATGGAGGACCATGACTACTAGGACTATCATCCCATGGAAGCTCAATGGAAAAGAGATCAGCAACAGGTTGAGCGATATGAACAACAGAAGGGGAAACATTTCAGTAAATCCTTATTCTTACAAGGGCCACAAGACAATGGAGATCCCATATTTCATGATACTCATTCAACCAAACTTCACTTGGGGTTGCAGATCTTCCAGTCAGTCATTTAGAACAAACCTCCAGGTGACCATGATCCTCAAGGGGATGGCGGGTCATGAAGTAAGGCTGGAGGAGATGACCGCGGCCATCACCAGGGTAGATGGGAAGATCGACGTTGAATCGGTGGTGATGCCTTTCCTTCTTCTCCATCCTCCCCCTCTCCTTCACCTTCATCTAGCTCAAGTTCTGAGCTTAACAAGGGAAGGATGGAGAGAAAGGACGGTGGTAGGCGGGTTCGAAGGGGAAAACATGAGGAAGCACATGACCAATCTTATTGCCCTCGCTAGCATGAAAGAAGGGGTAGAAAAAATTGTCACAAACATTATAGCCCCCAAAAGGACTATGATTCAGAAAAACCGTTGTTAGCTACTTGGAGCATGTTCCAAATTGCAGAGGTAGTTCACATTCCAAGTAGGCACATGAAGGATAGTTGGATCAAGCGTGTTGACATGAAAAACATTAGCAAATTTGAAGGGGGATACAACTGTGATCTGCAGACCCACTTGCAGGCATTCCATGACCCCTGCACCCTGCAAAATATTGATAATGATTGGCAATAGTTGAAGTTGTTCCCTCACACACTCATCAAAGAAGGTAAAAGCTGGTACCGGTCCTTAGAGCTGGAATCAATTAGAAGATGGAGTACGATGTTTGAAATCTTTAATGACAAATATCAAATGTACTCTAGAGTGACAAATCTGAGACGGTAGATCCAAGGTTGGAAACAAGAGAATCATGAACCCTTGGATGCCACCATGAGTAGGTATTACTCACTGCTACATCAATGCCCTGGTCATGGTTACTCTTAGCGGGCACAGCTTCACGACATTATTGATGGGCTCTGTTTTGAAATACAAAAGACCCTTGATGTGTACACTAAGGGATGACTATTAGAGCTAAGGGTCCATCAGCTGTAGTGTCTCATCGATCAGGTGGCCAAAGAGGAAGTTGAACTCAGAAAAAAGGAGAGTGTCAAAGAATTCAATGGGGACCCTTCCCTTAGAAAAAGGGAGGTTTGATTTTGTGAAGAGGAGGATGAGTCACCACTAGAAGTAGTGGTGAATCAGAAGACTTTGCTGTTACAAAAATTTACATTTGAAATACTAGAAAATGTGGATAAAATGTGGGACTCTTTGGATGAAAGATTTCAAAGTGTATTGAAAATTACAGAAGAGTCCAAAAAATAGGGTAGTGATCATGATTGGTGTAGGAACAAGGAAGCTGAATGTACCCAACATAAGGGTAAGGGAAAAGTTGCTGTAGCAGAATAGGTTGTAGACTTTGACACCAAGGAGGATGATGGATGTGACATATGCCAATATGAACATCATAAGGGATGTTTTCCTATGGTGTTCCACCTTCAAGAGTATGGGGTCTATGCCTTGAACCATCGTTTGGCGCAGAGGTAGACACCGTGAAGGTTGCCTTATCCACAAGGTAACCCAAGGCAATTCCACTAGCAGTAGCAAGGATATTATCCAGGTGGAACACCCCCGCAACCATATGAATATTTTCAATAGTGGCAGCAACCACAAGCATGGGGGATGCCACCTCCAAGGTAGCAGTACCCTTACAAGAAAGCAGATCCTTATGGGTACTATGTTAAGCAACCGGTCTCTCCAAGAGACTCTTCTAGTCATGCAACCTTTCCTAGTTACTACCACCCCCCTAAATATTTTAGACATCCATCTCCATCACCCAGGGGGAAAAATCCACATCACTTCTATTGTCCGTCATCTTCTTCTACCACTCCTCCACATCATCCCTCTCAGTTATCACCTTCTCCATCCATGTAGAGAGAAATACCACCATAGCCACAACAATGAAATGCTACGAGGATTGTTAACTTACAACCGGGACCTCGGCCGAGTGGACTAGAATCCAAGCCACGTAAACATCCTTTCTTCCAGCCCAATAATCTGAACACACCTTCACCTATGCCTATGGCTAATGCCTCTGAACCTACCAACACCTCTACCATCATACTACCTGAGCAGTCCTCCGCTCCACTGTACTCCAACATCTAGACAGTGATGCTCACACATGTTGTGACTGACTGGATCAAAGCAGGTTCTCTTCCCCAGAAATTGATAGATCTACGAAGCCCCCTCATATATCTTCAGGTGGCTGGGAATGAGCCATGCAAATCTCTTCTAGACTCAGGGTTAGGGGTTAATTTAATCTCTCATGACATGTACAAGAATTGGAACCTACCCCTGCTTAAGAAGAGCAACATTTAGCAGACCAATCCATCACCGTTCCTTTGGGTTTGGTGGAGGACATTGTGACCATTGTTTGTGGGTGGTCCTACCCTTTGACTTCCTAGTCATCCATGTTGAAAACTGTAAGGGGAACTTCTTAATCATCATGGGAAGAGCCTAGCTAAGCACGGTGGATGCACGACTAGGACTCCGAGATCTATCCCTAGAAATTTCAAAGGAAAATCCTTTCGGGAAGATCAAGAAGAAAAGAGTTCCATGCATCGCGTACAGTGACTTGGGGTGCAACTATGTGTAGCAATTATGGTCTACTAAGTAGGCATCCATTCAAGAATGCAATCGGTGTACTAAGGAATCACCAATTTAATAGTGCCTATATGCAACAGCCACTAACCAAGAAGGCATCCAGTGGTTGACAGCTAATCCTACTAGCAGCACATTATGCATGGAACCATATGAGGGGCTAGTGCAAGCCTACATTGATAGCATAGATGTGATGGAGGATATTCATCATCATACCTTCATCTTTGATGAATTAGATGACTGGGGAAAGCTAGAGATCCCTGAGAGCTTCAAACAAGAGCCCCTTGAGCTAAGATCCCTACTGGCTCACTTAGAGTATGCATTCTTGCAATATGGAAAGCTGGTAATTATCAATGCTTCCCTTGCTAGTGATGGTAAACAAATGGGTTGCTACATTCATGTGGTTCTATTCTGAGCTAACTGGTGTTGATCCTAGGATTTGCTAGCACTGAATCTACCTTGACCCTTCCATGAAGCCACGATGACAGCCACAAAGACGGTTGAATCCCAAGTTGAACCAGGTAGTAAAGGATGAAACTGAACAACTGCTTAAGGTGGGATTCATCTATTCTATCACTGATAGCGAATGGGTTAGCCCACTTATTATCATACCCAAGAAAGGTGGCAAGTGGAGGGTTTGTATTGATTTATGGTTGCTCAACATGGCAATGATCAAGGACCACTTCCCACTCCCATTTGTGGACCAGGTGTTGGACACAATTGCAGGACATCAATATTACAACTTTTTGGATGGTTATAGTGGTTATAAACAAATCCAAATAGCACCAGAGGACTAGGCCAAAACTACTTTCATGAGTCCATGGGGGACTTTTGCATATAAGAAGAGGCCCTTTGGCCTATGCAATGCACCTGCAACATTCCAACACCTTGTCCTAAGCATCTTCCAGCAACAAATCAGCAATGGTGTAGAAGTCTTCATGGATGAATTCTCCACCTATGGCGCCACGTTTGAGCAAGCTTTGGACCGTCTAGGGAAAGTTCTAAAGAGGTGTGTAGACACCAATCTGCAGCTCAATTGGCAGAAGAGCCATTTGATAGTCCAAGAGGACATTGTGCTAGGGCATCACATTTCATCAACAGGCATCAGCGTAGACCCTGAAAAGATCAGGGTCATCCAAGAAATTACCTGCCAACCAAGTACTATCAAATATGTGTGGTCATTCCTTGGACACACTGGTTACTACTGGCACTTCATTGAACACTTCTTAAAGATAGTCCAACCGTTGGTAGAGCTTACAAAGAAGGATGCTCCATTTTTTTGGACCAAGGAATGCCAGTCTGCATTCCAAGAGCTAAAGCAGAAACTCGTAGAAGCTTTGGTTCTATGGGTATCTGATTGGTTCAGACCCTTTCACATTATGATAGATGCCTCCAACTATGCTTTGGGAGCCATGCTTACATAGTGTGATGAATAGAAACTTCCGTATTATATCCATTATGCAAGCCATAGCATTGTGGGTGCACAACTGAACTATACCACCACCGAGAAAGAATTGATGGCGGTGGTGTTCGCATTGGACAAATTCTAGCACTATGTGCTCAGATACGAGGTGTTTGTGCACACAGATCACAATTCTATCTAGTTCCTGATGAACAAACCAATGGTGAGCCCTACATAATTTGATGGCTGGTGATTCTTCAGGAGTTTGATCTAATCGTGGTAGATAGAAAGGGGTCCAAGAATGTGGTCGCTAACCACTTGTCTCAATTACGATGGGATAACACAGAAGAGAAGGAACCTTTATTCGATCAATTTCTAGATGAACTCCTCTTCACAGGCACCATTGATCCTCACGCACCCAAGGAATCTCCTTGGTTCAACCACATCCTCACCTACCTTACAACCCAGGAGCTGCTAAAAAATAGAACCATCAACAGAAATAGTAGTTTCTCCATAAATCCAAGCATTTCATGAAAATCAACAACCACCTCTACAAGGTGTGTGCCAATGGCTTGGTTCGATGGTGTGTCCCTAATGCTGATACACTGCGTGTCCTCCAAGATGATCACAAAGGACCTTTTGGGGGCCACTATGCTGGATGCAAAACAACCATTAAAATCCTACTCGTAGGGTATTATTGGCCTATACCTTTCAGGGATGCGTAATGGTTCGCCTACTCCTGCAAATGATGCCAAAGAGATGGTAGGATGAAGACACGGTTGAAGGGACTTCAATAGTGGATTTAGCCACTAGAGCCCTTCGACATCTGGGGTATCAACTTCATGGGACCTATCACCTCCTTGTTAAATGGAAAGGCAAACATCATCAGGGCGGTGGACTACTGTACAAAGTGGGCAAAATTGGTAACCATCGTTAACTGTTCTTCCAACACCTCCGCATGATTTGTCTAGCAACAAATCGTTACCAGGTTTGGAGTGCCTTATGCACTCATTTGTGACAATGGAACTCACTTCACGGGGGTTACTTTTCAAAAACTCATGTAATGCTTAGGGGTAACACACAAATTCACAACACCCTATCACCCCCAAGCCAACGGGTAGGCCGAAGTCACAAATAGGGAAATTACCAAGATCCTTACACGAACAATTAGAAAATACAGGAGGGATTGGAGTACCAAGCTTAACGATGCCCTATGGACCTATTGCTCCACTTGGAAACTTCTTGTAGAGTACTCTCCCTATGAGTTAGTGTATGAAAAGTTTCCAACACTTCCAATCCAAGAAGAACTTTGAACACTATCCACTGCCTGTGACCTTGGTCTTGACCTACCATTAGCATAATGAGAATGATTAATCAACTTAAGTGTGCTAGATGAGAACCGATTAGTGGCCGTATTTTCCAATGAAACCCACAAGGCCTATAACAAGAAACAACATGATCTTAGGATCTAGAAGGTCACATTTTTATGTGGAGACAAGGTATTATATTAGAACCCCTCACATGTATCCCAACCAAAAAAGTTTCAGACACTATGGGAGGAACCTTATATTGTCTCTGAAACCTTCCCATCTGGGGCCTTGCTAATTCACAAACCTGGGGACCCTACCAGAACACAGTTGGTCAACTGCCAACAACTAAAACCTTTCTATGAGCTTCACACAACCAATGCCATAGCCTCGTCATCGGCCGATCATCCACGCTCCATCTTTCGTGTCTCCTCCTTTCCACCTAGGCATGGGGGAGATCCTCATCCCTGCTGATGCATTTCACTACACCCCTCACCATTTTATCATTTTTAACACTTTTTTTTTCCACTTTTTGTTTTCCATTTTTTGTTTTCTAATTTTTGTTTTCCATTTTTTGTTTTACACTTCTTTTTTTTCCACTTTTTATTTTACAATTTTTTGTTTATCATTTTTCATGTTCTTTTTGTTTACTTTTTGTCATCATATTGTTTGGCTTGGTCAGTTTTCATTATGATGGGTACTGTAATCATCTTCCTAGTTATCTGCTTCTCGCCATTTCATGGTTGCCCTTGGATTACACATCGTTTTCACTTCATAAACTTGGTAGTGAGTCCACATCATCCACCCATTCACCATTCCACGCTTTTCCTTTTGTCATGAACATGCAACCCCTTCACTTAAAAAACATTTTAATGAATGTGTGACTTGTATAGTTCCCTGACTGAGGGATGTCCACTGGTTTGAATTGGGTGTGACTTCAAGGGTAATGCCTTATTTGTTATTCTTTTCTATTCCCTGGGTTGCTAGTGTGTCCTTACGGATTTCCTACCACTCCAAGTCTCTCTCCACGGAAGTTTTTGGGTAGTTCGACCTTGCATGGTGTGGTCCTCACTAAAAAAATTCAAAAGAGAAAAAAAAGAGAAAGAAAAAATAGAAACAATAAATAAATAAATAAACTAAGGATTCAAAGCACATCCCTTGGTCGGATGCATTAGCATACGCATGGGTCTTCGCATGGTGTGGTTCCCCCACACAAAAGAAAAAAAACAAACATATCATGGTGGGAATTCAAAGCACACCCCTTAGACCACCTCTCATAGGCCACATGCATTAGTTATGGGGCTTCCTTGGTCCCCTCTAAATTTTTCCCATTTCACTTACCTCTTCTCACGTTTTTTGAAGTGGTGGTTTTCTGTGGGGTCATTTTTATTTCTTTGGGGGATGGTCGAAACTTCGTCTATCATTGCAAGACCATTGGTTGTGGATGGTTTTGGGTCCAACCTTAGGAAAGGTTATGCCGAATCACTTAACCATGCTTACACACAAGGTTTTATATGGCCGACACTCGGAATTTTCATTCTCTCCTCTCCTTCCATTCCCAGTTCTCTCTGTACTCACCTCACTACCCTTTTTATGTTTTGTGTGTTCATTGTGTTTTTTGTCAGTCTTTCATGCCTTAGCGGGTTCTCTTGGTTTGGAGTCTTCACTGGAGACACCTATTATCTGCACCCGCGCCCATGGACCCTAGTGTTGAGGGTATGCAAGGGCTATAAGGCTGTTGCCTGCTATGGGGAGGACCCACCTGCATATTCCTAGTTTTTCCTGTTTAGCCTCCAACCCGTTGGATTCCTTGGTTGATTATTTTCAGTGTCCCATCGTTCGATTTCATCCTTGCTTGAGTTCTTTTTAGCTCCCATTCTCTAATTTTGTCTCTTTTTCGCACTTAATTCCCTTCCTCTTGTCTTCAACCATGATCGAGCCTTTCTCACACTTCAATCGCCTCAATTTGGATTTTCAAATTTTTCATTTTGGGTGTTTTTTGGGTTGGTCAATGCTGCTCTATGGGTGAATAGTGCTACATATATGGGGCCCCGTATACGTAGCCACTACTTATACATAGCTATGTATACATGGCCCCATCAACGCAGCGTCCAACCCCTATATATATCTGCCGCACCTTCTTATTTTTTCATCATTTCGAGTCCAAATTGAGGGGAGTTTTGCCATTTTTTTTCCTAACCGTTCCCAATGCACCTACATTCCATTGTGTGTCCGCATCAACCTGTCCTTTCCCTTTTTACGCCACCAGAGGTATGCACTTAGTCATGGGGGGGGGGGTGCTCTTGTGTAATTAATTAATTAATTAATTAGTTGTTAATTACAAAAACTTTGGTCCTAAACCCTAAATTAACCCTCCAGGAGACTTAACGGTGTGCCTGTGCCATTGACATAACTTGGTCAAAATGAGAAGGTATATACAGACCATTTTAGGCTACTTCTGAATGGTCTAATGGATGGTTATGTTTGTTTTCAGATGGCACCCAAACTAAGGCACCCAACGGATGAAGGGCCATCACAACCAAGGGACAAGCGTCCATGTACGGGAAGGGGATGAAGAATGCAATCGCCAGAGTATGTGGAGGGCTCTCATGCAATTGGGCCCTTTGGCAAAAAACCTAACATAGAATTTGTCCACCATATTCTTGAAGAGGAGATTCTTGGCATGCAACTGATGGGGGATGAGACTCCTGGGATAGCACCATGGCTTGAGGTCACATTAACCCAAGCTTTCCTTGATGCTATCATGCCACACGAGGTGCAACAGATGGTCCTCCAAGAGTTAAACTTTGGACCATTCCTCAAGAACGTGCCAGAAGACATGAGGCTTGAATTGCAGAATTCTCCAATGTGGCCAATCATCACAACCAGTGGTGAGTGGTACTTAGGAGAAACATATCTCTTCTGGACGAATCGACAACCAGGGTTTAGAGTAAGAATCAAAGACATTTATGTCTCTTACTCTTCAGAAGTAATAGCACAAGCTCTAGGGTTTCCTGATACTGGGGTAGATGTGGTAGAAATTCCTAAATAGGCCGATCCAGAGGTGAAGGCACAATGGACCAGACGGTGCTATGGGGTTGAGCACAAGGAATTTGACTTCTTGATCATGGCGGAGAGAGTCTATTCAAAGATATCATCTTACCATCTGAATCCAGCAGTAAGACCCAGCAAAATCACTACCATCTCCACTCATGCATGTGCCACCTTGAGTGGAAAATTTCCCATGAGTCTTCCATAGCTATTGTTTTCGAAGATTGAAAATTTTTTTTGCAGAGAATGAATGTGGAAGATGAGCTCTCCCCTTTCCCTGCCTAATCTGAAAGTTGTGCAAACAGGCAAGGATAGCACGGTATTCTAATGACATCATCCAACATGCCCCAATTGCCTCATGGTGAGAGATGATGAAAGAAAAAACTCCTGCTACCACATAGACAGAGGAAGAGCAGCAACCACCTCCACCACCTGAACAAAAAATGCATCCAAGCTCACAAACAATAGCAAAATACATCCACAAGATCTGAGAAATGCTCTCAAGTCAGCAAGAGCAATCTGGCAGAACTGGTGGAGGAGATGATCCTTTGGTCTATTGCCCTACCATGAGGCACCTAGAGCAAGTAGCATAATCAGTCAGCTTGCTTGAAAGGGTAGGGCTGATATTTTTCGTCACTCGAGAACCCATTCCAACAAGAATAGATCCAAGCATCTGAGATGTATCAGCTGCAACCCAGTAGTTATTCCCTGAAATCTCAGGGAATGATGCTACTTTCTTGGTTCACTTGGAAGATGGTGAGGGGGTGACAGTCCTGGTGGTGTAGCACCAGGGATAAGAAGGTGTGGCTGAAGTGGTTGCTGACATAATTGCTACTATTCTCAATGCACTAGAAGCACTTGTACCAAAAATCCATGGTCTAAAAGATGTACAGGTGTCTGCCAGAACTTCACGTAGTAGGATTGATGCAGCCTAACATGGAGAAATGTTGGACCGATTGGTAGGAACCAGGCAACCGCTTCTGGATGTCTTCGACCTTCTGGACAACATCACTATGACCCAGTCGAAGCTGCTCTCGGCAAGGGGCAAGAGCCTTTTTTTGGAGGGGCAACTAGAAGTTACTCAAGCCACTTGTTAACACTTGGTAACTGAGGTAGCCCAATTAAGAGCCCAGCTTGCCGATCTAGTCATCCTCGATCATGAGATCACTAGAGATGAAGCTTTTCAATAGCTTTAGCTTAAACTTTAGGTTTTTGAGGATTTAAGGGAGATGGTGATCCTAGATAAGTCCATAGTAGATGTCCGAGTGTATCATTTAGAGAAGGACTTGTTAGAGGTTCGCTAGGAGAATGTGCAGCTGACCGTAGAAGTTCAACGCCTATGCAATGTTGGTGCAAAGAATGAGCACATGAAAGATCTCATCCACCAACAGTAGGAGGAGCTAGCTAGGGTGAACGCTGATATAAGAAGGTTGGCTACTAAGAATTAGAATCTGTCAATGAAGGAGGTTTGGGTATTATGATAGAAGTCTATAATCAAAATTACCACTTGGAAAAATAAGGCCCTAAAATTTGAAAAAGTTAAAAATCATTACAAGGACCAAGTGGGATTGCAGAAGGAGGTGAACAAGAAGCACATTCAAGTCGCTAAAGCCCCGATGAACTAAGCACTCCAGCAGCTCTGAGAAGGAGGCAATGTATGGCCATCCATCTTCGATGGATTGAACACCTATAATTAAGTAGAAATCCTCCTAAAGGAGTTGCAAAGTGAAGAAATGATAGAATATATGAAGTTAGCCAACCTTTAGTATGCAAACCTGGCTATGCTTATAGTTGAGAGACCGCAGTCAGAGTTAGAAAAATAAGTGCCCCCATCGTATTCCCTATACAAAGGTGAGTTCCAGGTGCACAAGGCAACAAAATAGAAGCTAGCAACAACAAACGCAGAAATCAAGGTCCTCCACACAAGCTTTGAAGGCCAACATATCGTTGCAGAGGACCTGGCCCGAAGAATGAGTGACTACCATCAACTGCAAGCATCAATCCGAGCGTTTGATATCGAACACAAATAGTTTGCAACCTAGTTTGTCAATTTGAAAGAACTCATTATGGAATTGCCTTGCCCTTGGGAAATTCCAGTTCCAATACATATTGGAGAAGCTACTTGTACCATGAACGACCCCAGAAGCAAAGAAGAGAAAATGAGGGCTCTCTTAGAGGCTTTTTGGCTATCTCCAGAAGTTACAGCTACCACAGGGCTACCGACATCCATGCCACCACCAACGCATCGGCCAGAGGCTGGAGAAGGTCCATCAGAATCAGCACCCCCAGGGATGATGTGATATTCCCTAGAAATTTTGTGCATCATCCTACACCGCAGAGGCTCCAGGACCAGCGAGGTGTTCAATTTTATCTTTGAACACCACCATTTTTGTAATTTTTCCTCCTCTATAACTCAGGCACTTGGTAAATTAATGTTGTGTCATGTGTGTGTCATTTATGTGTTTAAGTTATGTGTGTAGTAAATAAGAATCCATACCTTCCAAATTATAAAGTAACTCGAGGACAAGTTTTTGTTTAGTTGTGGGGGTATGATGAAGTGTCAAAAGACAATGCAGAGACTAGGTCGTGTATATGGGGTTGCGTATACACGGCCGCATTGATGCGCGCCTGCCGATGTAGCCACCTCACATCAACGTGGCCCCGTTTACGTAGCCACCCTTCCTGGCCTATAAATATGAGGGCCTTTTGCCTCATTTAGGCATCTTTTTGAGTAGTGTAGTGAAGCTCTTGCAATTTTCTCCCGCAATAGATAGAATATTTTCTAAGTGCCCACAGCAGGTGTAAGAAAAGTGATCGGATCTTTATTTGAGCGCTAATGTATCTGAGCCCATTGGCGTGAAGACAATAAAGACTAACTATTCAAGCATACCTTGCAACATTTGGACTTAGTTATTTCATGCATTTAATAGTTGAAAATGTTTATGCTTTATTAATTACTTGTTGATGCTTTATTAGTTACTTGTTGATGCTTTATTAGTTACTTGTTGATTATTTATGTTTTTATTATTATAATTTCAATTGTTATTATTCATTCGTAGTTCATTAAAGACATAAGTACAACCATCTCAAATGTAATCCAAACACTTGGTAAGCCTAGTGATGAGTGGCAAGATATCTGTACACTCAACCATACGAATATGAGCATTTTCATGTGTGACCTGGTCAAACTTCGTGGACAGACTAGTTGTGGCACCTAGATCGTTAACCTTAGGTTGCAGTTCGCTGTCTTCCCACTTGGACTAGTATTAGCTTTGTCACGTATGGTTTAGTCCAGAGTGAGGTGTATGATATGTTCCTAATCTAAGCTACCCCTAAAGGTAATGGAAAATAATATTAACTAAGATAAGCTAGAAGGAAAGGGTAAGAGAATATAATCTAGCCTATGTGCGATGAGCATCCATTCCTTGATTATCCATACACATCTTGGACTTTGTGCATGACTACCACTGGGATTACCAAGCACAAATCCTAGGTATGCCACTAGGTTACCAAGTAGTCACACTTAAATACTTGTAATCAAGTCGTACTCATTCCGTGTTACTAGGAGTTTAAGGGTGAGGGAGATATTAACTAAGAAAATAGTAAATAATAATTAAATAAATAAATAAACAAAGTGAATGCTACAATGATCAAGTAATCTGGATCTTTATTTCTAGTCATGTGCGTGTCCAAGTATGTCACACTCAAATAAAGAATGTCGTACCATTACAATCACCACACTACGGGTAGACACTAAAAAATATTCTATCTCTAGGAGGGGAAAACTACCAGAGCTTCGCTAAAGAACTAAACTAGATGCCTAAAACTAGGAAAGCCACCTCTTATTTATAGGAATTGAGGTAGGCTGCGATATCGCATATGTGATATCCCGTACGCGATATCGCAGCCCATGGGATATCACAGCTATGATATCACGGTAGTGATATCATAACCACTGTGATATCATGGGTGTGATATCACAGCAGCGATATCACAGCTAGAAAATTCATGACTCATCGTACCCCCACAACTGAATGAAAACTCATCCTCGAGTTAAAGTGAGAACAAGCTACATTGATTGCACAGTGGATAGATATGGGATTATTAGAAGGAAAAATGGGATGATGCCATAGTGTGGGAAGAAAAAAAAATAAAGACACAACACATGGAATACACTACAAATATAAAAACTTGGAACTCATGTAGTTCCTAGTGGCGGTGGCTCCTCCATAGGTGTCTTTCCCTTTTGTTACACTCCAGGTCTTGGGATTTCATGGCATTGAAGTATGGCTTGGAGTTTCTCCTCTTGTAAGGTATTGAGTGCCTTGGCATGTGTGTAAGTTTACTCTTATGCCATAGAGGTAGCCTAGTCAACCTTCTCTTTTTCTTCCACCACCCTTTTATTCTCTATCAACAGTTTATTAAGTTGCTTGGTTCTAAAAGTGTCCAGCTGGTTCTGAGCAACCTTTGGCCCTGTATTCAGAATTTTTAATACTTTTGAAATGGCTTGAATAGAGAAATCAATAGTCACACCACAAATGTTAACCATGGTACCTTCTTCTTTATTGTGCCAAAATTGGTACATTTTCCCTAAGTACTAGGCACCGCTTTTAGAGAGGATATCTCCTGCTTCTGCCTACCCAGACCATAAGGTAGGAGGATCTTCTTGATGAAAATTGAATGATTGTTCCTCCTATTCTGCATGTTGTCCGATAGGATCTTGTCTTCCACCTCTCTGAGATCGTTTGATCACACCTTGAGCAAGACCTTCCTGTTGTTTGCTTTTCGGGGCCATCTGCAATCACATGGGACCAATTGTTAGTAAGGTTGTTACCAAAGTTAGGTTATACATTACTTCTTTCCTTAATAGATTTACTTTATTTTCATGTGATGTTAATTATTGGAAAAACATGTCCTTAAAAGATTATAGTGTTGAGTCCTCTTTGCTTAGGTGGTTTTCAAATTTAATTTTTTGGTATAGCTAAGTGGATGAAATTGTTTTTTGACATATTTTATTCTTAATTTTACAACTAATTACCCTTAAATATGTCCTTCGGGTGATGATGAATTTCAAAACATTTATGCACTATTTAACGTGTGCCCCTCCCCCATGACTAAGCTAAACACTCTAGGGTCTAGTAGGTTCAGATGGAATGAAAATTGGAGTACTAGCGAGTGAGACATAGGGATAAAAGCAAGAGTCTCACAATCGCAAGTCGTAGAGAAAAAATTTGAAAATCTCCCCTGTGTGAATAGTGGAAAATGATGGTAAGTGTTGTAGGGAGGTCACGTATATATATATTTTCATCAAAGTTAGGGCACTTAGAGAATGTACCAAATTTTTAATATTTCTTTTGAAATTAAATGATGTAAACTAAGGACATTTGGATGATTGTTATAGGGTTCTAGGGTAATTCATCTAGTTCTAAAGGCACAAAAATTAATGATGATGGTGTGGATTTTATCAATAAAACCTTAGGTGGTAGAGAAAAAGGCTATGTGATGGTAATAAGGGAAAGAAAATCAATTGAAAAATTGAGCTAAGGATGAGAAATTGTGTGTGTGAGCTATGTCCGAAGCCAAGATTACAAAAGATTACACAAGTGGATCCTCCCCAAAGCAGGTTTCAACCTATAATGCCCTTGTGTAACCACACTTAAAGTGTCCATGGGCACTAGAAGGGTTAAATGTAATCCACACTAACTCCACAAAACACACACATGTAAATATCACTGGAATGAGATGAAAATTCTATGCTATACGAGGCATGAGCTATAATTACACGAATAGTGAGATGAAACGAACTAGAGAAAGGGATTGTAGAGATTGGGACATGAGGTAACTCACCTAGGGCATAGTGAATCCTGCGTGTAAAGCATGATTAAGATGTCATTAACCCATTGTTCCAAGATTAGGACCAAGTCCATTTCTCTAATCAGTGACATCGCATTGTTTCATCCCATGGTGAACAACTATGAGAGTACCATAACAACAAGGCATACAATCCTTGGTGTTTTGTTCAAGGGAGGAATGATTTTTGTTTTATGGCACTTTGTTTTTCTCTTTTATTTTACTCTTTCTCTTTTTTTTTTCTGAATACTTAATCCAGAGAAGCTGCTAACCTTCAGGCATGGGTGCATGTCTTTCCAGTGGGATCCCCTAGAACAACCTTTGATTTTTGAGTGCCCTTTTGATTACTCTTACTCCCATTTTCATTAGATCTACAAGGATCTTAGTACAACCGCATTGCATGATAACTCCCATAGACGTCACCAAAGATAGTCTGCAAGTCCCCTTGATGTCACACCCTAATCATTCCCTCTTGGTCCATCATTCTTCATTCTTGGTACAATGAACACAAAATTAATTTTAAGTTTTAAAAAATGTCAAGAATATCACTGTACCCTCGAACAGATCCTCTTATTTGTAGAATGGATGAGTGGGTGTAATGGGCTTATTATCCAAATAATTGATCACTCATAACTTAATAACATAGAACACACCTCAACCAACTATCCACATAAGTTTTTTATTCGTAGATGAGATTACTTAAGAAAACGTAAAAAGACAAAAAACACAAAAAAATAAAAAGATAAAAAAAAGTTGAAAAATGAGAAACTCGAAAACAAAAAGTTGTAAAATTAAAGAAAACTAAAAAATATTTATTAATCATACTTGTTATTAGAATGGGGGATA
Source organism: Gnetum montanum (assembly GCA_015680685.1). Classification (NCBI taxonomy): domain Eukaryota; kingdom Viridiplantae; phylum Streptophyta; class Gnetopsida; order Gnetales; family Gnetaceae; genus Gnetum; species Gnetum montanum. The sequence goes on along the minus strand of MNCI01004132.1, from coordinate 99,180 downwards.
TCCCCCATAACTAATTGATTAAGGATGGCAAAGATTAATAAATGGAAGATGATGATCCTTGCATGTTGGAAGTACTAGAACTTGGCCATACTTAGCCCCTCGGGGTTCACACACTTGATTATAATACGCATAGTGGGGCACTTTATATGATGTAGTTCCTGGATAACGAAATGACTCACCATGATATTTATGACCATTAGATGTTATGCAAGGATTGGGATGATGGCTCCCATGGTTGTGTTCATTGGGCTGTATGGTTGTTGGAGTGTTTGATGGTGGCCTTGATAAAGTTACATGAGGCGTTGGGTTCGAAGGTAAGGGTGCACCATAGTGTGGGACTTGTGCTGAGTTGGAAGATGCAATGGCCTCTGAATTATGTTGTCCCTTCTTATGACAATGTTTAAAGAAGGGGCACTTTTGATGTTGCTGAGGTTTATCACTACGGTTGGAAGTAGTAGCATAAGTGTTGTTCGTGGGTTGTTGTTGTGGAACAAACACCTTAGGAACAATTGGTGGCACTGTGGAAGGATGGAAAGGATGAGAATGTTGAAAGTTAGGAGGAATATAAGGTGCATAAGGTGGTGGTTGTGTTGGAGGTATGGGTTGATAGTATTGTGGAGAATAATATTGTGGTGAGATAGAGTATGGTGGCCCGAATGGAGAAATAGGATGTTGAACATGATAAGCATTTGAGTTCGGAAAATACGAAGGGTGCCTCTAGTCTAATGGTGATCTCCCCCACGACTGGGATTGTTGCCACTGTGATTGAACACAGTACCTCTGTATGAACTCTGGATGTAACGTGTTTATCCAATGCTCATGTAGATGTAACAATATTGGGCATTGGCCCTTGGGGTGATCATACAAGCATATGTTGCATTCATAGGTATGATTAGCAGTTTAGCACTTATTCCCTTCATTCTTTTTTTCTAAATATCTAATGTTTTGTCTTGCATCTTGGGTTGTCAAAACTCTATCCCCAATATTTTTGATATATTCTCCACACTTTTGATACATCCATTCCAACATCTTATTGATCTTTGCCTCGGCTTTTTCTAACGATTTTTGTATTAGCAAAGATGATGTTTCCACCTTGAGATTTGTTGATCTCTCCTTTTCATGATCATGGATCTTTGTTGAGTTAATATTTTTGTCCCATTGATGTTTTTCAACACTCTTCCATTTAGCTAATTCTCCTTCTTCTTTTGCTACCATCTTAATAAGCTCTTGGACTTGATGGGTTCGTAGTTCATATAGTTGACCTTGGGAATATATTCCTAAGGTCTCTCTTGTTTCATTACATAGCCCATCAATGATATGGTACATTAGCCTTTCCTTAGAAAAACCATGGCTTGGACAGTTGTTTAACAATGCATAATATCTTTCTAAGGCCATGTCCAAGGGTTCGTGTTGTTCTTGTTTCCAACCTTGGATTTGTTTCCTCAAGGTTGACACTCTTGTGTAGGTTTGATATTTTTCGTTAAAGGCTTCTACCATTATTGACCAGCTTTGTATTGCATTTGGTTTTAATGATCTATATCATACTTTTTCTTGGTCAACAAGTGTCATTAGGAAGAGCTTAAGTTTTTTCCACCCGTTATCAATGTTGTTCCATGCACAGGCATCATAGAAGGCTAGTAAATGTTGTTGCAGATCTAAGTCATAGCCTCCTGAAAAATTAGGGAAGTTGTTTAAATCAAGCATGGGTAGATGGGTCTCTTTACGATGCCTACGGGAGATTCGAACAACCACTTGTATTTGCGTTAGGCTTATAATGGCCAGTGGGCATTCATCATCATCAGGTAAGTTAGGCTTTCGTGTGTTGGGATGATGTTGCTTTCGTTGATGTTTATAGGAAATCCCCACCTCAGATTGTGTACTCCAATCTTCATTATCATATAATTCATACGTTCTCCAATGAATTTTATCACTAAGTGTGGAATTATTATAGTCTTGTAGGAGAGGCATGATTGTGAAACTATGTGTGAATTTGTATGTGACTTTTTATAATTAATTATTTTTCTTAAGAGATATATCATTAATTTCTATACAGCGACCTTGTATGATCTAACTAATCTAGATAACTAGCATCGTCCTTGACAATGGCACCAATGATGAGTGGAGAGATAACCCTACACTCAACCATACGAATACGAGTGTTTTCACGCGTGATTCGGTCAAACTCCACCAATGGACTAGTTGTGGCACCTAGATCGTTAACCTTAGGTCGCAGTTCGTTGTCTTCCCACTTGGACTAGTATTAGCTTTGTCACATATGGTTTAGTCCAGAGTGAGGTGTATGATGTGTTCCTAATCTAAGCTACTCCTGAAGGTAATGGAAAATAAGATTAACTAAGCTAAGCTAGAAGGAAAGGGTAAGAGAATATAATCTAGCCTAAGTGTAATGAGAGTCAATTCCTTGATTATCTGTACACATCTTGGACTTCGTGCACAACTACCACTGGGATTACCAAGTGCAGATCCTAGGTATGCCACTAGGTTACCAAGTAGTCACACTTAAATGCTCGTAATCAAGTCGTACTCATTCCGCGTTACTAGAAGTTTAAGGGTGAGAGAGATATTAACTAAGAAAATAGTAAATAATAATTACATAAATAAATAAAAATTAAATAAATAAATAAATAAAGTGAATGCTGCAATGATGAAGTAATCTCAATCTTTATTTCCGGTCATGTGCATGTCCGAGTATGTCACACTCAAATAAAGAATGTCGTACAATTACAATAACCACACTATGGACATACACTAAAAAATATTCTATCTATGGGAGGGGAAAACTACCAGAGCTTCACTAAGGAACTAAAATAGATGCCTAAAAGTAGGAAAGCCGCCTCTTATTTATAGGAATTAAGGCAGGCCGCGATATTGCATATGTGATATTGCGTACGCAATATCGCAGCCCATGGGATATCATGGTTGTGATATCACAATGCCAACAAATTCATGACTCATCACCCAGTGACACTTAACGTCTGGTAACCTAGTAGTGTTAGGAAATGCTTAGAATGTGCTTAGAAGATGGGATCAGATACTTATGTTAGGAGTAGTTAGAATATAAACTAGGATAATTAGAGATTAGATAATAGTTTATTCCTTGCTTTCCATACCTAAATTAGTCATTGAAAAGATAATTAAAAATATATAAAAACCATTAGCCTTAGTCTCACTTAACCATTGTAAACAGCACCTCACAAGTGAGATTAGGATGACAACGACCATTCTAACCCAAGGTTTCACTGGTTAGAGGTATGGTGTATGTTAAGTGCTTATAGTTTGCAGATTTTGACCGAGTCACGCATGAACACTCGTAATTCATATGGTTGGATGTAGGGATACCTAGCCACTCATCACCAATGATGAGTCCTTGTGTCATATGGTGGCTTGTGGTCTTGTAGGAGTTTCACCTCACTATGGTAGATTGAAAAGGGACTGATAATATGGTCACTAACCTCCTCTCTTACTTACGATGGGATAACAAAGAAGAGGAGAGCCTACTCTTTAATTAGTTTCAAGACAAATTCCTCTTTACTAAAGTAATAAGTAAACAAATGCCTAAAAGAGAAATATGGTATAATGACATCCTCACATATCTTCTCACTCAAGAGATGCCACAAGACTTGGATTTTAGGAAGAAGTAATAAGTTTTTCATTGGGTTAAATACTTCATGGAAATCAACGGATACCTTTATAAGGTTTGTGCTGATGACCTAATCCATTAGTGTGTCCTTGATGAATAGCAACTGTGCATTATCTAAGATGCTCACGAAAGACCTTGCAGAGGCCACTATGCAGGAAGACACATAGCCATAAAAATATTGATGGTAGGATACTATTGGCCTCCAATCTTTAGGGATGCCCACTAGTTCATCAAGTCTTGTGAACATTGTTAATGTGATGGTGGGATGACCACTCTTATGGAAGGTCCTTAATAGTGGATTCAACTACTAGAATCTTTTGACATATGGAGCATTAACTTCATAGGTTCCATCACATCCATGTCCAATGCGAAGGCATAGATTATAGTAGTAGTTGACTATTGTACAAAATGAGCAAAAGCAGTAGCCATTACTATTTGTACATCATCCACTGTTGTCAAATTTATACAACAAAATATCATGAATAGGTTTAGGGTGCCACGTTTACTAATTTTTGATAATGTAACTCATTTCATAGGTGTTGCATTTAGAACATTGATGCAACTCTTGGGGGTGGAACATAAATTAATAACATCTTACCACCCTCAAGCCAATGGTCAAGTAGAGGTAACCAATTGGGAGATTACAAAAATACTAACGTGGAGAATTAGCAAATATAGGAAGGATTGGAGTAAAAATCTTAACGATGCTCTCTAGGCTTATTATTCAACTTGGAAACTTCCTATTGGCTATTCTCTCTATGAGTTAGTATACGGGAAGCTTCTAATGCTTCCAATCCAATCTGAGTTTGGTACACTCTCAATGGCCTATGATCTAAACCTTGACCTAAGTCTAACATAGAAGAAAAGATTGATCAATCTAAATGTGCGAGATGAAAATCGATTGGTGGATTTATTCTTGAATGAGGTGAACAAGGCATTTAGGAAGAAGTGTCATGACCTTAGAATCAAGAAATTGAAACTTCAACTAGGAGATAAGGTTCTCTATTGGAACCCCACGCATGTACTCCAAAAGATAAAATTCCAAACATTGTGGAAGGGACCTTATATAATTGATCAAACCTTTTCCTCTAGGGCCATGTTGATCTACAAACCTGATAGCCTAAATAAAAAGTAGTTGGTCAACATTTAATAAGTCAAGCCTTTCCTTGAATCTAGATAGGCGAGTGTAAATGTCACCTCAACGAATGGACAACCACATTCTAGTTTTTGGATCTCCTTCTTCCAACTCAGTCATGGGGGAGATGACCATCTATGTTAACCATCAAATTGGCTTCTCAGTTTTTCTACTTTTTGTTTTCACATTTCTGATTTTTACAAATTATTTATTTTACAAATTCTTAATTTTTTAAATTCTTCTAATTTTACACCATTATTAGTACTTTTGATCCTTTCTTGATTATTTTACACTTTCTTATATTTTTTATTTTGTTTTTTTGTCTTGTTTTGCTTTAAGTGAGATATTTTCGTATTTTTGCTAATAAATTTTCTTTATTGATAATAGGAAACAATGCCATTGTTGTTGTTTACTAATGATGGTTCGTACTCAATGTTGTGATTGTTGATGTCTAGTTTTCATTTTTGAATTTTGATGTCTGATGACTTTGACATGGTTTATTTTCTATGGAATAAGAACTTAGTCCATGTCATCCACCCATTCAATGAACTCTATAGATGAACTCTATAGTTTTTTTTTATTTTGGAAATTTGAGGTCCATTTTCATTAAAAAAAAATTTAATCAATTGGTGACCTTGGTAGTTTTAGAATTAGGAAGGATTCAAAGGTTTGTAAAGGGTGTGACATCAAGGGAACTCAATACTCTTTGTACTCTTTTACTTGCTTGAGTGTTTGTGTGCTTTTCATAGACTTCTTATAGTTCCACACTAACCACTAATAGGAAGTCAAATAACATTGTTACATGGTGTGGTTCCCATTTAGAAAAAAAAGAGAAAAATAAGAAAAAAAAACAAAAACAATGAGAATTCAAAGCACACCCCTTCGAAATGAATAAGTCCTTATATGGTGTGGTTTCCATTTAGAAAAAAAGAAAAAAAATAATGGGAATTCAAAGCACACCCCTTGGACAAATAAACAAGCTACAAACATTGGTTATGGGACTCAAATAACATGCACCTATGCTTGAAGGTCCCCTCTAACTAAGGCCCTCTCTCTCATTTTCTACTTCTCTTTTCTTCTGTTTTTGGAATGGTGGTTGTTTTGTGGAAGCACTCTTATGTCTTAAGTGGGTGGATCGATCTTAGAGTGGCAATGCAAAGTCATTGAAATTGGATCATTTTGTTTTGGATTGAAGATGGAACTTCTCGAGTCATTTTAAACACAAATTCCAAAAGGGACTTCTTATGACCTTAATTTAGAACTCCATTCTACCTTCTCTATCATCCATCCATGTTGCCATAACTCACCTCACTACCATGTTCTATGCTATGCCCTATGTCTTAGTCTGATGTGTTGCGATTCTTAAGTAGATTCTTTTTGGTTGGTCCTTAACTTGTCATGATCATTAAATCGACTATGGGACCCACAAATTCCTTAGTTGAGGTTATGCAAGGGAAAAATGGACATGAGCCTACTATGGGGAGGATCCACTTGCATAGCTTTTGGCTTAGTTAGTTAAGGTTCCTTACCTTTGACATCACTACAAACCTACCTTTCACGTTTTCCATTGAGTAAATTGCTCAGTGCTCCTTAAGCTTTCATTTCATTCATCTACTAAATTAAATTTTCTCCTTTTTCTAAAATTTATGAGATTAAACACCTTATTCTATTGTTTTTATACTATTCTTGGTCTTTTAATCTTTCATTTGACAGCAATTTCACTCAAAAACTCTTCATATTTTGCAAATTTAACTAAGGTCAAAGTTTGACTATGGTGGTTAGTGATTGTGTTGTTGAGGCCTCATTGATGCATCCACCCTAGTCGTCAAGGCCCAATCGACTAGGCCTCATCAATGCATCACTAAAACCCTATATATACCACTGAACACTTTGTAGTTTTTTGCCATTTGCTCATAACAAAAGGGGATTTTTTCAAATTTTTCAAAGTCCAAAACCTTTCAAAATTCATAACTTCCCAATTTTTTGTACAAATCACTTTGTTTTTCAATATTACACTTACTAGCGGTAAGATCTTTATCATGGCGGCTACAAACCTTAAGGTTTCTAATGAAAAATCGATGAAACATTTTGGAAATTTTCATAACCCCCCCAACGGATTAATAATCTTAATCATATATAAACGTTAATTTTCTCATAAGTTAACCCTTCCAACAACCTTTGGGATGATTTATTAATGATAATACATAAATAAATGATAACTCGATTAATTAAATTAGCCATAATCATAACTAAGCCAGAGCATGACCATCCTTAAGAGTTAAGGTATCCTAATTATTTTAAGGTTACAAAATGATGACTAATCCATGGTCTTATTGTAATTACAAATGACACCCAAACAAAACATCTATCAGAAAGAGAAACCTTGCAACCACAGGAGAAACAACCTAGAACTAGAAGGGACCAACAAGAACAATGCGAAGAACTACTTCAAGTGACCCATGCAATAGGACCTTTCCATGAGGAATCCAAAGTGGAATTTGTCTAATAGATTTTAAAGGATGAAGTGCCAACCAAGTAACCACAAAGGGGAGAAGTTCCTGGTCTTGTGCCAATGCTTGAGGTCACTTTGACTCAAGCTTGCCTTGATATCATCAGGTCCTGAGAGATTTAACGATCTATTCTTGAAGAGATCAACTTCAGGCCATTTTTGAAGAAAGCTACAGATGATGCCAAGACTCAACTATGAACCTCTCCCATGTGGCCAATCATCACATCAAGTGGGGAGTGGTACATGGAAAGGACATACCTTTTCTAGAACAATCAGAAGCTAGGATCCATAATTAAGATCAAGAACATTCAAGTGTCATATTGGGAAAAAGCTATTACATTGGCACTTGGGTTGCCTAAGACTGGAACATAATTGGTAGAATTATCCATGCAAGGTGACCCTAAGGCTAAGAAGGAGCAGACCCAACATTGCTACAGGATGGACCATAAGAAGTTTGGTGTACTCACATCAGTGAAGTAGATTTACTTCAATATTCTGACCTATCACCTCAATCCAATGGTAAGGCCAAGTAAGGTAATTACTTTCTCTACTTGAGCATGTGCCATTTTATGTGGGAAGTTCCCCATTAACCTTCCAAAACTACTATACTTGAAAATGGAGAAGCATTTCAAAGAAAATGAACATGGAAGAAAGACCTTGCCTTTCCATGCCTTATTAGAAAACTTTGCAAGAGGGAAGGAATTTTTTGGTACTCTAATGATACACTTAGGCATACTCCTTTGGCTTCATGGTCTAAGATCATGAAAGAGAAGATGCTAGCAATGAATTAATTATAGGAGCTACCACCACTACCACCCACTCAGGAAACAACATCAGAGGCCTGCGCAACCATGGAATGTCTACAAAAAATCTAAGAATAACCATTGAGTGAACAAGAGAAATAAGTAGGAATGAGTGGGGTAGGTCCATCTATGTATTGACCTATAATGAGTTACCTTAATAAGGTGGCCCAAATAGTTAGCTAGATAGAGAGGGTTGCTTTCATTTCCTCTATTCAATGAATGCACCTACCTTCAAGGTCAAATTCCAACACTCAAGAGGTAATAGTGTCACTAGCAACATATCATCTATTCCCAGAAATCTATGGGAATGCCACCACTTTCTCAGTGTGATTGGAGGAAGGTGAATAGGAAACTTTCTTAGTGATGTAGCACCAAGGATAGGAGACAACAGTAGAAGTGGTTGTTGACCATGTCACAGAAGAATTGAATGCACCAATGGTGTCTATAGGCATGGTTAGCAGAAAATTGAATGTAGCCCAATATGAAAAGTTATTGGAATGACTGGTAGGAATCGGGTAACAAACTTTGGACATTTTTGATCTTCTAGAGAACATCATTAAAACCTAGTTAGAGCTACTAAATGCAAGGGGAAGATGCATGATTTTTGAGGGGCAACTAGAAATAGCCTAAGAGAAAAAGCAATGCTTAGCTATGGAGGTTGCAGATCTTCATGTCTAACTTGTAGATCAAGTAATCCTTAGACCAACAGTGATAAGAGATGAAGCTATCAAACAATTTCAAGAATGATTTTAGAAGGTTGAGAAGGAAGTGGTGATGGCCATATTTAAATAGTTTGTAGTAGAAACTAAAATGTACTAAATCAAAAAGAACTTGAATCAAATGCACCAAGAGAATGAAGCATTGACTGCACAAAATCATTACCTACAAAATGTTGATGCTTAGAAAGATCAAATGCAAGAATTCATTCATCAATAGTAGGAGCAGCTTGCCAGGGTAAACATTGAACTAAGGAAATTAACAATGGACAACTACAATCTATCAATGGAAGAGGTATGCACCTTGCATCAAAATTTTGCCATCAAGATTGTTGCCTAGAAGAATGAAGCCCTCAAATTTGAGAAAGTGAAAAATCACTATAGGGACTAGGTCAGTTTGCAAAAAGAAGTTAATGAAAAACACATCTAGATGGCAAAGGTAAAGATGAATGAAGTCCTCTAACAACTCCAATAAGGAAGAGAGATGTGGTAGTCCATCCTTGATGAGATTGATGCCTACGACAAAGCAAAGATCTACTTGAAGGAGTTGCAAATCGAGGAGATGATAGAGTACATGGAATTGCCCAATCTCCATTATGGAAACTTAGCAATTCTAACTATTGTAAAACCATAATTAGAATTGGAGAAATAAGTGGCTAGCTCATATTTGCTATATGGGGCTAAGTTCAAGCACCACAAAGACAACAAGTAGAAGCTTGAGATTGCTAATATTGAACTCAAAGTTCTCAGAGCATGATTCAGAGATCAATGATCTATCACTAAGAACCTATCCAAATGGATGAATGACTACCAAGAGCTGAAGAACATAGTCAGGGCGTTCGACATCGAACACAAATAGTTCACTACCTAGTTTGTCAATGCAAAGGAGTTGTTTCTAGTAATCCCATGTCCTTGGGATGTGCCCATTCTAATCCACATGGGGGAAGTTATGTGGATAGTGCATGATCCTAGGTGTAAGGAGGAGAAAATGAAAGAACTATTGGATGCTTTCCACCTCTCTCTTGAAGTCATAGTAGTAGCAAGATAGCCACAACCACCTTAACTAGCTGTGTGTGAATCCAATGAAAATTCCTTAGAGCCTTAGGAACCACCATCGCTTGGGACCATTTAATCTTCTCCAATGGCTTCACAACATTAAGGAATGTACTATCTGATTTTTGAAAAGTTGAGTCATTGTGTTCAATTTTGTGTCCTAAATACCACCATTATTTTTTAATTTGTTGATCCATACACCCAGGCACTGCATTTTTTGTCAAGTCAGATTTTTTTTTGGGGAAAAGTCAGTTAATAATCCCATACCTTCCCAATTTTGTAAAAGAACTTGGGGATGAGTTTTCATTTAATCATGGGGGTATGATGAATCATGTTTTGTCTATTACGTCAATGAAACCTTGTTAATGTAACCTCATCATCTAGGCTTCATTAATGAGGCCTAGTTGGTGCATCATATGATGCGTCAATGTTGCCTTGTTAATGTCATGCTTGTACTTGGCTATAAATACGTGCTTGTAGCTACATTTATGAGAAGTAAAGATTGTAGTTACAACAAAGCTCTTGAATTTTTTTCATTTGAATGTTAGAATTTTTCCTCGAGTACCCATAGTAGGAGTCATTGACTTTTTCGATCTTTATTCAAGCATTATTTTACCTGAGCATGATAGTGTGTGTGGCAATAAAGATGAGATTTTTGATAAACCTTGTAGCACTTTGGATAGATTAGCTATTTTATTTATGCATTTATTATTTTCAATTATTTATTAAATTTTTTCAATTAGTTATTCATTATTTTCTAATCATTACATTAATGAATCAATTAAGTTAGATAGATTATGCACATAAGTATGATCACTTTGAACATAACACATATTTGCTTAGTAATCTTAGCAGCATTATTGCTTGGTTCAACCAATAGCATAACACTTGGTCACCCAGTAGTAGATACATGGGTTTAGGATGTGTATGGAAAGTGGGATTGGATGCTTATGTTAGGATTAGTTAAATGCTAGTTAATTAATTAATTGAGATTAGTTAATCAAATTCCTTTTATCTACATTTGAGCACCAACTAATAAAACATAAAATGATAAAAAGCAAATGCCTTAGTTACACTTAACCATACCAACATACGTTGCAAATGTAATTAGGAAGATAATGATTAACCTTACGACTAGATTCACCTACTAAAGGATTAGTGCACTGGAAACGATAAAATCTGTAGAATTTGATGAAATCACATGTGAATGCTTTATGATTTGTATGGTTGGGCATAGGGGAACCATGCCACTCATTAACTATCTTGCCTCTTGTACAACCATTGCTACATTTTATCCATAAAGATACTAAAGAGAGTTAAAGAAAGTAAATAACCTTGATTAACTTAAAATTTTCTCTAGAATTGAAATTTTTTCTTTGAATTATTTTCTTTAATTTCAATAATCACTTTCTCATATAATTTTTAGGTTACTATAATCAAATATGAAGGAAGGCAAATTTTACATAAGCGTAATTATAATTTTCTAGTGAAAAAAGGTTTAGTAAAAGCTGAACAATTCATTTTCTTCCTACAATATTAATTTCTTTTTCTTTAAAGACTTAAGCTAGGGAAGCTATTAGGTTCAAATGTTATTTATTTAGTATTTCTAATTGATGCTTTCTTTCATCTATGGAGAGAGTATTCGCTCTTTGTTTATAAGTAGTTCTTTAGTAAGAAGAAAAAACATGTGAGGAAAGTTCTAAATAAGGATCAGGCCTAATTCTTTTCCTAAACCTAAGGCAAAGTTCTTCAAAATTATTAGTAAGGAAAAAAATATAAAAAGGGATCACAAAAAATATGGGGCCTTTTCTCTATACTTTCTCTTATTTGTTGAAGAAGTAATATATTACAAATTAAATATTATTCATTTTTCAAGATTCCACATCCTTCCTTACTTCCTTGTAAGGGATATTAAACATTTACATTTTATAAGTTACATTAGGTATAAAATAAGTTCTTTTGTCATAGATTTTAACACTTTAACAATGAGATGTTAGCTTAGTGGTAAGACTCTTGATTTAAAAGTGCTAAGTCATAGATTCAATTCTTATGGATAATGTTGAGTTATAAATTTCTAATTAGACTATATATCTTGGGAAATACTTATATTATAATTATTTCAAAATTATAATATCTTCCTTCCCACTACAACACCCCACTCCCTTTTCCATTACTATGCATAGATTTTAATATGTTATCCTCATTTATGATGTAACGATACAAATTATTTAATGATAAAGATTGTGTAGGTGTTTTATAGGTTTTATATGTTTTAAGTTATTTTTAGGTTACATGTTATATATATTATAATTAAGTTCTATGGGTATAGATTACTTTTCATAGATTGTAAGGCATGTTATAAAATATTTTATAGGGAGTTCTAGTTTTGTCCTAAAATTTGAAGCATTTTTTTTTTTTTGCAAGTTATGTGTTTAAAGTTTTGTAGATCTCAACATTTTTACCAGTGGAATTGATTTCTTCACAATTATCATTTCTCCATAAAGGATGCTAAATTACTTTCAACTTCTTTTGGCAATTCTGAAATTTTTACTTTTTCTATTGAGGTGGAAATTTTTTCTAATTTTCATAATGTAGACCTACTAGTTAATAAGCAAAAATTTGTGATACCTCCTAATGATGTTGATGAAATTACGATGCCTTTTTTTCTTATTTTTGATCATGTATATGAGTCATAGGTTAGTGATATTATGTCAAAATATGTATTCATTTAAATTTTAGATTACATACATTATAATCAAAGTTTACTTTATAGTGAAATAATGTGCTACCAAAATATGTATTTCAAGTCATTAATGTTAGGTGATGCTTTTTAAGGGTGCGACATGTCCCAGATATAGAATCATTTATGCATAAGCACATAGTATTAGTTATTCATAAATAGATATCAAATCTTAGTACCCAAAATGAAGAATATTCTAAAGTTCCTTATCTTGTAGAGCTTTTTAATCTTTCATTGTTTTTTAAGAGAGCTAAGTAGTAGGTTATTAGTCATCTCAAATCTATTAAACATATGCAATTTATATTAATATCATTTGATTATCATAATTTTTTTTAGGATTATATGTACTCCTAGGACATATAGTATCATTTCCATTTTACTTAATGAGTAGATGTTTTAATCGACTTATGTTTATTATTTTGGTTACTAGGATTCTTCTAAAACTTCTTATGATAGAATTGATTATATTATTCATCACTTTATTTGTTCTACTATGTAATATAAAAAGACATTTCTAAAGTTGCTTAGATATTTTTAATTGTCCAAGGTATTTCTCTCATAGCAAAATGAATTACAAAGTACACTAATGAAGATGATGTTTAGATACTCCTTCTGAGAAATAAACTTATACAAGGAAAATCTAAAAATGATAATAATTAATCATCTAATGACTTTTTTCACAATCTTCTTTATCCTTTGGCCATTTCTACTCTTGCTTCTCCACTTCTAAAAAAATTTAAAAGACATTATGCAACTTTAGTACACATTAGAATTTCAATCATATTATAGTTTTAGAAGATATGCTAAAGCAAAATAGTCAATGAAAGCTTCCTGTTAATGAAGCAAATTGGGCCATTAATTCATCTAGATTATGTTCCACTTGGAGCAGGTTTGGCATCTCTACAATTTCCTATGTACATATGCAAGATGGACTACATTAAAGGAGTCTTCTAGCCTCAATGATTTAAATAGAAAGTGAAAAATAATTTTAAAAAAATTATTAAATTTATTTAAAGTTAACAATAGTTTGTATTAGGCTTTTCCAAATATTATTTATAAGGATATCAAATCTATTTTCCTTTTTACCTTCAAAGTAACATACAATATTATTACAAAGAATGATTTAATTCATAAACAATTCAATAAGGTCTAGAATATGCAAGTATCACCACACTTTAGGGTGAGAAAAATGAATGATATTTGGAGAGCTCCTACCTTTCCAAAAGTTCATATTTTTTATTATATCTTATTCATTAAATATTTCCTATTAACACGCATCTTAAACATATGAAAAAATTTTCTCCTTAATTTTTAATTTGTGAATGTAAAGACTCTTTTTCTTATGTTTTTTTTTTGTTTGGTATTCTATTGTATAACATGCTTAGAAATAGACATTCAAAATTTGCAATAACTTTGAACCAAGCATCAATAAGATCATTGTTACTAATTAACCTATTTTGTCTACTTCCTTTACATTTAGAAATATCTTAGACTACTTATTCTCTACTCTATTTGAAAGCTTTAATATGTAGTAATTTTTTAGTAGAAGAAGTATAACTATGACCTATCTTTTAGTAAAAATATCAAATTATTAAAGATGTCACTTTTTAGTTATGATTTCAAGCAGAAAAACTCCTAGTAAAAGTTGAATAATTAATTTATTTTCTACAATATTAACTTCTTCTTATTTTATATACACAAGGATAGGAAGTTCTCAACCTTTATTGCTATTTGTTTATTATTTTTGATTAGTGTGTGTTTTTTTTAGAGAGAGAATTTTGTCATTATTTTATAAGAAATAGTTTAGTAAAAACTATAAACTCATGATGATACTTTTGAACAAGGATAAAGCCTAATCCTTTTCCTATCCCAAAGGAGAGGCTTTTCATGATTGGTTGTATGGATGAAAACTTGAAAAGTCCAAAACCATTGGGCTTTTTCTTACTACTCTCTCTTCATTGACCTAATGTACTCAATTTTTTTAAATATATCTTTTTCTTTTGGATCTAACACCCCTCTACATCATATTTCTTTTTGCTATGTTAGCGTTGTGTGAAATTAAATCCTTGACCTATTGTTTATTAATTCATTATTTATTGATTGACAACATAGTTTGCTTGCTTGCATGATTACTTGAACTTATAAACATTTTATTTTTTAAATTTATGATATAACATGTATTTCATAGGTTTGTTTATGTATTTTTCTTTTATTATTACTAGATGTAGAAGTTGATTATCTATTAGTTGTTATTCTGATTAAGTATCGAAATGCTATTACCAAGCTTTGCTTAAGTTCTCATTATCTTAGAATTAAAAGTGGAAGATGGATTCAAATCCCCTTAGAAAAGTGCATTTGTAGGCTATGTAGGTACAAGTCCTTGAAAATGAATTATATATATTTCTTTTTTATGCTATGAGTATCAATTTTAGACAATGCTATAATCTTACAATAAAAACTTCTATGATTTATTTTTGTTACTCCCATTTGTGCTTAGTTAATTTGTAGATTGCTTCTTTAGCTTTGGAGGGGGGAGAAGTATCAGGCCCCAAAAATGTATATATTAAAAATAAAAATTTAGAGTACAGCAAAGAGAAGAAACTTTAAATCAACAAAGATAAAGAGCTACTAGTTTTGGTTGTCTTTTCAGGTTTTTATTCTTATAATCAATCTTGGAAAACACCTCCTTTGGGAGAAGAAAACGAATATTCTATGAAAATATTTAACATTGGGTGGATGGGGAGAAGGCCTTCACCTTGTCAATAGAATTAGCATTATCAAAAGAAATTATCTCCGTATCTTAACTAATAACTGCAAATGAATTATTAGGAGTTAAAATATGTTGAATATGACATCCATTCTCAAGATGTAGCATATAATTACCAATAAATAGCATTCCTTGATGTTTTTTATTATGAGGTATAATTTGAAAATCATATGAATCAATAACTTTCTATAAGACTTTTAAAAAAAAATCTTTGTTTTTCTTTAGTCATTAGAAAATGCTTTAAAACTGACTTAACTCAAGCTTTCCTGAAAGGTACATTTTGTTAAAAAGTAATAAAAGAAAAAGGTGGGATAACTATTGAAACATTATTTAAAGAAATAATTGTAGGATTTACAGCATCTATAGAAAAAACCATAGTAAGATCTACATCATTTGTAGAAGAAACCTTATTAGTATTTCTAGTAGCTTGACACTTCTATGCTTTCATAGCTTTTTTCTGTAGCATAAAAGAATATGAATCAAATATATGACCCTCTCAATGACAATAGTGACATGAATTTAGAAGATTGTAATAAATAAACTTTTGTACATAATCAATTTTTCTACCACACAAAAGAATTTCTTGCTTAAGGAAATAAAGATTCCTTATATTTCATGAAATTGTAATATTTATCTAATAGATCCTATGGGCCTTTGGATATAATAAAGCTTTAATTTTAGTTATTTAAGTTAGTTTGTTAATTTTTTTATTAGGGTAGTAAGTTTTTTTAATAAATTAGGTTGTTTTTTCATATGCTAGGCTATAGTGAGGTATTAGGCTAGTAGTAAGACTTTTAATTTAGTAACTCAAAGTTATGAGATTAATTTTGGTGGATAATAATCAAACTAAATATTTTTTGCTTACATTCACTAAGATTACTCAGATATATTAGACTAGTTTTAGGATTCCTTTCATAGAAATCCTTTTTAAAATTTGTCACTTAATGTTGCAAGTAGAATCTACCTTTTTGTTCTTTAAAAAAAATTATAACTTAATGTTGTCTAGTAGAATCAAACCTATGACATGCGGCTACTAAGCCAAGACTATTGCTACTAAGCTAATACCTCATTGTTACAATGTTATGATTTGATTATATATCTTAGGGGTAAATATTAGTCCTTTTTTATTTTTATTTTTTATTTTGGAAGTCTAAAATAATTGTAACATAGGTACACCCTAAGATATATGGTGCAATTAGAACTTTATAACTAAGCACTTGCTATCAAATTGAACCCATGAATTTGTTTAAATCAAGAGTCTTACCATGAGGCTAATACCTTAATGTTAAAAGAATGTTTTGAGTTCCAACAGTTCCCCACCAATAAATAAATAAACATTTGAACAAAAAAATTTATTTTTTAGCAATAAGATGCAAGTCTACTTATAAGACTCTTAATTTGAAAGCTTCAATAATGAGTTATTAGCCTAGTGGTATTGATATTTTTTTGGTAACCCTAGGTCACACATTCAATTCTACTAGGTAGGATTGAGTTATAAACTTCTATAAATCTTAGGGTGTACCCTAGAGGGAAAGTTTGTTTAGGATTAGTTGTAAAGATAAAAATCTACAAAGGCATCCTTAAAACTGTGGGTTCTTTCCTTTTTATTATTTTGGAAGCTTTGAAATGTTTCTCTTTTTGGTTTTTCTCTTTTACTTGAAGTGAAAATCTATTTGAGAGGACAAGGTCTACTCCTTTTCCTACCATAGAGGGAAAGTTTTTTCAAGATTAGTTGTAAAGATAAAATTATGAAAAAAAACATGCTTAAAAGTATGGGTTGTTTCCTTTTTTGTTATTTTAGAGTTGATCTTTTGTTCCTTGCTTTTATATACTAAATTTTTATTTTTAATATATATATATATATTGGGATCTAATACCTTTAATTTAGAAGCATCAAGTTATGGGTTAGATTCTAGCAGCTGATGCTTAGAAATAAAGTTTGTATTTCTATTTGCCTTAGTAGTTAGTGCCATAGGGCTTAATTGGTTAGTTTTCTAAGTGGGAGGTTGTCTATTGAAGTCGCAAATGTGTGAATAATTCTTATTAGAATTGAAAAGAAAAAAATGGATTCAACTTGTGAACAACATTACAATTATATAGAATGTTGGACTTTGGAGCTCTTGAAGTTGAGTTGCATGTATTTCTTTTAAAATATTGGCAAAAAATATATATAATTTGTTTTTATTACCCATTAATATTTAGACAATTCATAAAGTTTCTCTGAAAATATAATATCTATCCAAAAATCTTTTGTTAGTTTTTAAACTTAATAAAATTCAATTACAGGTACAGTTTACAAAAATCTTTTGTTAGTTTTTAAACTTAATAAAATTCAATTACAGGTACAGTTTACAATTTCAATGTGAGAGAACATAAATCTTTTTCATGTCAAAGTGCTCAAAATTTTAAATGCAATGGTGTTACAAGGCAGGGCAAGGAGGATCAGGAAGGCAGTCAGAGGCATTTATGAAATTAAGGGTGAGAAAGGGCTGACCTCCCACGTAAGTCAGCTGTTTGCTCCAGCCAACTCTCTTTCCTGTGCTCGCACCAGGACCCGTGTTATTGAATTTGCTAAAGAAGACATTTCTGCACACACCAAGAAGTTAAACAGGCAGCAGATCAAGTTTGATCCACCAACGGGCAAAATTACATTTACGCATCCATTAATCATAATGATAATAACGTAATTGTTCATACCCTTGCCTATGTTCCGAGTCAACCCAACCAGCAGGAGTGACGACCGTGCTCGTCTTAGTATTACTGAACACCACCCTTGCATGGGTTCTCTATGGCCTGCCTAATGCAACCTGACCATTTCCCTGTATGCTGCAGTTGACAAACGAATATCCAGAAGTTTCATTTACCATTCCACGTGACTGGGCACTAATGAATCCTGGTAATCCAGGCCATTCTTTAGATACAGAGTTTATGATACAGTTCTGCACCCATCATCACTAAGAAGATCAATACTTATCTTTTTAAAGATTTTAGAAAGATAAAAAACGTTTCTAAACTAAATGTGTGATTTCTGAATTCTCATAAATTCATTGTAAAATGGTTTTCACTGTAAAATAGCCAGTTGCTCACTATGTAATACGATTGGCCGTTTCCGAAGATAAAGTCCACAGAACGCTGAATGAAGCAGTGCTCGTAATAATGGAGTCCCCTGTCATCATATAAGGTGTCTTGGAAGTCATAGAATGAGCATCTGTAGAAGGCCACCCTCTCTGCAAGTACCATCACTGCCAGAGCTTGACATTTTAGGGACGAATCAGGCACACATGTATTCTGTTCAATTTATTGCAACAAGTATTCTGTTCAATTTATTGCAACAAGAACAGACGTCCATTGAGTGATTACCCAAAAATTTGTCAAGACAAGAAAGAGGTAAACTCATTATTTCCTGAAAAAATAAAAAGGTATCTTAATGTTATAGGAAAGTAGGGTTAAGATTTGATATCTGATGTGAAAGCTAATGTCAGATGAAGGGAAGTCGGAGGCAAGTATTTTAACAGTTGCTGAATCATGGGTGTTCTGAACTGAATCGTTCCAGAGAATGTGAGTAACACTTGCACCTTCTCCGAGTATAACCAAATTGGTTTTGCTTTGGTTGATTGTAATCTTCTCGCTGCGCAGGCCAAACCAAACACATTCGGTCAGGGCTCACCCATAACAATTGCTATAAAATAGACCATTCATGCAGAATATTCATTTTCTTTCGTCAATGAACAAAAAAAGTCACCAGAATTAGCTTAAATGCATGAATCCTGTTTATTATGTAAAAGAGATGCAATTGTTATAAATTTAATGTCATCAATAATATTAACGAATTCATAATATTTAAGGCTTAACAATTGCCATGACAAGAATTACTTAACATTATTTCACAATTATTTTAACATAAAAATCAATTCTTAGTGAATCAATTATGGGATTTTATTAATTTGAAAAATTATAAGATTCTCTTGGCCAAATAATACATATATAATTAAACTAGTCCTATACTATTTTAGAAATTAACACCTTTACCATCACTCGAAATCATAATCCTTGAAACACATTTAATGGCATCATGTTGATAACTTTTGTCCTTTGAAATGATTGGATTTGAATGGCTAGGATGAGGCTAAAAGAGAAAGAAGCACCTTACATCACTCCAATGATGTTTCCTAAAGGACACTAAGAGTTAGCACCTAAGGCTATCAACGATCTTTTCAAATGATAGCCTATAAAGTATCCTAATGCATGGCCATCACCTATAGACAAAATGGTGGTCCTAAAATATTCAAGTCATCAGCGAAGCAGGTCCCAAGAGTGTCTCTTACAAAAAACAAAGCTTATCATTTTTTCATGATTGTTATGCCCATGCCTAACTAATGCTTTCAAACTTTAAAAATGAGTATCTTACCATCTTATCATCATTTCAAGTGATGATTAAAAGGTTCTCCAAAAAGTATTTAAATATATAATTTCATAGGGTAAGAAGTAGTGATCCTGAGAAAATTTTTGTAAAACTTTATGCAGTTCAACAAAACATAGAAAATTTGATACACAATCTCTTGAACAAGGGGATAAACAAAATTCAAATCAAATTACTTAAATAAACATAGATATATGATACAAAACTTCCCGAAATAAAAAGTAAACAAAAGGTTTGATTTGCTATTGTACTTGAAAAGTAGTTCTTTACCTAAATAAAAAATTTTAAACTAAATAGTTTTTGAAATATAGGACTAATGGCCAAATTTGCAATAGATCACAAAGTAACATTGAAGCCAAATCTGCAATAGATCTCAATGTAACATTGAAGCCAAATCTTCAATAGATCGCAAGGTAACATTGAAGCCAATTCAAAATCAGATCTGAGATTTAATTTAATGAATAGTGTTATATTTTTATTGATTTTTTAGGTTTAGTATAGTGTTTTTGCTAATTATGATGCCAACAAAAAACTAAAATTTTTATATTCTATTTTCTACTCTAACTGAGCTCTTAGATGAAAAAAATTAAAAAATACAGCTACTAAAATGAATGGATATAACTGCTCTATTTTACTAATATTGATGATTTCAATCCAATTTTTACATCTACTTGTTTCCATTCCGATCCCATTTATGAAAAATGCAGTAGATTTGCCTTTCCGATTTGATTTTTAAATCTATGGTTGTAAGACGTTAAAAATTGTGAGGCATAATAATTACTTACTTATAATTGCCTTTCCTGATCGGAATGACAAACTTCCCAGGACTGTTGTTAGGGGCAAAGTCTACCGCTGCTTGAATCGATGAAAAATTGCCACCTCCCTTTGCATCCACTATCATGTCGGGCACATATTTCCTGCATGACTTGGTTAGAGCTTTCCCAAACAGCAGAAATTGGAAAATTATAAAAATCATCTTCATCATCTCAGGGTTCGGAGCTTCAAGCAACTTTCCTGAAATTTAACCGAAGGTAGTTATCTTTGCAACTTCACAATTTCTTCTCAATTCTGCGGATCCTAGAAATCATGCTACTTCAAGTTGTCTACGAAGTTCTCGTCTGAAGTTGTGCACTTTTAACTTCTTTATTAATCGAACGAAATGTCTGCTCGAGTGATTTCTTTCCATGCAGTGTCTAATCTGTGACAACAGACGAGAAATTCAATTTGGAACGAAAATAATTATGTGAAAAGACGGATTTTGGAAATTTCGCCCATACCGATTGCAGATTATATTGGTCATTTATACGGCATAAAATTGGTGGTCATTTATATGGCATAAAATTGGTTCCAGTGGTTAGAGGCCAACAACTGATTTGCAGAACATGACAAGAGACATGCGTTTTCTTAACGCCATAAAAACTGATTTGCAAAGCATGACAAGAGAGAAGCAAATTTTCTTGACAATACGTATCTTCATGCTAACGCTAACCCAGAAATTAATTTCGGTAATCCTGCTGAAAGCCATAAAGAACTTCAATTCAATGTTTTACTTTTATTTTAATGTAAAATACAAGAAGAACCCATCTATTTTCCTTTCCAACCCATCTAAGAATATTACTTCTGGGAATCATTGTCTTATCACAGGATATTCTCTCTTCATTCTTTTAAAATGAACTAGAATTGATGACTGAAATTCATTAATCCAAGGAAACTGTAATAAATCTCACTACAAATTAAACTGCAAATAGCCATTTATATTAGCTTCCAGATCCAACAAAAGTTACTAAAAAATAGCAAGAAATGACTAAGATATCTGCATATTATATGTAGCACAGAATATGATATTAGATGTCATACACTAAAATAAGTCTTTACATACAAGTTAACCATTGATGTTAAATCTGAGATGCAATAAGAATCATTAAAACCCACTGATTTAGACTCTAATTTAGCCATGGATCGCAAGTCTGGTACATGCGAACTCAAACGCGTCAAAACCTTTATAATTGGAAACCAATGGTGTTTGTTATCAAACACATTATTTCGTTGAAATAATTATTGAGGCTCTAGCCAAATGTGGAACATTTAATCTTTCATTATTATAGTGGTAGATCTCAAGGCTCAATACAAGTCTTCATTCTTCAAAAATTAAAAAATTAAGTAATGCTCTATTTCATTGATTAAAATAACATCCTCTTAATTGAACCATGAAGAAAAATATTTCCTAAAGTTCTATAAATGACTTAGAGCCAAAGATGGAAAGAATAATATAATTATTATGATTATCTTTAGACTCAAGCCATGTATTGGAAACAAATATCAAAGTGTAAATGGATTCTTGAAGGAGATGAAAATTCTAAATTTTTCATACCTATGCATCTATCAAGCATTTAAAAAATTGCATATTGCAACTAGAAAACAATTATGGTTCCATCACTCTTGATCCTATATAGATCTCACAAATTACAATTTCATTTCATTCATTATTTCTAAGAATAGGTAGTACTTATAATAAACTCTATTAATAAAGTAGTCTCTAATATTGAAAAGCATCTTTCCCTTCCCATTGTAGCTAAGATGAGATTCATGATGTAGTATCCAGTATGATAAATAATAAGGCACCAGTTGTTGATGGCTATCCTATTTATTTTTTCAAAAAAAGTTAGCATTTTTAGGATATTTATGACATGATTTTTGATCTTTGGTATATTGATAAAATTCATTTAGAATTAAATATTACTTAGATTTCTCTTTTACCAAAAGAAAAAAAAAAGGTTTAAGCTTTTAACATTAAAGATTGTAGACCTATTAGTCTTTGTTCTCCTTTCTACAAGATCATCTCAAGATTTCTTACAGTGCTAAATGGAAAGACTTTTCCCTTTCCTAAACAAGGAAGTTTTGTTTCTGGAAGAAATATTTTGGATCAAGTACTTCTTACATAAAAAATTATAAATTCTACCCCCTTGCAAAGATGTCATAATTTAGCCTTGAATTTAGATGTAAGTAAAGCTTATGAAAAAAATTAATTGTGATCATATGGATGCAATTCTTTTATCCTTTGGCTTTCCTTCTCATTGGATTGAAAATTTGAGTCAATGTTATAAAGGTTCTTAATTTACTTTATTAATTAATGGTACTAGGTAGGGTGATATCTATGCTAAAAAAGGTTTGCACCAAGGGGATCTTATTTTTATTGTATCTTTATTTTTAGCAATGGAAGGTTTTAACACTTTTAGGAGAAATGAATAGACTTTAAAATATATCAAAGGAATCACTCCTGTTGTAGGCTGTCCAAGTTAGACTCATTCACAATTTGTACATGATATCTCTTATTTTTGAAAGAATAAAATAAAACTCTTAACAATATTGCTTAATGCTTTTATGGAATTTGTACTTGTTTTGGATTAAATATCAACCTTGCTAAAAGTAAGGTGTTTACTTTTAACACTTCTTTTCATATTTTTAATGAATTTTGTGATGGGGTAAAGTGCATAGAAGATTATCTTCTATTAAATATTTTGGCATACCTATTTTTTTGGATAGAATAACAACTTTAATTTGGAATGATCTAGTTGATAAAGTTTACAAAAGATTAGCTAGTTGGAAAAAAAATTCTTTTCCTAGGTAGGTAAGCTTTAGTTACTTAAATTAGTGCTCTTTTCATGACCTTTATGTATGCTCTTCATATATAAACAACCTATGGCTATTATTGATAAGTTAGAGAATATTGAAAGAATTTTTTTATGATTAAATAATATTTTTCATTCTTTTTATTATATTCCTTATGAGACTATGTGTACATCTATATAGGTTGGAGGCTAGTGTATTGAGCATCTTACAAATAATAATTTGGCTCTTCTTGGAACAATTATTTATAAATTATACATTTCAAATAAACCTTGGACCATAGTTATAAGGACTAAGTACCTTTATTAAGGATTTTTCTTCATAATGCTCCCCTCATTACATAGACAAGTTTAATTTGGCATAGCTTTGAAGGTCTTAAATATTGATTGAAATTGCATATTCAAGTCAAAGAAGGTATTATTAAGTAGGATGAATCTACATGTTATTATTTACATGAAGCATATAAAACACTTACTAATGATATTACAAGTTATGTAAAAGATAAATGGTGGATATGGACACTATTACTTTGACATAAGATTTTTTTTTATTAAATGTTTACATGATCATCTACTAGTCAAGGAGTTGTTTAAATATAAAGGCATAATTGATGATGATAACTACTCATCCATGTGGAGACACAAGACTATTGTTTTTTCAATATTCTAAAGTACAATAATTTTGGTAGGAACTTCAGGCTCTTATTAGTATTTCTATAAGGCTAAACTCAATGTTAGAAGATATTCTTAGGTTTTGACCATCAATGTTGTAGAAATCATAGAAGTGTTGCATTAAAGCATTACTCCCATTTTTAATACTTTCATTTTCAAAATGGTAATATCCATCTTAGATTAGTTGTCATTCAAGCCTTTCATGTGTGGTCTATAGCTGTTTCTAAGAATAATCTAGCTTATTTTAAATGATTAAATGAATGAGAAAATGAAATAATTTTCATTTGATACTTTTTTTCTCAATATTTACTTTCTTTATTTCCTAGTTTGAAGGTGTGAATTGGTTTAATAAGCTTTGTATTTTATTATATCATGCCTATATCATCTTTTTGTAACTCAACTATAGAGGTTTTTTTGTGCCTTTACCATGATAGAATTAGATTTTCCTTCACATAAAAAAATCTTGTAGCTAAAAAAATCAAATAGAGCTTAATGTTAGGAACTCAACATAAAGAAAAATTATAAGAATCAAAGAAAGAAAATTATGAAATACAATTTTAAATTATGTGAAAATCATGTAGCAAATTCAAATTTGAACTTAAAATTAACAACGTGTTAATAATATTTAAATAAAAATAATGAAAAAAGTATCTTTAATAATTATTTTTGAAGTGTACAAGTATAAGGAAAGACATTAATTCATTTAGCTTCTTGATGCATTGTAGTAGCTAACAACATTGTAATCCATCCTATGATTAGGCTTATTATTTCTTAAGTCAAGAAGAAGTTAGACTATCTTGTTTCACTTTACCAATGATATCATTTTCTTCTTCATCTAGTTGTTCATATTCAAAACCTCAACCAAGCAACCAAGGGTTACCATAAGGATTAATCTTAACATTTCATTAAGTCTCAACCCTTTTTTTACAATTTGTTACATATTTAAAGAGGGAAATTTATGACTTTTAATAATTATATTATTATTATTTTAATAGTACAACTTTTTCTATAAAGAATATTTCTAGCATTATGTTCTTGGGATGAAATTATTTTGATTAAAACATACAAAATTTCTTAGTCCATTAATAGATTGGTTCATTACAAACTATCCTCCTCCTAAGATTACATATTTCCTTTCTTAATTCTAGGAAGAACAATGATAAAGTTGAAAGTGAAGTCTTCTCCCTTCTAGGGTGATACTTCCAAAGGCTGTAATAATCCTTTTGGAATCTATTACTTTACTTTGATCAACTGGCATGTTGGGCAATTCTTTAGGTATTGTAGTACACCATTCTATAATCTAGGATAGAAATAATGCTTTCTCAAGGTCATGTAAGTCTAAAGGAATGTTGGATGACTTAAATATGAAACTTCATATACTTGGCATAATAACTTCCTTTACCATTCTTCCTTCTAAATACATACACCTTCATTGTTGTCATATACTTTGCATAATAACTTCTTTTACCATTCCTCGCAAATACATACATGTTCATTCTTGGAAAGAGTTTGTTCATTGAGTTCATAGTTAAGTTGCTTTATTCCACATTTTACATAATGGCTCCATAACAAAATTTTGATTAATTAAAATATATTTAATATATAAATACTAATTACCATATAGTTCTATTGAGTTTCTTTTTTTGATATCAAGAGTTCATTTTTCTAAAGGTGTTTCAAATTTTTATGATTAATTTTTAAAATAACTTTATTACAACATAGGTAATGTTGCTAAACTTTCACAACATTGATGATAGCAAGCAACTTCAAATCATGGGTGAGATATGTGTACTTAGCTTCTTAGACTTTCTTAGATTTGTATGAGATAAATCTTTATCATTGGGATAAAATAGCTCAAATCTCAATACCATAAGCAATTTTGTATACTTCAAAAGATAACTTAATATTTAGGATCCTTAAAATGGGATATGTTATTAAGAATGAAAGAAAAGGCTTTTCATAATCATCATTACAATCAACCCTTTTCTTTTCATATGGAATACTAGTTAATGGTGCAATAATTATAGAAAAGCCTTTAATGACTATACAATAAAACCTAGAAAATCTCAAAAATCTTCCAACTTTAGAAACATTCTCATATGTAGCTTTTTCAACCTAGACACAACTAATTCAAGCCCCAAATTCAATAGAATTACATGTAGAAAGAAAAAAAACCAGTAAAAACTATTGTATTAAAGCATGTAATATATAAAATACATAGAATTCAAAAGTTAAATGAGCTCACAACCATACAAATCATAAGATTGAAGTAGTACCTAGTCTGTTACTCAACTTCACAACACTCAACTATAGTTTTATAATATAAGGCTCATGCAATCCGCTCAACCTTCCCACACATACAAGATGAAGTCACGAATGCCGAAGGGAGCAAGCATAATTAATCAAGTAACTTACTTAATTTTCCTTAATAAATTCAATTCCTCTAGGAAACAATTGAGAAATGGTCAAAAGATCCTAATTACCTTGCCCATTTATTAGTTTATAAGTTCACATTCAAACCCTTAACAATTTTTAAATAGTATTGAGCTACATGCTACAACCTATTGTGGGTTAAATCCCTTCACAATCCATCTTGGCTATAACCTACTGTAGTTTGTATCTTTCTCATAACTTAGCCTATCCAAAAAAAATTATTTTAGTCCACTTATCCATGTAATTCATGGTAAGTCATAATGACTCACAATCTAATGCATTATGAATTTCTAGATAGTCATTTGTTCTTAATGTAAGTGGTTGCTAGGCACATCTATCCTTATCATTATAACCTATTATGAGGTGTAGTTGCCTTGAAATATTAAATCTCAACTATAAATTACATAAACTAAGTTTTGAACTTGTTGTTAGTCATTATGAGTAACATCCAACTTGTAGTCCTCACTATGAGTAGTTGTCAATCATGCCTAGCCATAGTTGCCTACCTAAAATAGCTCAAAAATGTACAAACATTTTGAAATAATTCTAAAATTCAATAATAAAATTTCTAAGACTACTAAAGTCTACAAGAATAGAAAAATTATAACTTGAAAGGAAAGGTGTTCCTACATGAGCTTTCTTACTCTTTAGAAATTAAGCTCAAGTGAACAAAGGTTTGGTGTTAGTGGTGATAACCTACTTAGCTAATTGGGTCCCATGTACTCACACAACATCTTTAGACTTTTAATAATTCCAATGGAGAAGGTACTTATATCTATTTACTTCCCTAATTCTTGAAGCCTACCTTTTATGTAAGACAATAATCCTTTTCTCCTTGAAAAACCTAGCATCAATACTAGTAGCCTTCAACTATTTCATGTGACTATCCAAAGTTTGATCACTAGTAAGTCTAGGATAGTGGACCAAATCTCCAACATTAAAGAAAAAACATATTCTAATATCATTAGGCATTAATATCTCAAATGCATTATCAATGATTTTGGCATGATTTTGAAAGGCCTCATGTTTATAACTTTGAAGTCAAAGAAATTCATTTTCTTTATCCTCTTCTTCTTCAAATGAATCCAAACAAGATAATTGATCTTAAATTATGGCTTCCTCTTGCTCTCATTCTTCTTTTGATACATCTCTTCAGCCTTCTTTATTAACCATTTTGTTACTTTGGAATGCAATCCTTTATGTCTTGGAATAATTTAACATTGAATTATAACTCATCATTAAAAAGCTTTAAATCATCCAATATTATTAGGATATACCCTTAAATTTATTAAAATGTACCCTTTCCTAAGTTGGAATGAAATGCATTAATATATGAAAGCTCTACATGGGGCAACAAATTTTTTGAATAATTAGGTTTGTCATCATACAAACATCTCAATATTTTTCATAATGATTCATTTACCACTTTCATTTTCCCATGAGGTTGATAGATACTTTATCATTAGCATCATCATCATTCTAGTCTTGTCCCAAAAAAATGGGATCAGCTACATGAGTAATTTTTTACCATTTATCTCTATGAAGAGCTAGATCTTTGTTTATTTGCAATTTTTTAAAGTCATCTTTGATTCTTTTATTTCATATCTTCTTTGGTCTTTCATTAGTGGCTTTCCTGGAATAGTGATGTAACAACCTTTATTTATAGGCTCATTTTTTGATCTTATTTGCACTTATGCAAACCATCTAAGTTACTATTCTTATAACTTACCTAAAGTAGAAGCCACTCCAAGGCTTTCTCCAATGTCTGTATTATGTAGCTTAATTTGGTTTCCAAAATCCATTACAAAGATATTCAAAAATGGTTAGTGAATTTTTAATCCCTATCCCTCACAATGCTTAATTGAATATCATGTAATTTTACAACATGCTAGAAAAAAAAATTAGCCATCTAAGATGCATCACTTGCCTTCCTGGAAGGAATAATATATGCCATCTTAGTGATACTATCCACTACAACCAAAATAGAATCATTTTTATTTTTAGTTGTAGAAATTCCTCTAATAAAATCTATTAACACACAATCCCATGGTAACCTAGAAATAGGTAATGGACAACAATGACCTTCTATTCCTTCCCCCTTTGAATTTTTGACATGTTAATCATTCCTTCATAAATCTTAAATTTCAGTAAGCATATCTAGCCAATGGTAGCTTCTTCCCATAAGCTCAAGGATTTTGTCTCTTCTAATATAATCTACCATATCTTTACAACATTTCTTCAAAAACAAATTTGGATATAAAATTATATTTACGAATATACACCTTTTCATTTTTAAAGATAATGCCATTTTAAATTTTGTAATTCCTTTATTGATTATCTCTCCAAATAAAAGGCACTCTAAAATCCTTTCAAACTTGCCCAAAATTATAATATTCAATGCACAAGTAAGAAAAATCATCCATAACCTCTTGTCATGTGTTGAAGTTTATAAGATGCATTCTTAACAATGCATTAGTTAGTACATTTCCCTTTCTACTTATATACTTCAAAATGAAATTGAAATCTTATAATTATGTCACTCATTTTTATGTATTTACCAATCAACTTCTTTCAAGAATGCAAAAAACTTTGGTGCATTATAACTAGCCATCAATAAAAATTCATTTGACAACAAGTAATGTCTTCAATGTTTGATGACTTGGAGAATTGCATAGAATTACTTCTTGTAAACACTATATTTCTCCCTTGATTTATCAAGCTTTTTAGAAAAGAAAGTAGCAAATTCACCTTCTTGTGAAAGAGAATTGCTCAAATTGCAAGTCCACATGCATTCAGTTCCACTTGAAATTTTTTTTGAAATTTGGAATCGTAAGAATTCATTCACTTGATATCCTGTAAAAAATGACTTGCCTCATTCAGCTTTTGGCTCATAAGCCTTAAATGACTAACACACTCCTCATTTGACTTGCTCATACGAACTTCATCAATGAACATATTGCAACATTTTCCAATCAATTCATTAGTACCTCATGCATTACAAGTCATTCAAAAAAATCATCTAGTGTTTTGAACATTGTCTTCCATTGATCGCCTGGTTTGATTCTAACTTGATGATATCTACTCTATAAACTAAATTTTCTAAATACTTCAACGTGTAAGAGCATCAATAATATGATATATCCTTATAATAAAGAAATGATATCTTAATATAATCATATTCATTGTCCTCAAATGAATGCACATCCTTCATTCTTTACTTTCTTTCTTTGAAATAAGCACCAATAAAAATAAATAAGAAGATATTCAATTCCTCACAAACCCATTACCAACAAGCTCCTCTACTTGCTTTTAAAGCTCTACTCTTTGATTTGTTATCATCTAATATGCTCTTTCATTTCAAATTATAACCCCTTAAATGAAATAAACTTAGTGTTAGACATTTCTCATTAGTGGTAATCCTTATAATTTTTCCTTGAAGACATTAGAAAATTGACTAGCTAATCCTTTAGTCACTACTAAAAGATCACATTACTTAGCCATAGATGAAGTAATTATAAACATAAAAAATAATGCTTGTATTTTCATGTCCTTTAATGTATTTTCTCTTCCCTAAGAGAATAAAATATACATTCATTAAGGATTAATTTGTCACTTCTTTAGTTATCATTGGAACCAAATCATGGAATTCATCATCTTTAGCTACTAATTAAATATTCTTAGAACCATCAAATTTATCACCATTGCTGAATGAAAAGGTACCCTTATGCCCAACCATATGAATTAGAAGTGTTCACACATGATTTGGTTAAATTCTACAGACCTTCAGTTCTCAAGTACACTGGTTCTAAGATGTGAAATCTAATTGAAATGATCATTGTCTTCCTAATTCCACTCATGAGGCATAAGTCTATGGTCAAGTGGAATTGAGATATATGATTTCTATAATTTTGTATTTTTATGAGTGTGATTGCCTAAAACAAGAATGAAAGGTAGAGGAAATTAATATCTAAATAATCTACTACCTAGCTAGCCTAACACAAGTACCCATTTCCTCTTCTTAGACACATCTTGAATACATGTGGCATTGCTAGGCTAACAAATGTTAAGCATTTCTAGGTAACCATGTACTACATGTATGTTCAAAGTGGTCATGCTTGTGTTCATTAACAATTGAAAACTAATTACTTAACTAAAGTGCATTAATGTAAAGTGCATGAATAGTAAATGTATTGAAGAAAACATTAATCTATTCTCAGTGTTGCAAGATTTATTAAAAGGGATTGTCTTTATTCCCATCACATTGCTATGCTCAAGTACATTAGTGCTCAAATAAAGGTTTGTACACACTTAGACTCCTACTATAGGTACTAAGAAAATATTCTAACTTTGGAGAAAACAAATTGGAAGAGTTTCACTATACTATGACAAAAACTAATACAAAATCATGTACCCAAGTGCTATATTTATAGGTTAGCATATACCTCCCAATATTGGATATTTGACATCATGTCTTGGGATATTGGGTATCCAATATTAAGGCTACGATATTGGGTATCCAATATCGAGGCTCTGATATCCGGTATCCAATATTGGAGCCAATCAAATCATGACTCATCAACCATTATTAAAATTTCTAGGTCTCCCAAGGATTATATTAGCACAATTAATCAATAGCACATCACAAATAATCTTATTAATGAAACCAAAAATATTTAATTTTAAGAAAACATTGCTTTCTTACCTCTTGAGAGAAATCTCTTTATAACGAATGCATCATGTAGGTTTTAGAATGCGGATGAGTTACTAAGTTTAATCTAGAAACAATCCTAAAAGAAATTACATTCTCTTGATCATCTCTATCAATTAAAATATGAGTCCATTCCTTACTCTTGAGACAGCTAGTCCAAATCTTAATAATAGTTACCTTAAATGATTATTGCTTGCATTTTCATTTTCCATGAATGGATTTGATCATTTTAGGTACATCCTTAATATTAGGAGCATTAGAATTGCTTCTTAGAAATGTTTCATGTGATGAATCTTCCTTCTCCATGGTTTGGACCTTCTTTTCCTTGACAATATTTTGAAGAAGACACTACCATTGATTATGCCCCATTGTTCTACAACTTAATCTTTAGATCTTGGAAGAATTGATGTGCTTGGAATGATTACCTTCCTTTCTTAAATCCCCTTTAACATTGTCCTTATCTTCTTACTTCTTGTTTGTATGTTTCTTCTCTATATAACATTCTTTAATGTCTAATTGGAATTTGGTTCCCTTATTAAATTTGAAACCCTTTTCTTCCCATTTTCTAGTTATTTTTCCTTGCTTCCATATCCATTAAGCTTTTTCAAGACTTTAATGCTAAATCATAAGTCCCATCTAAGGGTTGAGGCTTGTAGAAAAAGTGTGTGTAGTGGTATTACATCTTCAAATCTTCAAAGAAGATAGATGCCTACTCATATTTACTGTATCCAACTTTTTCTTGATGAAATAAAATCTAAAATATAAAGTAGAAGTGCTGCACATCCTTATCATATTACCTCAAGAATTTCAACTTCATAATGCTATCTTTCCTCTTCTTTGATTACTCATATTTTAAACTCAACATGTATTGCATTAAGGGTCATTCCCTTATTTCTACCTTATTTTACATGAAAATAAGAGTTAGACTTATTTTCCTATTAAATAGAAGTAATTTCTTCTATCTTTGATTCAGTAATTAATATCCTAAGATGATTAGATATCTCCAACTTAAAATATTTATTCATTGTCTTTAATCATGACTCAAATGCATGTGTAACATTCATACCATTGAAGGATGTTAGCTCAACATAAGAAAGCCTTGCATTCCTAAATGCTCTTACAAGGCTAAGCTTATCTTCATTATCTAGCTTTTATTTCTTATATGTGCTTGATAAATAAACAACTGATGGATCTCTTGGGTATTTGAGTTAAAATTAGGATTCCTTAGTCTTAAAACCCTTGTTCCATGAGGATCCATAATTTCATGTGCTAAATGAATAACTCCTTATCTTCTCATCTACCTTCATCTTAAAGTCCTTCATCTTCATCTCTAGCCAATGAACCATAATGTTCATTCCTAACATGAGATAGAATTGCATTAGAATACTATTTAGCATCCAATTTCTTTAGCCTATCTAACATCATTATAAAGGCACATTTTAGATCCTGTACATCCCTATTGAGGGTCTATACTAATTACAAGAGATATAATCCAAGACAATATTACGTATCCAATTACATATCTAGGACAATCATCTTTAAACTACCTAAGAAACACAATCATTTAAATATAAATAATATTTAGATTTTGAAACCTCAAATAATTCACCTAATTAGTCATGAAAAAAAAATCTAAGAATAAATTTAATCATCTAAACTAAGTTATTCCAATATGTTTTCTAATACCAAAGCTTCGTACATGCCTTTTCCAACTTGTACACATTTGATTCAAATTCGAAATTTAACACTATTGCATGTAGAAAGGCAAAACTATTAAAAATATTTCTATTAAAGCATGTTATATTGAAGATACATAAAACACAAAAGGTATGTGAGATTACAACCATAGAAGCCATACCATTGAGGAAGTATCTATTCTATTATTCAACCTTATAATACTCAATAATAGTTCCAAAATATCAGACTTATACAACCCTCTTAACCTCATCTCGCTCATAAGATAAGGTCACAAATGTTCAAGGAAAGAAGCATAATTGCCCAAGGGAGTTACTTAATTTTCCTCAAGAAACTCAACTTATCCAAGAGATAACAAATGATCAAAAGACCAATTACCTTACCCATACATCAATTTATAAGTATGTTTTCAAATCCCAAATGATTCACAAGTTTAAATTATTTTTAAAAAGCATCGAGCAACCTACTACAACTTGTTACAAGTTATATCCCTTGTAGTACATTTTTCAAAGAACCACCTATTCTCATTGCAAGTAGCTATGAGGTGTATCTAAAGTTGTTGACAGTACCAAATCTCAAGAGGAAATTTCTTGCCTAAAATAATCCAAAATGCACAAGCATCTCTAGATAATCCTAAACTTTAACAAAATACTTTCTAAGACTTCTAAAGACCATAAAAGAAGGAAAATTACAACTTGGAATGAGAGATAAACTTTAAGACCTTTTTTCTTGACATAATGTATCATTTGTAAAGTTTAGCTTTTAACTCAAAACATTATCAATATCCCCTAGAATATCTCTTATTTAAAAATTTTGTTGTATTAGCACTTTTTATCTAAGTAGTATCCTTACTATACTTCTTTTATAAAACAATGGTCATTAATTGAAGGCTTGATGTTCATCTTACAAAAGTGGGTTTAGGAGGATTGACCCATGGGTGAGAGTTTGACATTATTTTAACTAGTTACACTTATGCTCAAATGCATGAGTTTTGACAACTTCAGAAATAAGTACTTATTTTATACCTTTTTTGAATATTAATCTTTCATTATCTTTTGCCCTCTATTAAAAAATAAAGTCTACTTTGCTATCACATTTTGGAAAATAAAGTATTAAGTTTAATTGTAAGAGTGTTCGCATGAAAATCCAAAATCACAAGTTTAATTCTAATGAATAATCTGAGAAAAAATTTCATATAACATTATAAATATCCTATTATTATGTTTTTCTGTAACCTAATAATTGGAACTTCGAAATTCTTGCACCTAGTTTGTTAATTTATATTGCATCCTTTTTGTAATGTTAATGTTATATCACTTTTGTGAAATTGCCATCAACTTTATTCGCCTTCGATTCCCAAATATGTACAGGAAACCAAACACTCTCTTATGTAAGCCGTATTCATTGTAAGTCAAAATTACTACATGAAAATCAAAAGATTAAAAAAATGAAAGTTTCTATTCATTAATTCTTTTTCCACGTAGGTGCAGCAACATGAGTAAGCCTCGTGTTCGAGGATATAGTGGTGGTTGTATTGAAACTCATGTTTTTGCGGAATAGTGCAAATATGGGAACTTTTCTGTGCATATACATATACGGCCCAACATGGGTTGACTAATATTCCACTCTCCACTCATCACTCTTCTTCGTTGACATGGCTTTTGGCTTAATGGATGCTTTTTTGGACAATTTCTCCTCCAGTCATGGTAGATGCAATTCCTATTGTTTAGTGATATGGCGAAGGTAGCCCAAGTTCAAGTTGTGAAGGTTGGCATCGTGCATGTCCAAAATTTTGGGATGTCGTTGTCATGGAGGGCATGTATAGGAATGATTGAAACTTTAACCTCGGTCTTGTTTTTTCTTTGGTAATGTTCATTTCTTTATTCTGGGCCTTTTTTCCCCTTCCCATTCCAATTCAGCTTTATTTTTTTCCCCATTTTTACTTATCCATCTTTGCATATGTATCATCCATCTTTCATGATGTTGGATCCCACAAGTAACATTGGTTCATAGAGATGCGATAGGAGTAAGAGGTAAGAGTAAGCAATCTAAATGAATTTAACTTTTAAATAGCCTTTAAAAATTAGAGAAAACTGATCACTCATAGAAAAAGGTTGGATGGTTGTTCATTTTTAAGATAAATTTCCATACTTTTAACAATAAGTTATTAGTTTAGTGGTATGACTCTTGATTTAAAAGTTATAAGTCATGGATTCAATTTTGGTGAGCATGGAAATGCCTATCCATGAAATCCAAATATGTGCTACGTTAATGCGAAACCATGAGACAATGTTGATAAGTCATGTTTTGTTTAGGCTCTGATATTAGGTATCGAATATCGAAGATGTGTTATCGAGTATTTGATGTTGGGACACAACCTTTGATGTCACGGATCCAATATCACCTCATCCATGCTAGGATATAAATACAACACTTGGGTGCACAATTTTGGAGATAAACATAGAGAAGAGAATAGATAGCTAGTCAAAAAGTAACAAAATTTTGTTAGCTTGTTTCTAGTGCATGCCTATAGTGTGATGTTAAGTGATTGTACGACATTCTTATTCAAATGTGACATACATGGACATGGTACATGCTTGACAATAAAGATTGAGATTGCTTCTATCATTTTAGCATCCACTTAGCTTATTATTGTTAATTACTTAAATGCTTACAATTTTCCTTGTTAATGTTTATCATTTATTTCTCTTTATTATTTCTATAATTAAGTGGAATAAGTACGACAAATCGTGAGCACCTAAGTATAATTACTTGGTAACCATTAATGTTACCATTTGGTATGCTTGGTAATCCCAGCGGTAGTTGCACAAAGTCCAAGGCATGTATGGAAGGTTAGAAATGGATACTCATCACACATAGACTAGTTTAGACTTTATTTTTCATTGTTAATTAGAGTAAATGACTAATTCCTCTATTATCATTAGAACTAACATAAGGCCACAATAACATCAACTATCATATGCCTCATTTTATACTAAATCATACATGAAAAAGCTACCACTAGTCCAATTGGGAAGATAGTGAACTACAATTAAGACATAACAATCTAGATGCCACAACTAGTCCCATCCATGGAATTCAATTGTATCATGCATGAATGCTTGTGATTTATATGGTTGGATGTAACAGGTACCCACTGCTCATCATTGGCACCATTGTTGGGGATGGTGCTAGTTATCTAGATTAGTTATACTATACATAATCACTGTAAACACATTAATAATTTATCTTTCAAAAAATATTAAGTCACACACATCATTAATTAACAACAATGTCTCTTTCACATTGAAGTGATAATGCATTGTATGAATAGAACATTCATTGAAGAAAATTGGAGTGACCAACTTCATGTAAGGGTTTCATATGTTCATGACCATCCTTACTACACTCAAGGACTACATTCACCTAAGGTAGAAAATCTTAGAGGAGATGAGGAGTTGGAGTAAGTCCTAGATCAAGGAGGGCCTCAATGCCTAAGACCTCTTCAAAACCTAGAAAAGATAAATTAAGGGAACATGGCAAGAACTATAGAAGCCATGGTAATTCTTGTAGTTCCTCATCTTCCTCTTCCTCTTCAATGTCTAGTTTTGAAGAAGATGAATGTAGGTATAGAGATAGAGCTCCACTATGGGGTTGTGATAAAGATAGAAATCAAAAACCAAGGGCAAAATCAAACACATCAAAATGAGCATAGACAAGATCATCAAAATTATAGAAATATAAATAGAAACTTTTACCATGACATGTTTGATGATGATGATGAACCCTTGTTGGCCACTAAGAGCATGATGTAGATTATAGGAGTAGTTAAAATAACCCATTGGGATCAAAGGGAAACTCACATCAAAAGGCTTAATATGAATAACATCCCTAAATTTTGGTCCACAACATCATTTACAAGCCTTCCATTATGTCTACATCTTACAAAACATTCAAAGTAAGTGGAAAAAGCTTAAGATATTTCCTAGGACACTAATAGACAAAGTTGAAGTGTGGCATAGATTGTTGAAACCAAATTCAATCCATTTCTGATCCACAATGTTGGAACTCTTCAACAAGAAATACCAAACCTATGTGAGGGTTTCCAACCTAAGGAAACAAATCCAAGGATAGAAATAGGAACAACATGAACCCTTAGATATGGCCCTAGATAGACACTGATGAGTGGCGAGGTACCCCTACACTCCACCATACGAATACGAGCCAAGCTTGCCTTAATGCCACAAGAAACACTTGGGGTTAATCGTTTGTTGTCTTCCCAGGCTTGCTTGTATGTGTCACGGTGTATGGTTAAGCAAGTTTGAGGTATGTGATGTTTTTTGGTATTTTCAGCTTATCTTCTATGCTACCAGGAGGAAAGAGTTGAGAAACTAAACTAACTCTAACTAAGATCTAAGTCTAAATTAACTAGCGTCAGCATCCGTTCCCACTTACCGGACACACCTTGAACTATGCAACTGCAGCTTACCAAACGCTAATCGTTACTGGGATCGCCACACGTAACGCAAGTGCTCGAAGTGGTCGTACTGAGGCACCTATTTAGCCTACGTGTGATAAGCAGCCGATTCCTTAGCCAGCCGTACACACCCGTGGGTGCTCGTAACTAAGTCGTACTTATCACATGCTCTAGCCTAGCAATGAGCAGCCGATTCCTCAACTAGCCGTACACATTAGACCCGGGAGTTACCAAGCGCAGAATCCTGGAATACGCTACTGGGTTACCAAGCATCCAATGCTCGTAATTGAGTCGTACTCATGCATTGCGTCAAGCAGCCGATTCCTTGACTAGCCGTACACGTCCGTAGACGCTCGTAATCAAGTCGTACTTGAACGCACTAGGAAAGCAGGAAATAAAGCAATAAATGAAACCACGTGCTGCAAGGTTTATCCAAACAAGTTCGTCTTTATTGCCGTACACAACTTGGGTTCAGGTTACAAGCTGCTCGAATAAAGAGCCGTTCACTCTAGGACTCCTACTGCGGGCACATGGGGAAAAATTCTAACTCTGGAGTGATCAATCTGCCAGAGCTTCGCTACACTAGCCAGGATTGGGAAATGAAGGGAGTGCCGCCTCTTATTTATAGATATGGCGGCGGGACGCGATATCGCGTACGCGATATCGCAGGAGAAGACGCGATATCGCGTCCGCGATATCGCATCCTAGTGTAAATCGCGTCTCATCATACCCCCATGACTGAATGAAAACTCGTCCTCGAGTTCCTTACAATGATATCAGGTAGGTATGGGATTATTAGGGAAAATGGAACTAATGGGATGACATGTGAACGGTCTTTATTACAAGACTTGACAAAAACTGGTGTTCATGACAACATGGGTGAACACCTTATTACAATGACATCAGGCCACAGTTGGCAGCTGAGAGAAAAGAGGAGAGAGAATAGAAGAGAAGAAAAGAGAAGAGTCTTGTTGCTGCCAACGCCTAGATTGCGCCTTTCGTTGTCCATCTGTAAGCGCATTATCAATTCCACTCCTTGCATGCTGCTTCAGCGCTGCTCCATTCCAAGTGTCTGCTCCAGATCCATTCTGTTGTTGTATGATTGCCATCTGCACACACAACACCATCATATATTAGCAAGGGTAATTGAATCATTAAGTAAAGCATACCTTGCTTCGGTTTAGGTTCACTGGCTAAGGTGTGGTATGGCTGATATGGATCTGGGAAAATATAGATGATGACTACCGAAGGTATAGGGGTTAGGAAGAAAAACGAAAAAATCCGGGGCTTAGGATAAAAATCGAAAAATCAGGCCCCGTACCCCCATGACTAATCGCGAACCTCCGGTAGCGTTAGAATGGAGAGAGAAAAGGAATAGGAATGATAGGTAAAAAGGGACAACTATGGCATCGATAAAAAGGATGTCATGATGGAAATGAACAAAAATGTTAATTAATTGCAAAACGTTAAGGAAAAGAAGTTAACTAATGTTCCAAATAGGAATGTCAGTGGGTCCTCCCCAAAGCAGGCTCATGCCCTTAATGCCCTGACAATCCCACATTCAAAGAGTCCGTAGGCTCGGGGAATGTCCTTTGGAAACAAGAGTTAAAGTCTTAACCGGAAGAATTTACCAAAAAGAAAACAAAGCATCAACTAAAGTATATACAATGATACAACCGGCAATGAGGTGAACAATGGAGAGAAGGATGGGAAGAAGAGAAGTGGAATGGAATCCCAAGAACAAGGTGGTGTACAGCCCCTTGTGTGTTACATGATTAATGTGACTTGGCGAATCTCATTCCAACTCTGGGCTCAAACCAACCACTTCCAGTGACTTCGCATCAATGCAGTTGGTTAAATCATCCACTTGGGTAACAAGGATGCAACTTCGAGAAGCCACCACCATTCCGACGAAACAACAGAGAGAATGGGAAGCGAGAAGGGCCTTAGTTAGAGGGAACACTTTGGTTCCATAACCAGTGCTTGCAGCCCAAATTTATTCCGTCTAAGGGGTGTGCTTTGAATCCTCACTTTTAGCTTTTTAGCTTTTTCACTTTTTTTTTTTTTTTTCCATTTTTTTTTCATTTTGTCTTCTTCTTTTTTTGTGTTGTGTTTTTATGCGTGGGGACCACACCATGCAAAGACTTCTTTATTTTTATTGTCTCAGCTTCCGATTATTGGGTTACATCGGAACGGTAAGAAAACCCAAGAAGAAAACATCCAAGCACCCAAGTGAAAGACCAACACAAGAGCACCAAGTTCCCTTGAAGTCACACCCGTTTCAAATCCTTGAGTCCGTCCTTAGTTTGAGAAATGCCCAGTCACCGGTTCGTTAAAGTTCTTATTGGAAGGGAACTGTACATTTCCAAGCCAAGGGAAACCATAGACTTGATGGATGGATGGATGAAGTGATCTCATTGCCTGCCATATCAAAAGAACATACCTTAGTATCAACAATGTAACTTAAAGGTAAAAACCAAACATTAGCAATTAATGAAAAACAGTTCATCCCATCGGCCCGAACACTTATTGGGTGACGAATTTACATGATGGATGACACACACACACACACACACAAAAAGATAGAAAAATATAACGATGTTGTAAAACAAAAACAAGAAAAGTTAAAGAAATTTGTAAAACAAAAATTAGAAAAGTTAAAGAAATTGTAAAACAAAAATGTGAAAAACAAAAACGTTGTAAAACAAAAACGTGTAAAACAAAAACTGAAAAAGAACTGAGGGCCCCATATGATTAGCATAGGTGGCCATCTCCCCCATGACTGAGTTGTGAGGGAGAGATCCGAAGTAGTGAGCGCCTATTTGAATTTCTAAGCAGTGCCCAACTTCTCCCAATTGATGATCTTAAATTCAGGGTTGGAAGTTGGCGACGCTCACGTTCCAATGTGTCTATGCCACGGTTGTTGGCATGAGTTGCCTCAGTTCGTTCCATGCATATTTGTTTGCTCTTATGAGAAGCTGTCAACCACGGGGTGTCTACTACTTCTTGTGTGGTTGCTACATACAGGCATCTTTGTTGCAGAGTTTCCTGGGCACACCTGTGACATGGAGACATTTCCTCCGTGTCATCACCCGATGAATCACTGTATGTGATGCATGGAACTATCCTCTTCTCGATCTTTCCACATATGTTTATCTTGGAGATTTCCAAGGAAAGATCACGGATCCTAAGGCATGCATCTACTGTGCTTAGCCATGCCCTTCCCATTATAATTGGGAAGTCCCCTTCGTTGTTGTTAACATCGATCACTAGGAAATCCGCTGGGTAGGACCAACCACACACAGTGGTAATAACGTCCTCCACCAAACCCAAGGGAATAGTGATGGACTGGTCTGCCAGCTCTAGTTGGATGTTGCTCTTCTTAAGTTGGGGCAGGTTCCAGGCGTGATACATCTTTCGCGAAATTAAGTTGACTCCGGAACCTGAGTCAAGAAGAGCTCGATGTGGTGCATTCCCAGCGATCTGCAAATGAATAAAGGGACTCCCAGGATCAGTTAGTTTCCTGGGAAGGTGGCCTACCTTGATCCAGTCAGTTACGGTATGTGTTAGCATAACCGTATGCGTTACATTCCCTTGGACTGAAGGGTGCTCCGAAGTGTTAGTAGTTAGAGGCCTATACATATACCCGTCCGCTTGTTGTTGCGAGAGCCTATCCGGGCTCCTAGTTCTGAAAAAGGGTCTCCTTTTTGTACAGTTATCGCCAGAACTAGTGTCCGGTTGGATATTTACACTCTGAATATTTACAGATCTCGCGGCGTGACGTTGCTGCGGTTGGGTAGGTAATTCCCCTTGCATTGTTGGAGCAGGAGGTGTTATGGGAACTACTTGAGGAAAAGGTGCGGGTGGAGTTAGAGGATGGACAGAATGTGGAATGTCTCCCGGAGGAGAAGGAGTCCTTCTGAAGTACTCCCGAGCGTAGTAGTGACGGCGTGGAGTGTGACTCATAGCGTCACCTGGAGAAACTGGCTGCTGCACATAATAACCATAAGGATCAGGCTGCCGGTAAGGGTATCGATGTGTTGGCTGTGGCATCCCCCATGACTGTGGGTATTGCCACTGCTGATGTTGCTCGATGGGCTGCGGAGGTGTTCCACTTGGATAATACGTCAAGGGTTGGTGGAACTGCCTCGGGTTACCTTGTGGATAAGGTAACCTTCTGGGTGTTTGCCGTTGATTAAGTCTTGGATTTAATGCATACACCCCAGACTCCTGCAGATGTGAGATAATTGGACAACATCCCTTAGGATGGTCATAGTAGCAGACCTCACATCCACCGTCATTGTCTGAATCAGAATTTTCAGCCTCATCGGAGTTAGAGATTTTTCCCTTACCCTTGTTATGTGCAGGGTTAAAGTTTCTCCGCATGTTTTTGCTTTTATCACTACTTTGCTCATCCTTAGACTCTTCTACAATTTTCAGGACTGTTTCTATTCGTGAGTCTAAGGAATCCCACATTTGGTCTACCTTAGCCGATACCTCCATTGTTAACTTTTGGATCGGCACGATTTTCGTGTTCACCAACTCTTCGAGTGGTGACTCATCCTCCTCATCACAGAATTTCACTCCCTTCTTACGAAGGGAGGGATCACGGTTGTATTTCTCCGCACTTTCTATTTTCCGTAGCTCACCCTTTTCTTGTGCTACTTGTTCCAACAATACTTCAACTTCATGGGCTCTTAATCGGGAGAGTCTCCCTTGGGCGTAAGTCCCAAGAGTTCTTCTTGTTTCATTTCGTAGCCCATCCACGAGGTGGCGAAGTTGATCCCGTTTAGCATACCCATGGCCCGGGCAACGATGTAGCAGTGTGTAGTAACGGGCCATGGCAGCATCCAAGGATTCATGAGCTCCTTGTTTCCAGCCTTGGATCTGCTTACGCAAATTGGACACTCTGGAGTACGTTTGATATTTGTTGTTGAATAATTCGAGCATCGTACTCCACCTCCTGATGGTTTCCAGTTCTAAGGACCGGTACCAGCTTTTTGCTTCTTTAATGAGTGTCCTTGGGAACAACTTGAGTTTCTGCCACTCATTGTCTATGTTCTGCAAGGCACAGGCATCGTGGAATGCATGTAAATGATGTTGAGGATCAGCGTTGTATCCCCCTTCAAAACGTGGGATATTATTTATATCCAAACGCTTGATCCTACTGTCTCTTAAATGCCTTGTGGGAATCCTAACTGCCTCTCTAATGTCAAGCATACTTCGGGTTACGAATAGGGGTTCGTCATGATCGTCTCTTTCATGAGGTCTGTGATGTCTACGTTGTGGTTCCCTATTCTCCCTATGTCCTTGCCCTTGTCCTAACTCCTCTCGACCTTCCTGTCGAGGCATTTCATCTCGTTTACCTTTACTCTCTGCGTTATGCCCATGGTGGCTGCGCCAAGATGTGGAAGGAGAGTGTGAATGATGTGATGAAGGGGAAGAAGAAGGGGATCCATCACCACAGTGATGTTTCTTTCCTTCTCTTCGGCTGCTTTGGTCTCGATCGTTGTGACGATCAACGAGTCCGTCATTAGTGTGAGTGATTGTTCTTGCCGTGAACAGCTGGTGCTCACGGGGATCAGAGCCTGGAATATGTATCATTGATCTAAGGCCCTAATGCCTAACCTCTTCACTAGAGTGAGGAGGAGGAACATCATTTGCTAAGAAACCCATAGTGAGGGGTTCCTCTTCTCCTATTTCACTAATGACGTGGGGAACCTTGCCCTTCAGTAGTGAATGTTGGCTCTCCTGCCTTGCATCCTGAATACGTTGGGCGTTTGTAGGTTGATAGTCCCTTGTATCATGGTCATCCAAAACGTATTCTGCGAACAGCTCATGCATGCCAATCTGTACCAAGGCACGGAAAAGCATGTTGGGAGCGGCTCGATCTGGGGGTAACACGATGTTACCTTGCATGTCTCTCCACCGCAGTTGCTCATCTTGATGGAAAACAAAGGTAAAATCTGGCACATACTCATCAGGATGAGTATATGTGACTTTGGATTGTTCAGGACATGGTTGATCTCAGCTATGCGTATGATGCTGACTTTCTCCTGTATTGTCCTTAGGTGAGTTGATTTCGTGAGAAGAAGCCATTTCTATTGGTGTGCTACTTTCACCGTTATTTAATGTTCTTAATTAACTGATTAGCCCTAAGGTTCGTTTTAAGCTCACAACGATGTGAGTGATTTCCCTTATGTTAAATTGGCATAAAAACACTTAGTCCCCGGCAACGGCGCCAATGATGAGTGGTGAGGTACCCCTACACTCCACCATACGAATACGAGCGTACACGCTCGATCCGGTCGAACTCCGCAGACTAAATGCCTTAATGCCACAAGAAACACTTGGGGTTAATCATTCGTTGTCTTCCCAGGC
Source organism: Gnetum montanum (assembly GCA_015680685.1). Taxonomy (NCBI): domain Eukaryota; kingdom Viridiplantae; phylum Streptophyta; class Gnetopsida; order Gnetales; family Gnetaceae; genus Gnetum; species Gnetum montanum. Next base: position 55,387 of record MNCI01004132.1, on the reverse strand, counting down.
TTGCTTGTATGTGTCACGGTGTATGGTAAGCAAGTTTGAGGTATGTGATTTTTTTGGTATTTTCGGCTTATCTGCTATGCTACCAGGAGGAAAGAGTTGAGAAACTAAACTAACTCTAACTAAGATCTAAGTCTAAATTAACTAGCGTCAGCATCCGTTCCCACTTACCAAACACACCCTGAACTATGAAACTTCATCTTACCAAACGCTAATCGTTACTGGGATTGCCACACATAATGCAAGTGCTCGAAGTGGTCGTACTGAGGCACCTATTTAGCCTACGTGTGATAAGTAGCCGATTCCTTAGCCAGCCGTACACACCCGTGGGTGCTCATAACTAAGTCATACTTATCACACGTTCTTAGCCTAGCAATGAGCAGCCGATTCCTCAACTAGCCGTACACATTGGACCCTGGAGTTACCAAGCGCAGAATCTTGGAATACACTACTGGGTTACCAAGCAGCCAATGCTCGTAATTGAGTCGTACTCATGCATTGCGTTAAGCAGCCGATTCCTTGACTAGCCGTACACGTCCGTAGACGCTCGTAATCAAGTCGTACTTGAACGCACTAGGAAAGCAGGAAATGAAAGCAATAAATGAAACCACGTGCTGCAAGGTTTATCCAAACAAGTTCGTCTTTATTACCGTACACAACTTGGGTTCAGGTTACAAGCTGCCCGAATAAAGAGCCGTTCACTCTAGGACTCCTACTGCAGGCACATGGGGAAAAATTCTAACTTTGGAGTGATCAATCTGCCAGAGCTTCGCTACACTAGCCAGGATTGGGAAATGAAGGGAGTGCTGCCTCTTATTTATAGATATGACGGCGGGACGCGATATCGTAGGAGAAGACGCGATATCGCGGCCTAGTGCAAGTCGCGTCTCATTAGACACTATTCTCTACTATATAGATGTATAGGCCATGGTTTTTCTCAAGAAGAGCAACTTTTCCACATCATAGATGGGCTTTGTAGTCAAATAAGAGAGATCCTTGGGATGTATGCTCAAGGTCAATTATATGAATTGAGAACCCTTCAAATCCAAAGGCTAATTGGGCATGTGGCAAAAGAAGAATGAGAGCTATGTAAACAAGAGAATGTTGAGGAATATCACTAGGATCCAACTCTTCAAAAGAATATGGTTCATCTCTATGATAAGGAAAAAGAGATAAACCTCAATGAGGTGATTTCACAACAAACCTTGCCAATGCAATTGTCTATTGCTAAACTTTAGGCAAGGATAGATAAGATGTCAGAATGGATAAACGAGAAAGTTACAACTTGTGTAGAAACTGTAGAGGAAAGAGTAATGCAAAACAAATTAAGTGATCGCAAAAATGGAGGAAAAAGGACCAAGAGACAAGTAACAACACTAATTGACAAAAATAGAAACTGGTTGTAGAAGAAGAACCTATAGATTCAATCATTGAAGAAGATGATTGATGTAACATCTACCTATATGACCATCCAAAGGGCTATTTCCTAGTTATGTTACATCAATGTGAGTATTGGGATTTTTTTCTAAATCCCAAGTTTGTTCAAAAGTGAATGCCAATGAAATTACCTTTCTCATAAGGTAATTATAGATAGTCTAACAACTAATCATACTATCCTAGTGGGTTATCTTACCAGCCTCAACACTATCATCAACTATAGTGGAAAAACCCAAAATCATGGGGGAGGCCATCATTAAACAAGAACTACCCTTATTATCAACTAGACCTATCTAAATACTACATTCAACAACCTATTTCCATAGCTAGTTCTACTTCCTCTACCTTAAATCACTACTACCACTCTCCCAAATATCATCAATCCACAACACCTTCTATGAGATCACCACCTCACACCTCTTACCCTCCATCATATTCTAAATATTCTCATACTTACCTCTATCACATGTCACAGCCAACAACATAGGAAGGTTCAAAACCACAACATTAACAAAAGAATGTTAGTTGTGCTACAAACATACATAGAAATGATAATGCCAGTAGATCTCCATCATAATCCTAGAAACATCCTTTCTTTGGGATAGTTCCCATAGGTGAGCACAACACTCATGGACCTACTAACTCATCCAAACTAGCACAATTGCAAATAATTGTGATACCCTTCCTCTCACAACCAATGTCCTCCAATCCTACATAGAGGCAAACATCCATCATTACTCCAACACCTAACAAAAATGATGAACCTAGCATTGTGAAGAGATAGAAGATGCCATGCATTACTAATCATAATAAAGGATTTCGTCATGCGCCATATGTCTGTAGAGTTAACACAACTCCTATTCTAATCCATCATATGTTTTAATACCAAGTGTGTAAGGAAGAACCCATGTACATAGTTGCCACTAAACCATAAGACACCTAGTGGCTTGAAAATGAAAGTCTAACACTATTTTTCAAATGCATGAAGCTTGCTTGNAAATAGGAAATAAAAACAAAGTCTGAAAAAAGTTAAATAGGATGAAAAAAATTTGTATCAAGAAAAGTGAAAAAGATAAAAAATTATAAAACAAAAAGATGNTTGATACAAATTTTTTTCATCCTATTTAACTTTTTTCAGACTTTGTTTTTATTTCCTATTTGTTTGTATTTCCTTTGTTAGTAATCTCAATTGTGAATAAAACAACCAAATGTAGCCCAATGAGGTGAGGTTTTCTCTATGTTTTCAAAATCATGAGGGATTGACTATCTGGATAGTGAGACCATGTTATCCATTCATCCATCCCATTTATAAGAGGTTCTTACCATGATCATAATGATATTCATTTTCATCATGAAACTAAGGAATAAACTCATAATCATTATGCCTGGATAGAAAAGTAAAGAACTAAGGGGAAATGTGAAGGGAGTACATCAAGGGAACTTGTGGAATCTCTTTGACTACTTTTGTATCTTCTATCATGTTGCTAAGATTGTAATTATATCCTTTTGGCTCTAATGAAAAATGGAAGTAAGAGTAAAATAAATGCTACATTATCATGACACTAGGAAGACATGTTACCCATGCATGAAGGTAGTCCTCTGGTAAGGTTAATAAATAAAAATAAAATAAAAGAGCACAAAATAAATTTCTAAGGGTCCCACTAGAAAGACATGTGACACATGCTTGAAGGTTGGTGGCTTCTCAAAAATCCAAAAAATGAAAAAGAAAAGTGCCATGAATAAACTCCTCCCTTAGACAAAATGCCAAGTGATGATACTCCTTGCAATGTTGGTAGTCTTATGGTTGTAAATCCAAAAGATAAAACAATATGATATCATTGGAAAGTGTTTTGGACTTGGTTTGAATCTTGGAAAGAAGGGATAATGATTACTTTAACCATTAATAACACATAAGAATTCATTATGCCTATGGTAAGGCACCTCATGTCCCAATTTCTACAATCCTTTCTAGAATCCATCTCATATCACTGTATATATGATCATACCTTGTGGTTTTGTATAACATAGAGTTATTTTTTCAAATTGGTGGTTCTAACATGTGTGTTTTGCTAAATAGGTATGAATTGCATTCAACCCCTTTAGTGCCTACAGACATTTTTAGGTGTGGTTATATAAGGGCATTAAGGGCTAGAGCCTACTTTGGGGAGGACCCACTTGTATAACTATTGTAACTTGTAGTTATCTAACACAACTACATCATATAAAGCCTTCCAAGTGCATAAATGTCAATTTCAAAACCTTCCCTTATCATACAACCTAGTTGTTCTATATCATAGATTCAATACCCTTTTCTTACATCTTCCAAAGCATTTAATTTTTGTGATTTTGTTTTTGAACATTATTAGTGCCAAAATATGTATTCTCACTTATCCCAGAACTTTGGACTCTACATGAAACCTCCCAACCAATCACACAGTTTCATTTTTTCTACTAACTATCCCCATGAAATGCAAATCTAAGGTGTCTGAGATCAACTACTTGATATAAGAGGGGAGTAAATATCAGATACTTGATATTGGAAGCAAAAAAACCTATAAATATGGCCTTATAAATTCTTTAGAAATCATTTTCATCCATTGTAGCTAAGGGAGTTTTTGCATTTTTCTCTCTCAACAAAGAGCTCTATGCATCCAACTTCCATTCACAATATCTAGCTCCATAGTTCTTTGATTTCCATGATTTTTGAACCTATTTGATCTCAAAGTGTTTAATTTTTTTGGGGGAATGCTTGTGTGGAAAACTTGTGCCAATTTTTCAAAATTTTCTATCACTTGGAAGGTAATATAAGGGTAAGAATTTTGAAAAACTTAAGCTTTTTAATAAACAATTAGTTGTATGCATGCCAAAACTTTTAGTTAACACCCCTAAGGAATCATAACCATCATTATAAATCATACATAAGGAAAATAAAGTCAATTTCAAAAGGTTAAAATAGAGATTAACATTTTTTGAGGCATTTTTCTTATAATTTTTTAACCCTAAAATCAAATGAACTAAGAACTTAATGAAAGTAAGAACATCAGTAAGGGATAAACCTATTGATGATAAATGAAAAAAATCTTAGTAACATAGAATCCTTGATTGATTTTAGATGGTCCTAAAAAGGGAGGACAAGAAGGACCTTCATTGGGTGTAAGAAAACACCCAAGGGGTGGCAAAGGCCAACTAGGAGAACAACGCTCACTAGCTAAGCATTACGAATAGAAGGCCTAATCGTTTAGCATTCATCAAGAGGTCCCTATTATAGGGTAGTTAGTCTAACTAGGGGTTGAAAAACCATAGGTGAAAGGGTAAGGAAAATGTCTTACGTTGGCCCAATAATGCCTCCAAGCCACCTAGGAGTGATCCATGTTGACCACAGTCATCGTGAAAATGAATTTCAAGCCATTCATGGAATTTTTATCTAAGGTAGTTAAAAATTAGCTTCAGGAATCACCTTTATGGAACATCCTCTCTAAAAGTACCTAGGTGAGACATACCAATTTTGGCACAATAAAGAGGAGGGAACCATTGTCAACATTGGTGGAATCTCCATTTCTTACTCAATCAATGCCATTGTAGAAGCTCTGAACATACCCAATGTGGGGGCCAAAGTAGCACACCTATCCACAAGATCTAAAGTAGAAATAAGGAAGTTGTGGCTAAAATAGGTATATAATAAAGAAGAAAAAATATACAAATAGTTGACTCTAGATGAGAGAATTTACTTCAAAATTGGCACATACCATCTCTTTCACTCTAAAATGCTTAATAGGATATCAACCTACAAAGATAGAGGAAGTGTAATCCTAATGGGAAAATATAATTCCAACCTTGCTAAACTATATTTCATAAAGATTCAATGGCAGTTCAAGGAAAGAAAGGTAGGAAAGTCAACACTTCCATTTCCTTGCATGATCAAAAAGCTATGCAAGCAAGCCAAAATTTTGGGTTACACGAATGACATTCCTAGGAATGTTCAGAATGCTTCATTCTTTGAGTTTCTCAAACCAACAACACCAGGGAAAGATCATGATGAAGAACAAGAACAAATTCCAAAAGCCAAATGACAAAGGGAAGTAGCCAATGGAAGAGCCACCAGCTCTGGGAACTACATAGCTTCCCTAATTTTTTTTTATCTTGTTGTGTCCACTTTTTGTAAAAGACCACTACAACATGAAAGACTCAGTTTTTGCATCTATTAAAGTTAGTTAATAATCCCATACCTTTCCCATATTTTGTAAAGAACTTCTTCCTTATTTTGTTTAACTTAAGGATGAGTTTTCATTTAGTCGTGAGGGTATGATAAGTCATGTTTTGGTATGGCTCTGATTTTAGGTATGCAATATCAAAGTTGTGTTATTAGATATTTGATATTAGGGTACAAAATTTGATATCAGGGATCTGATGTTGTCTCAGTTGTGTTAACCTATAAAGACAACACTTAGGTGTATGGTTTTGAAGATAAACATAGAGAAGGGAATAGATAGGTAGTAAAAAAGTAATAAAATTTTGTTTGTTTGTTTTTCTGTATGCCTGAAATGTAATGTTAAATGATTGTATAATATTCTTATTCGAACGTGACATACTTGGACATGTTACATGCTCAACAATGAAGATCAAGATTACTTTGACGATTGCAACATCCACCTCCCTTGATTATTGTTAATTACTCTAAAGCTTATTGTCTTCGTTAGTTAATGTTTATTATTTATTACTATTTATTGTTTCTATCATTAAGTACAATGAGTATGAATAATCATGAGTGCTTAAGTGTAATTACTTAGTAACTTAGTAGTATTAATGTTTGGTATGCCCAGTAATGGTATAGTTGGTAATCCTAGCGGTAGTTGCACAAAGTCCAAGGCATGTACAGAAGGTTAGGAATGGATACTCATTGCACGTAGGTTAAATAATTAATTTATATATTATCATTAAGGGTAACATAAAACTAAAATAATATCAATTATCATATGCTACATTGTGGACTAAATCATATGTGACAAAGCTACCACTAGTCCAAGTGGAAAGACAATGAACTACAATCAAGACATAATGATCTGGATGCCACAACTAGTCCCTTCCACAGAATTTGAATGGATCATGCATGAATGATTGTGATTCATATGGTTAGGTGTAAGGGGTACCTTCCACTCATCAAATATGGAAAAAGTAATCTCAACCTATGTTACTATGTGGGATAGAAAGGTTGATATAACCTATAGAGCCCTTGGTATGCTACATTCTCATGTATGAATAACTACAAAGATCAGCTGGTTCAAAATCATCAAGATGAAGATGAAGTAGTATATGAGGTTATGTTACTTATCTAATTCATTATGTTTTTCTTATTCCTATTTTCTATCATTATATGTATTTATTATGTCCCATGTTGAGCATATCATGGTTAAGACCCTTGTGAGGACAAGGGACATACAAGCCATTGATAAGCTATACATTACCATAGTTGTGAACTTGGAGGGCCATGACATGAGTGAAGAAGAGACTAAAATAAAGAGAACCATGATAGTTGTTGATAATACATGGTTAGATATTAAGTATATTTCATTTAAGATCAACAACATGGATCTAGTCATGCATCATTGTGCTCTGTAGAATAAGTTCCTAAAATATAAAATAATGGTTGATTTATTTATCTTAACCACTAAGAAAGATATTCTAGGTGAATATATTTATAAGCTCTCTATAAAAGAGCTTAATTAAGTGCAACAATGAGCATCTATAATTAAAGGTCATGAAGAAGGATGTGGTAGATCTATAGTAGTTTACTCAACAATCAAACATCATCTTTGCTGATAACAAGACATTTCTTTAGTTAAGATATTCATAGTATCATGCCATTGCATGTCATATCTAAGATAGAGGAGAACCTAACTAAAGCTCAAGCCACCTACAATGATACCTTGACATAGGTGGATAGGCTAAATAAAAAATTTAAAGATATTAAACTCCAAGGACCATCAAATATCTTCATCAAGAAGCAATTTGAAGAATAAAAAATGAGAAGTACTAAACTAATAAATAAGGTAAATTAAGCTAGGAATGAGCTTTTGCTACTTAAAAGTTCTAAGGATATCATATTGACAACCATTGATGCAATGTGGTTGTAACTATTGAAGAAGCAAATGAAAGAGTTATAGGGAATGATGGCCTTAATAATTATTGAGTTGGATAAGTTTCTATTTATAAAAAAATATGCTACAAAAATTCTTACAACTTCAAAGTGGAAATTTGATATTGAAGTTAATGTAAAGAATAAATTTAAGAATAAAAGGGAGGAAGTTCTAAAAATTCTAAATGCTAAAAGGAAGAAACATCAACAAATTCAACAAACATAATCATTAGTTGATACTTTATAGACTGTTGATTAAGTGAGTGACCTTCTAAATATTATTTTTTTTTCAACAAGTCAGTCATTCTAGATCCTCCTTTAACCATGAATAAGAATGTACTTGTATGGGTAACCATAACTAAAATAAAATTTAATGTTCCTTGGTTCTATTTCCCTACTACCTCTTTTTTCTCTTCCCAATCCATCATGGTTATGGTACTTCAGATATCCAAGCTTCCTTCCTCTTAAACCATAGAGATGATTGATATTAATGATAGTCATAAACTTTATAAATTTAATAAGTTTTGAGATTGTGAAATTAATTTTGTGTGGTTTGTAGTAAGTTATGTTTTATAATTGTTGATGAAGTTCTCTAAATTTCTTAGGACTTTATTCTATGTAAGGTGTATTTGTTATTTTTTAAGTTATTTGTATCTCCAATGAAACTATCCCTAATAAATATTTTTTATTAAGTTTAATATTTTTCCATTTGAAGGAACTATTTAAACTGTAGAGATATAATCAAGAAAAATGAATTTAAAAAATATTTAAATCATCAATATTAGTTTTGAAATCATCATTAATAAGTTTACTCATTTGAAAAAAGATTCAATTTTAAGATGATGAGCAATCAATAAGATAGGTTGTGTTGATGCATGCCTATCACCATAGCCTCATTGATGTATCCTCTTCAATGCATGTTATAATTCCTTGATGCAAGTACAATGATGCTAATGTAGTCATTGCCTATATAAATAAATAAAACCCTTACATTTATGACACCTTTTGGTCATAGGCTTAGCTGAATTCTTGTAGTTTTTCCTTACAAGATCTAGAATATTTCTCTCTAGCTGCATGCAACATGGATTTATGAGATTATAGGCATTTATTTAAGTGGATATGTTCTTGGACACATTTTCATAGATGGAAATAAAATTGAGATTTCCTATATTCATTGTAGAACTTTAACTAGCCTAATTCTACTTTTCATCATTTACTTTACACGTAATTTACTTTCTTGTTATTAATTAGTTAATGTTATTGTTTAGAAGCATGTGAGTATAGGGACTTCAAGCATAACATATTAATTCTTGGTAATTAATGAGCATCAATGTATCCCTACACCCAACCATGCAAATCATAAGTGTTCATGCATAATTTGGTCGAATTTCATAGACTCTATAGTTTTTGGTGCACTAGCCTTCTAGGAGGTGAATCTTGCCTTAAGGTTCATTTGTTGTCTTCCTAATTACAATTGTAACTTACACTAGTATGATTAAGTGTCACCGAGGTATCTTTTTTTTATCATTTTTTATTTTATGGTTTGGTATTTAAAGGGATATAAAGTAATTGGATTAACTAATTTAATTTAACTAATTAACTAGTATCTAATTGGTCCTAACATAAGCATCCAGTCCCACTCTCTACACATGTCCTAAACAAACATATCCATTGATGGGTTACCAAGTGCTATGCTATTGGGCATATGAAGTAATAACATTGATGGGATTACCAAGCGAATACGTGTTACACTTGAAGTGGTCATACTTATGTGTTTAATCTATCTAGCTTATCTTGCTTAATTAATTCATTAGCTTAATCACTTGAAAATATTTAATAACTAATTGAAATTATTAAGTGCATAAATGAAACATTTAAGTTATCCAAAGTGCTGCAAGATTTATCAAGAAGTTTGTCTTTATTGCTGCACACACTATCATGCTTAGGTACAACAATGCTTGAATAAAGATCTGTACACTCAATGACTCCCACTGTAGGCACTCAAGAGAAAAATTCTAACTTTCAAATGAATAAACTGCAAGAGCTTCTCTATTACTAAAATATTTTTGCCATAAATGTGGCTCGTAGGCATGTATTTGTGCGAAAAAAGTAGACATTGCATCGATGGGGCCTTGTTGATGAGGCCTAGTTGATGAGTCCACATTGATAAGGCCTTGTTGATGTAGCCAAGAAACTATGACTCATCATACCCCCACAACTAAAAGAAAACTCATCCACAAGTTCTTTTACAAAATTGGAAAGGTATGGCGTTATTGACTAGTCTTTCACAATTAAAATAGACAAACTTAACAAAACAGAGTGCTTGAGTATGCAAATAAACACATTACAAAATTTATTGTGCTCAAGACACAAAATTGAATACCATGACATGATTCTTTAAAAATGGATAGCATGTTCCTTGATGGCATGAAGTTTGATGGAGAAGATCAAACAATCCTAAGCAGTGATGGCTCTTGATGTTCTGAGGTACCTTCACTACCTTCACACATGTGCAATGGTTGAGGTGATTGTGGTTGTTCTAATACTGCTACAACTTCTAGTGGAAGGTGGAAAGCATCTAGCAATGCTTTCATTTTCTCCTTCTTATTTCTAAGATTATGGACCATCCATGCAGCTTCGCTAATGTGGATAAGAATGGGCACATCCCAACGACATGGGATTGTTGGAAAGAGTTCCTTTGCATTAATAAACTAAGTAGTGAATTGTTTGCATTCAATGTCAAACACTCTGACTACATCCTTCAACTCTTGGTAATCATTCATCCTTTTAGCTAAGTTCTCAGTAGTTGATTGTTGAACTGTGAATCATGCTTTGAGAAATTCAAGTTTAGCATTTGTAGCCTCAAGCTTTTTCTTGGTGTCTTTATGGTGTTTGAACTCTACCTCATATAGAAAATATAAGCTAGCCACTTATTTTTCTAACTCTAACCATGGCCATCTAGAAATTAGCATTACTAGGTTTGCATAGTGAAGATTGGTAAAATCCATGTATTCTATCATCTATTCTATCTACAAATCCTTTAGTTGGATGTCTACTTTGTTATAGGCATTAATTCCATCAATGATGGGCTGCCAAACTTCTTTTCCTTATTAAAGTTGCTGGAGATCTTCATTGATTTTTGCCTTTGCCATTTGGATTTGCTTCTCATTTACTTCCTTCTACAAGCCAACCTAGTCTCTATACTAATTTTTAACTTTCTCAAACTTCTAAGCTTCATTTTTCTAGGTGGCAATCTTAATAGCAAATTTTTAGCATAAGGTACAAACTTCTTCCATCGATAAATTGTAACTTTTTGTAGACAATTTTCTTAATTCTATATTCACCCTAGCTAGTTGCTCCTACTATTGACAAATGAATTCTTGCATTTGTTCGTTTTGGACATCAACATTGCATAGGAAATGATTTTCTATAGTTAGTGCTTCATTCTCCTAGCACATTTGAGCCAAGTTCTTTGGAATTGAATATGTCTTTGCCTCTACTATGGACTGATTGAAGATGGCTGTCATTGCTTCCTTGTCAACATTCTTGAATCATTCTTGAAGCTGTTGGAAAGGTTTGTCTCTGGTTATTGTTGAGCTGAGGAGTGCAGGATCAATAAGACATGCATGTAATTCAAAAAATTTTGTGGCCAAGCATTGATTTTGTACTTAAGCCATTTCAAATTTCCCCTCCAAGATAATGCATTTGCCCCTTGCTTCTAGTAGCTCTGACTATGTTGTAGTAATGTCATCTAAAAAATGAAAGATATTTAGAATTAATTACCCAATTCCCATTAGTCAATCCAACAATTTTTCATGCTAGGTTGGACTCAATTTTTCATTGATCATGCCTATAGACATTTGCACATGTCAAAGTATAAATATGTTTGGTATAGATGCCATAGGTGCATTAAGTTCTTTGGCAATGGAGTTAGCAACTACTTCAACCATAGTCTCTTGCCCTTGGTGTTGCATCACTAGTACAGTGGCCCCTTCACCTTCCTCCAAATGCGTTGAGAAAGAGGTGGCATTCCTAGAGATTTCTAGGAATAAATGTTGTTGTGATAATGACACTATCACTTCTCAAGAATTGGAATTAGACCTTGTAGGTAACTACGTTCATTGGATAGAGAATATTGGTCCACCCACTTTCATTTGGTTGACTATTTGAGCCACCTCATTAAGGTGACACATTACTAGTCGATACATAGATGGGTCCATACTACTCATCCCTACACATTGTTATTACTCACATAAGAGCTACTCTTAGATTTTGCATAAGCACTAACTAGGTGTGTAGGCCTATGATGTTATTTCTTAAGTAGGTGGTGGAGGTGGTGGTTGCTTCTCTTCTTTAGTTGTGGTAGTGTCTTTTCTTTCATGATTTCAGATCATGATGCCAAAGGAGCATGTCAAATTTTGTTGTTGGCATAGTAGATGACTTCGATGCTTTTGCAAAGTTTCTGGATGAGGCACAAAAAGGGAAGGGTTTTCCTTCCATGTTTATTTTCCTTGAAATGTTTTTCGATCTCCAAATAGATTAGTTATGGAAGGTTTACAGGAAATATCCTTCTTAAAGTGGTACATGCTCAAGTGGTAAAGGTATTCATCTTCTTGTGCCTTACCATTGGATTAAGGTGATAAGCTACAATTTTGAAGTAGATCTACTCCATTGGTATGAGCATGCCATACTTCTTAGGGTTGACCCCGTAACACTATTGAGTCCACTTCTTTTTGGATTCAAGATCACCTTTTCTTAATAGCTTTGCCAATTGTGTTTTAATATTAGGCAACCCCAATGCTTGCATAATAACCTCAGCTGAGTATGACACTTGAATATCATTGATTTTTATTGTGGACCCTAGCCTTTTATTTTTCTAGAAGAGATATGTCTCTCCCATGTACCATTACCCATTGGATGTGATAACTGGCCACATGGGAGAGGTTTGGAATTGAGTTTTAACTTCTACTAGAGCTTTCTCTAGAAATGGTTTGAAGTTTATTTCTTAGAGAACTGATCATTGAATCTCTTGGGACTTGATGATGTTAAGGAAAGTCTGAGTTAAAGTGACTTCAAGCCTTGGCATGGGTCCCTATGCTTCTCTTTGCTATGATGACTCTATTGGCACTTCTTCTTTTGGAATATATCAAACAGATTCCACATTGGGCTCCTTACAAAGAGGTCCCATTACATGGGTTACCTCTAGCAGTTCTTGGGCTTGTTTTTGTTGGCTCCTTCCAACTTTGGGCCATTTCTCTCTTGGTTAAGATTGTTTTCCTTCCTATGGGCGTTTTGGTCTTGGTGCCATCTATAATCACAATAAGATTATGGATTTGCAATCATTGTGTAACATGAAGTAATTTGGATACCTTTATCTCTTTAGGATAGTTCCACTTGGCTAAGTTGTGATTATGGCTAATTTAATTACTCCAATCATTATTATATTTTTTTAATTATTAATAAATCATCCTAGAGGTTTTTGAAAAGGTTAACTCTTGAAAAAATTGATGTTTATATATTGTTAAGATTATTAACTCTTTGGACGAGTTAGAAATCCCTCGGCACCTACACCTTCACTTTCAACTCAATTGCCTCCTACTCCATCCATGTAGGGTGAAATTCCTCCACAATCAAAAAATGAAATGCTAAAAGGGTTGTACACTCACAATCAATTTTTCAACCAAGTGGTCTGGATAATCAATAAAGAAAATGACATTTCTTTCAGCCCAATTGTCCTCTCCAGCCCTCACAACCTATTCCAGATAATCACCCTACATCTCTAGCATCCTTATCCTTTGCATCAAATACCTTCAAGTGCCTTTTAAACTAAGTGCCACCTAGGATTCACACTATAATGTTAACCTATGCTATCTTTGATTGGATTAAGATTGGAAACCTTCCTACAAAAAAATTTAATTCAGGATGTCCACTCATTTATCTACATATTGTTGGACAAGATCCATGCAAAGCTCTTTTTGACTCTAGTTCCAGAGTTAACCTCATTTCCCATGATATGTACAAAGCATGGAACCTACCATATTTTAAGAAAAGTAACATCTATTTAGAACTAGTAGATCAGTTGATTATTATCCCTTTGAGATTATTAGAGGACATTGTGACCATAGTCTATGGGTGGTCCTATCACGTTAACCTTTTGGTAATCAAGATGGACAATTGTAAAAGTGAATTCACCATGATTATGGGAAGAGTTTGGTTAAACTTGGTTATTGCACAAATGGGAATAAGGGACCTATCCTTAGAAATATCTAAGAAGAATGAACTACGAAAGATTATGGAGAAGCATATTCCATGCATCATGTATAGCGATAATGGGTGCAATTATTTGCAAAAGATTTACATTAAGTCATGCAATTAGTGTGTGCATGAAATTAACATTCAAAGGTGTCTATACATAGTAGGCATAAAGAAGGAGGACACCCAATGGCTAATAGTTAATTTAGATGACAACACAATATGCATGGAACCGACTAGGAGCCTAACTTGTGCATATGTTGAAGGCATGGACAAAATTGAATACGTTCATTTCTAACTCTTTAATGATGATGATGATACATGTTTGGGAGAGTTGGAAATTCTTAATCACTTCAAGTAGGAGCCCTTAGAACTAAAAACTTTATCGACCGATATGGATTGGTCATCATTAATGCATACTTTATCGACCGGTATGGAGTATGCATTTTTAATGAATGGTAAATCAGTCATCATTAATGCATACTTTATCGACCAGTATGGAGTATGCATTTTTAAAGAATGGTAAATCAATAATCATTAATACACACTTTATCGACCAGTATGGAGTATGCATTTTTAAAGAATGGATGGTTATGGTGGCTATAACCAAATCCAAATGTCATCAGAAGACTAGGCCAAGACAACATTCATGAGTCCCTAGGGGACTTTTGCATACTGTAAGATGCCATTTTGCTTATGCAATGCCCTTGAAACATTTCAACACTTGGTACTAAGTATCTTTCAACCAAAAACTGGTAGTGGTGTTGAAGTCTTCATGGATGCCTTCTCCACCTATGGAGCTACATTTGAGCAAGCCTTAGACTAACTTAAGAAAGTATTGAAGAGATGTGTAGAGATAAACCTATGGCTCAACTGACAAAAGAGCCATCTCATGGTCCAAGAAGGCATTGTGCTAGGACATCAAATTTCACAAAAAGGAATTGATGTATACCAAGAGAAGATAAGGATCATCTAAGGAATAACATGCCAACTAGTGATCGTAAAAGATGTTTGGTCATTCCTTGGACACATTGGTTACTACTGTTGATTTATTGAGAATTTCTCTAAGATTGAAAATTCATTGGTAGAGCTTACAAATAAGAATGCACCTTTCATTTGGACCAAGTAATGTGAATACACATTCCAACAATTAAAAGAGAAACTCATAGAAACACCAATCCTATTAGCACTAGATTGTTCCAAACCATTCCATATCATGATAGATGTATCTAATTGTTCTTTGGAATTAGTGCGCACACAGTTGGACTATAAGAAACATTCATATTATATTTGCATGCAAGTAGAAGCATTGTGGGAGCATAGTTGAATTACACCACCATGAAGAAAGAATTAATGGTAGTGGTGTATGCACTAGAAATTTTTTAGACATTATGTGCTACGTTACAAAGTGTTTGTGCATATAGATCACAGTGCAATTCAGTTCCTTATGAATACACTGATGGTGAGCCCTCATGTTATATGGTGGCTCATGATCTTGTAGGAATTTGATATCACTATGGTAGATCAAAAAGGGATTAAGAATGTGGTCATTCACCATCTTTCTTGCTTAATATGGGATAACAAAGAGGATGAGAGCCTCCTCTCTAATTAGTTTCCTAATAAACTCCTCTTTATAGAAGTAATAAGTGAACAAATGCATAAAAAAGTAATATGGTTTAATGGCATCCTCACATATCCTGTCACTTAAGAGATGCCATAAGACTTGGATTTTAGGAAAAAGAAACAATTTCTTCATTAGGTTAAATACTTCATGGAAATCAATGGACATCTTTATAAGGTGTGTGCCAACGGCCTGATCCGTTGGTGTGTCCCTGATGAAGATAAACTACACATTCTTTAGGATGCTCATGAATGGCCTTATGGAGGCCACTATGTAGGGAGATGCATAGCCATAAAAATCTTGATGGTAGGATACTATTGGCCCACAATCTTTAGGGATACCCTTGAGTTCATCAAGTCTTGTGAATGTTGTTAACATGACAGGGGGATGACTACTTGCATGTAAGGTTCTTAATAGTGGATTCAACCACTAAAACCTTTCAACATATGGGGCATTAACTTCATGGGTTCCATCACATCCATGTCTAATGGAAAAGTGTATATTATAGTAGTAGTTGACTACTGTATAAAATGGGTTGAAGTAATAGTTGCTATTTATTGTACATCATCCACTACTACCAAATTTATACAACAAAATATTGTGAATAGGTTTTGGGTGCCACATTCACTAATTTCTAATAATGGAACTCATTTCACAGGTTCCACATTTAGAAAATTAATGTAACACTTGGGGATAGAACATAAATTAACAATACCTTACCATCCCTAAGCCAATGGTCAAGCAGAGGTAACCAACCTAGAGATTACAAAAATACTAACACAAACCATTAGTAAATATAGGAAGGATCAGAGTACAAAAGTTAACAATGCTTTCTAGGCTTATTGTTCAAATTGGAAACTTCCTATTGGATATTCTCCCAATGAGCTAGTATATAGGAAGCTCCCAATGCTTCTAATTCAATTTGAGCTTCATACATTCTCAACAACATGTGATATAAACCTCGACCTATGTTTAGCATAGAAGGAAAGATTGATCAATTTGAACATGTTAAGACAAAAATTGCTTAGTGGCCCTATCCTTGAATGAGGTGAACAATACATTAAGCAAGTAGTGTCATGGCCTTGGAATTAGGAAAGTAAAACTTTAACTAGGAGATGAGGTTCTTTACTGGAATCCAACACATGTACCACAAAAGACAAAATTCCAAACATTGTAGGAGGGACCTTATATAATTGATCAAACCTTTCCCTCTAGGGCTATGATAATTTACAAACCTGATAGCCTAAATAAAAAGTAGTTGGCTAATATTGAATAAGTCAAACCTTTCCTAGAACCAAGACAGGCCAATGTAACTACCACCTTAATAGATGGGCAACCACATTCTTTCTTCTTGATCTCCTCCCTTGAACTTAGTTATGGGGGAGATGGCCATCCATGCTAACCATTACCATGGCCTCTCAATTTTCTACTTTTGTGGTTTTTACATTTTAGATTTTACAAATTTTTGAATTTCAAATTTTACTAATTTTATATCATTTTTAGTACCTTTTAACTTTCTTGATTATATTACACTTTCTTATAAATTTTACTTTATTTTGTTTACTTTTGTTTAAGTGTGGTATTTTCTCATTTTTTCTAATAAATTTGTTTTATTGTCATAAGACATAATGTTGTTGTTGTTGTTTACTAATGATGGTTTGTGCTTAATATGTGATTGTCGATGTCTAGTTTCTATTTTTGAATTCTGATGTCTGCTGACTTTGACATGGTTTTTTTTTCATGGAATAGGTAGTGAGTCCACATCATCTACCCATCTAATGAACTTTATGTTTTTCCATGTTCTGGGAATTTGAAGTCCCTTCCATTAAAAGAAACTTTTAATCAATCAGTGACCTAGGTAGTTTTGAAATTAGGAAGGATCCAAAGGTTTGTAAAGGGTGTGACTTCAAGGGGGCTCAAAACTCTTTGTACTCTTCTTTTTGCTTAAGTTCTTAAGTATTTTTTGCAGAATTCTTACCATTCCATTCCTCCTAATGATAGGAAGACAAGTAATGTTGTTGCATGGTGTGATTTCCATCATTCAAGAAAATGATGGGAATTCAAAGCACACTCATTCAACACAAATAAGTCCTTGCATGATGTGGTTCCATCATTCAGAAAAAAGTATGGGAATTTAGAGCATACCCCTTGGACAAATAAAGGGTCCATAAGCACTGGTTCTGGGACTTGAATGACCTATGCCTGATAGTCCCCTCTAACTAAGGCTCTCTCTCTTACTTCCTACATCTCCTCTCTTTTCTTTGTGGAATGGTGGTTGTTTTTTGAAAGCACTCTTGTGTCTTTGGTGGGTGGATCAGTCTTAGAGTGGCAATGCGAAGTCATTGAAAGTAGATGGTTTTGGTCTAAACTAAAGATGAAACTTCTCAGGTTAGTTTAATCACAAATTTCACAAGGGAAATTTTATGACCTTAATTTGGAACTCCATTCCACTTCTCTATCATTCATCCATGCTACCATAATTCACCTCAATATTGGGTTCTATGTTATGATCTATGTCTTACTTTGATGTGTTGAGATTGTTGAGTGGATTCTTTTAGGTTGGTCCTTAACTTATCATGATCATTAAATCAACTATGGGATCCATAGACTCCTTAGTTGAGGTTATTCATGGTAAAAAAGGACATGAGCCTGCTATGGGGAGGACCCACTTGCATAATTTTTGGCTTGATTAGTTAATTTTTCTTACCTTTGACATGGATACAATCCTATATTTCATATTTTCCATTGTGTAAATTGCTCAGTACTTCTTAATCTTTTATTGCATTCATGCATTAAATCAAATTTCCTTCATTTTTTCAGATTTCTGAACTTAAACAACCTCTTCTCATGATTTCGTACTATTCTTGATCTTCTAAGATTTCATTTGATCCCAATTTTATTGAAAAATTCCTTGTATTATGAAAGTTTCACAAAAGTCAATGGTGGTCAATAACTACGTTGATGAGGCCTCATCGATGCAACTGACTATGTCTACAAGGCCCTGTTGATGTAGTGAAAATATACTATATATAATGCCAAACACTTTGGAATTTTTTTTCAATTTTCTCATAACACATGGGGAATTGTTGCAATTTTTCAAAGACCAATGCCTTCTAGAGCCCATAACTTTCAAAACATTTGTCCAAATCACTTCATTTTTAATCCTATAGTTACCAGAGGTGTGATGTTTATTGTGGGGGCTAGAAAACTTAAGGTTTCTGATGAAAAATCAATGGAATTGTTTGGAAATTTTTCTAACTCCCCCAAAGGGTTAATGACCTTAATGGTATATAAACACAACTTTTTCTATGTTAGCCCTTCCAACAACATTTAGGATGAATTATTCATAATAACACATAAAATAAATAATAATTAAATTCATTAAATTATCCATAATCACAACTTTGCCAAGTGCAACTACGCTCAAGAGTTAAGGTATCCCAATTATTTTAAGGTTACACAATGATTGCTAATCCATGGTCTTATTGTGATTACAGATGACACCCAAACAAAAGTGTTTCTAGGAAGGATAACCCTCACAACCATAGGGGAAATGACCCAAAGATGGAAGGGGCCATTAGGAATATAGCCAAGAATAATAAGAGGTGACCCATGCAATGAAACTTTTCATGAGGAGCTTGAATTGGAATTTGATCGACAAATTCCAAAGGAAGAAATGCCTACCAAATAATTCCAATGAGGAGAAGTTCCTAGACCCATGCCATGGCTTAAGGTCATTGACTCAAGCTTTCCTAGACATCATCAAGTCCTAAGAAATCCAAAGATCAATTTTTCAAGAGATAAAATTTGGGCCATTTTTAGAAAAAGCTCTAGAGGATGTTAAGACATAATTGCGGACCTCTCCCATGTGGCCAGTCATCATGTCTAGTGGGGAATGATACATGGAAGAGACCTATCTCTTTTGAAATAGCCAAAGGCTAGGGTCTGTTGTAAAAATAAAGGACATTCAAGTGTCCTACTTGGTGGAGGCTATTGCATAGGCATTGGGGTTGCTAGACAGTGGAACACAGTTTGTAGAAATATCAACAAAAGGTGATCCTAAGGCAAAAAAAAAAATGGAGCCAGTGATGCTATATGGTGGACCATAAGGACTATGGTGTGCTCACATTGATAGAGTAGATTTATTTCAAGATTATGGCTTATCACCTTAATCCAATAGTGAGGCCAAGCAAGGTGATTGCTTTCTATACCCAATCATGCATTCCTCTAAGTGGAAAATTTTCCATTAACCTTCTATAGCTGATTTATTTGAAGATTGAGAAGCACTTCAAGGAGAACAATCATGGAAGAAGGACCTAGCCCTTTCCATGCCTTATGAGAAAACTTTTCAAAAGGGTAGACATTGTTTGCTATTCTAATGATATTCTCAGGCATGATCCCTTGGCCACATGGGTGGAAATTATGAAGGATAAGACACCAATGACCACTTAAGAAGAGGAGCTACTACCACCACCACCCACGTAGAAGACAACATCAGAGGCTTGCATAGTCCTTGAGCATCTATGAAAAATCCAAAAATAGCTCTTGAGTGAACAAGAGTAATAAGCAGGAACAAGTGGGGTGGATCCATTTGTGTATCAGCTAGTGATGAGTCACCTTAATGAGGTGGCCTAAACAGTTAGTCAAATGGAGATAGATGATCTCATTTTCTCTACTCAAAGAATGTAGCTACCTTCAAGGTTAGATCCTAATTCTTGAGAGGTGACAATGTCACTAGCAACACACCATCTATCACTAGAAATCTCTAGGAATATCATCACTTTGTTAGTGAGGTTGGAGGAAGGTGAAGAGGAAACTACCTTGGTGATGTCGCACCAAGGGCAGGAGATAGTGGCAAAAGCAGTAGCTAACTATGTAGCTAAAGCACTAAATGCACCCATGACTTTTGTACTAGACATATTTGCACTTCAAGATGTGTAGACATTTGAAGGCACAATCATTGAAAATTTGAACATAGCCTAACACGAATAGTTGCTGGAATGATTGGTAGGAACCATGAAACTGACTTAAGACATCTTTAATCTCCTAGAGAACATTACTGCAACCTAGTTAGAGCCATTGAATGCAAGGGGTAGATGCATCATTTTGGAAGGATAACTAAAAATGACTTAAGAGAAAAATCAATGCTTAGTAGCAAAGGTTGCTAAACTTTTTGTCCAACTTCCAGAATAAGAAATCCTCATCTCGGTAATGACAAGAGATGAAGCTATTAAACAACTTCAAGAATGATTTCAAAAGGCTGAGGAGGAAGCAGTAATGGCCATCTTCAAAGAGTTCATTGTAGAAGCTAAAACACACTCAATCAAAAAGGACCTGAATCAAATGTGCCAAGAGAATGAAGCATTGACTACACAAAATAATTACCTATGAAATTTGATGCTTAGAGAGATCAAATGCAAGAGTTCATTTATCACCACTAGGAGTATCTTACCAAGGTAGATATTGAACTAAGAAAATTGACCATGAAGAACTATAATCTTTCAATGGAGGAGGTAAGCACCTTGCGAAAAAAGTCTTCCATTGAGATCACGACCTAGAAGAATGAAGCTCTCAAATTTGAGAGAGTGAAAAATCACTACAAGAACTAGGTTGGTTTGCAAAAGGAAATTAATGAAAAAAAAATCTAGATGGAAAAGACAAAAGTGAATGAAGCCCTCTAGAAACTCTAGGAAGGAAGAGAGATGTGGTAGCTCATCCTTGATGGGATTGATGCCTACAATAAAGTGGAGATTTTCTTGAAGGAGTTGTAGATTGAAAAAATGATAGAGTATATGGAGTTGGATGATCTTTATTATGTAGACCTGGAAATATTGATAGACAAAGGACTATTGTCGAAATTGAAGAAACAGGTGGCCAGCTCATATTTGCTATATGAGGCTGAGTTCAAACACCATAAGGACACCATGCAAAAGCTTAAGACTACTAATGCTAAACTTGATGTCCTCAAAGGATGATTCATGGATCAATGATCTATCGCTGAGGATCTAGCCAAATGGATGAGTAATCACTAGGAGCTGAAGAACATAGTTAGGGCATTCAACATTGAACAAAAATAGTTTATTGCCTAGTCTATCAATGGTAAGGAGTTATTTCCATCAATTCCATGTCCTTGGGATATGCCTATTCCAACCCACATTAGGAATGCTACATGGATAGTGCATGATCCTAGGAATAAGGAGGAGAAAATGAAAGCACTATTGGATCCTTTTTGCCTTTCACCTAAAGTTGTAGTAGTAGCAGGACAACCGTAGTTGTCTCAACCATCACCAATGCATGAAGCTAGTGAAGGTTCCTTGGAGCCTTAGGAACCACCACTTCTTGAGACCATTTAATCTTCTCGAACAAGATTTACACCATCAAGGAATCTTTTATCCAATTTTTGAAATGTTGTGTCATGCTATTTAATTTTGTGTCTTGAACACCACCATTATTGTAATGTGTTGATCCATACACCCAACACTCCATTTTTTGTCAAAGTTAGTTAGTTTGCTTTGTTGAAGGAAAGTTAGTTAATAATCCCATACCTTCCCAATTTTGTGAAAGAACTTGAGGATAATTTTTCATTCAATCATGGGAGTATGTTGAGTCATCATTAGTTGGTTGCATCGATAAGGCCTTGTTGACGTAGTTGATCACATTGATGAGGCCTCATCAATGCATCTCACCCTATGTCGATGATGGCCTATCAATGCAATGTCTATCTATCACCTATAAATACATGCATACCAACCACATTTATGAAAATTTATATTTTGATAACAATGAAGATCTTGCATTTTTTCCATTTGAAAGTTAGAAGTTTTCCCTTAGTACCTATAGTAGGAGTCATTGAGTGTATGGATCTTTATTTGAGCATTGTTATACCTAAGCACAATAGTGTATGTAGTAATAAAGATGAGCTTTCTAATAAACCTTGCAGCACTTTGGATAGATTAGCTATTATATTTATGCATTCAATGTTTTCAATTATTTGTTAATTGTTCTTAATTATTTCACAAATATTTTCCAGCAATTGAGTTAATGAGGTAATTAAGCTAGAAATTTTACATACATAAGTATCACCACTTTGAGTGTAACATGTATTTGCTTCATAAGGGAAGTAGCATTATTGCTTACTATGGGCAGTAGTGTAGTGCTTGGTCACCCAGCAGTGGATACATGTGTTCAAGACATGTACAGAAAGTGGAAATGGATACTTATGTTAGGATTAGTTAAATGTTAGTAAATTAGTTAATTTAGATTATTTAATCAAATTACCTTTATCTAGATTTGAGCACTGACTTATAAAACATAAAATTGATACAAATCAAATGCCTTAATTACAGTTAACCATACCAACAAACATCACAAGTGTAATTGGAAAGACAACAATTGACCTTAAGGCTAGATTCACTTTCTAAAGGGTTAGTGCACTAGAAACAATGAAGTCCATGAAATTTGACCAGATTGTGCATGAACACTTATGATTTGTATTGTTGGATGTATGGGTACCTTGTTGCTCATCAATGGGTTCCTAGTTCATATAATTAACCTTGAGCATACATCCCAAGGGTCTCTCTTGTTTAGCTATGAAGCCCATCTATGATGTGAAAAAGTTTCTCTTCTTAAGAGAAATCATGGCTTGGAAATATATTTAGTAGAAAATAGTATCTATCTAGGGCCATATCCAAGGCTTCATGTTTCTCTTACTTCCATAGTTGGATTTGTTTCCTTAGGTTGGACACCCTCACATAGGTTTGGTATTTCTCATTGAAAAGTTCTAACATTGTGGACCACCAATGGATTGAGTTTGGTTTCAATGATCTATAACACACTTTGGCTTTATCTATTAGTGTCCTAGAAAAGAGCTTAAGCTTTTGCCATCTACTTTTGATGTTCATTAACATGCAAGCATTATGGAAGGCTTGTAATGATGTTGCAAATAAAAATTATAGCCTCTTGCAAATTTAGAAATATTATTAATATCAAGACTTTTGATGCAACTTTTTTTATGATGCCTAATGGGTATTTTAAATACCTTTGTAATCTGCATCATTCTCTTAGTGGCCAACAAGGGTTCATCATCATCAGACATGTTGTGGCAAAAATTCCTATTTCTATTTGTTTGAATGTGATGATTTTGTCTATGTTCATTTTGATGTATTTGATTTTTTTATGGTTTCAATTTCTATTTTTATTTTAACCCCATAGTGGATCTTTGTCTTGATTTCTTATGTTCATCTTTGTTAGAACTAGATGTTGAAGAGGAATAAGAAGATGAGGAACTTGGAGGATTTTCATGGATTCAATGGTGTTTCCCATGGTCCCTTGATTTATCGTTTCTAGGTCTTGAGGAGGTCGTAGTCCTTGAGGCCTCCCTTTGTCTAGGATTAATTTCATCTCCTCTAGGATTGTTTACCTTAGGTTAATGTAGTCCATTAGTGTAGTCAAGGTGGTCATGAACATATGAAACCCCCACATAAGGTTGGTCACTCCAATTTTCTTCAGTATGTCTCATTAGTTATTCAATGAATGTTCTCTTCATATAATGCATTATCACTTCCTTGTGAAAGAGACATTATTATTGGTTTAAAATGTGTGTGATTTAATATTTTCTAAAAGATAAATCATTAATGCATTTACAGTGATCATGTATAATATTATTGATCTAGGTAACTAGCACCATCCCTGGCAACAACACCAATGATGAGTAGTGAGGTACCCCCTACACCCAATCATACGAATCACAAGCATTCATGGATGATCTAGTTGAATTCCATGGATGGGACTAGTTATGACATCTAGATCATTATGCCTTCATTATAGTTCACTATCTTCCCACTTGGACTAGTGGTGGCATTGTCATGTATGGTTTAGTCCAAAGTGAGACATATGATTCTTGATGTTGTTTTGGCCTTATGTTGCTCTTAACAATAATAAAGGAATCATTTGTTTAAACTAAGTAATAATGGACAGTAAAGTCCAAACTAGCCTATGGGTGATGAGTGTATGTTCTCAGCTTACCATACATGTCCTAAACCCATGTATCGACTATTGGGATTACCAAGCACTATGCTATTAGGTGATCCAAGCAATAATGCTATTGGGACTACCAAATGAATACATGTTTATGCTTGGAACTAGTTGCTCTCATTCTACTAATTCATTAGCATGCATGGAAACATAAATATTAACTAAGTACATGGAATATAAATTGCATTAAAAGTAAATTTAATCTAAGTGAAAGTGTTATAATGAATAAGAATCAATCTTGATCTTACTACCATTCATGGAATGTGTATAGGTACATTGGCACTTGAATAAGATGCTATACAACTAACTTAGATCCATACTATGGGTACTTACTGATTGTTCTCTACGACTATGGAATAAAAATGTAGGAGTTCGAATACTCTATTAACTAAAGAATGCTACTACATGATAGGAGCATGCATATTTATAGAATTTACTATGGAGTTGCATTGATAGGACCTCATAAACGTAATGAATGCTACATGAACATGGCCTCGTCGATGTGACACCTTGATGCTTCATCATGCACTAAGTAGGAAAAGACTATGAAGTTACAAAGATGTTATGAAGAACCTACAATGAACTGCTATCATCCATTAAGAGAATGATTAAATAATTGATAAAATACCAAAGGCATATTGTTTTTTATTAATAACTAATATGGCTTCTTCTCACAAGGATGAATCTCCACTACACACTAGAGAATCCAATCAATAACATGTGACCTCTAAGAAGCCCCAACACCTTAGAGTTATCTATGCTCATTTGGATTCTTATAATTTAGATTTCACTTTCATCCTTTATCAGGATGAACAAATGCATTAGAGGGACATGGAAGGCAACATTATGTTGCCTTCTGATCAATTCATTCCTACCATGCTGATGTCCAATCTCATTAAGCTTGCATTACCACACTCATCTCTAAATATGATGTCTAGGACCTTACTTACAAGGCCTATCATCCTACCAATGTCCAACATAGGCTTGGTTGGTACATAGAGGCACAATATGAGCTATCTAAGGACAAGAGGACTCGGACCCAATTATTCATGTAATAGAAAAAGGAGGATAAGGATTTTTTTCTAGCTAATATTAATACATATATTCTCCTCCTCTCTATGATGAGGATACCCTTAACCAAAGGTTGTAGTCAATTTTGAAGAATCTTGGTGATGGAAAAACTAGATCCCAAGACTAGGGATCCTCAAAAGCAAAAATCTTAACCATTCATATAAGGGAAAGGATAATGATTAGAGGAAATACAAAGAAAAGCACATAGATCAAGGTAAGAACTGAAGGAGAGGAAGTAGTAGGCATCATTCCCCTAATTCTCCTTCTTTACTCTTATCATCCTCTTCATCTTCATCCTCAAACTCTAATAGAAAGAATGGTAGCCAAGACAATGAGAGAAATAGTCAAGATAGGAATGGGAATGGACAATAGGAAAGAAATGAATAAGGATCTTGCCAAGGTGATCAAGATCAAGGACAAAGGTAACCACAAGGGAGAGAGGAGTGTCATAGAGATTGAAGGCATAGCAAAACTCATCATAGAAATCATGGACATGAAAGAGGTTACTATGATCATCCCCATTATGATGAGAATTTTTCAGCTTCTTGAAACATGCTTAACATTTTAGAGGTAGTAAGAATTCCAAAAAGGCATTAAAAAGATAGTAGAATTAAGAGGTTGGATCTAAATAATATCTCTAGGTTTGAAGGGGGATATAATTTAGATTCAAAAAATCATCTCCAAGCCTTTCATGATGCTTGTGCCTTGTAGAATATATATAATGAATGGTAGAAGCTAAAATTATTTCCAAGGATACTCACTAAGGAAGCAAAAAGCTAGTACTTATCCTTAGAACTGGAATTCATTCATTGATGAACTACTATGTTAGAGCTCTTCAATGACAAATACCAAACATACTCTAAAGTGTATAACTTTTGGAGGTAGATCTAAGGATGGAAACAAGGAAATAATAAATCCTTGAATGTAGCCATAGGTAGGTACTACTCTTTATTGCATCAATGCCTAAGACATGGTTACTCTCAATGAGAACAACTTTACCATATTGTAAATGGGCTTAGAAATGAGACAAGGAAAATCCTTAGGATCTATGCCTAGGAAAGACTTTCTAAGATGCAGATCCAAAAAATTCAAAGGTTGATAGATTAGATTGATAAATAAGCAGGAGAATTGAAAAAGCATGTGAGTGCAATAGAGTATAATAGGAACCCCTCCATTCATAAAAGGGAGATGCATTTCTATGACTTAAAGGGGGAGGCATCAATTGATGAAGTGATGCAAAGGAATACCTTGTTAATACAAAAATTTGTTTTTGAAATATCAGCTAAGGTAAACAAAATGTGGAACTCCTTTGGATGAGAAGTTTCAGATAGCTCTAAAAATCACAAAGAAATGAAAAGACCAAGTGAGTAGTGATTAAGAGAGAAGGAAGAAGAAGGATACAAAATAAGGTTATTATTAGAACAAGGGTAAAGTTAGAGTAGTCGAAGAGATTGTAGGTTCTGAAATAGATGTTGATGGCTATGAGATTAATAACTATGAACATCATAAGGAATGTTTCTTAATGCTATCACATCTTCAGGATTTTGGGATGTATGCATTAAATGTCAAGTTTACAAAATAACAAGCACCTAGGTGGTTGACTTACTCACAAGGCAACTATAGGCATCAATTCCACCAACCAATGTCTTATCCAAGTGGAGAACATTCTTAGCCTTAGGAGTAGTATCAATAGTGGAAACACCCATAGTCATGAGGGATGCCACAACCATAATAGCAATATACCTATAGATAGCCAGATCCTTATGGATATTATGTCTAACAAGTTGTATCCCTTCGTGATTCATTGAATCATGCCTCCTTCTATCATCACTACTACCCTTTAGAATATTATAGAGCATCCTCTCCAAGGGGGAATCTCCTTTATCTTTCCATTATTTGCATCCCTCAATAGCTCTTTCACTAGTCACAACCACATCCTTGCCACCTGCTTCATCCATGCAAGGTGAAATTCCACCAAAGCCATAGTAGAGAAATGTTGTGAGGGCTATGAATTTATAGCTAGATATTCATCAAAGTGGTTTGAACAAAAACCTCATAATAGACTATTCTTTAGAAAAAATAGCCCAACGAAACCCTCATAAGAATATGTGGCTATTAACCCTGCCACATCCACCTTTGAAAGTACCATTGAGTTACCTTCAAACCAACAAACTTCTAACATCCATACTATTATGTTGATCCATGTAGTCACAGATTGGAAAAAGGTTGGCCATCTTTCTAGGAAATGATATGATCCTGGGAGTGCCATCATTTGTTTATAGATTTTAGGAAATGAACCATGTAAAGCTCTATTAGATTTAGGTTATAGGCTGAACTTAATCTTCTAAGAAATATATAAGACCTAGAACCTACCTCCTTTGAAGAAGAGCAATATCAGACTTGACTTGGTAGATTAGTCCATCATTATTTCTCTAGGGCTATTGAAGGACATTATGACCATCATTTGTGGATGGTCTTATCCTATAGATTTTCTTATGATTCATGTAGAAAATTATAAAGGTGACTTCTCTATCATTATGGAAAGGGCATGACTAAGTATTATAGATGCCAAAATGAGGATTTGAGACCTTTCCTTGAAAATTTCCAAGAAAAATAAATTTAACAAGGTAGAGAAGAAGAGGATTTCATGTATAACATATAGTGAAACAGGGTACCATTACATGTAGAAAATATGGGCAATCAAAGATACATCAATCTAAGAATGCAATTAGTATGGTAAAACAACAATTTTTCGAAAGTGCCTATATGTAGCAGCTTCAAAATAAGAAGGTACCTAGTGGCTGATATTAGATCACCAAGTTGAGTCCACCATGTGCATGAAACTATTAGAAAACCTCACAAGTGTCTATATCCAAAACATGGATGAAATGGAGCAACCTTATCACCAACTCTTCCATATACAAATTTAAATGAATTGGGAAAATTCGGATATCTCTGATCACTTTAAGCAAGAGACCATTAAATTAAAATCTTTACAAGTAACAATGGAATATGATTTTCTTAATAATGACAAGTCGATAATCATCAATGTCAAACTTGCTACAAAATAGAAATAGAAGCTATTAAAGGTGGTGAAAAAATGGTCAATAGTCTTTACTTGGTCATATGATGAACTTATAGAAATATATCCATGGATATGCCAACACCACATCTCTATGGACGCCTCCATTAAGCCCAAGAGGTAGCTATAGAGAAGATTGAATTCCAAATTGAAGTAGGTTGTCAAGGAGAAGGTTGAACAACTCCTCAAGGTTGGGTTCATCTATCTATTTGCAAATAGCGAATGGGTTAGTCCACTCTTTATTTTACCTAAGAAATGAGAAAAATGGAGGTTCTGCATAGATTTTCAATTGTTAAACATGGCAACCTTCAAGGATCATTTTTTGTTGCCATTTGTTGAACAAGTGTTGGAAACCATAGTAGGACATTGCTATTGAATTTTTCTAAATGGTTATAGTGGATATAATCAAATTTAGATTGCACTTGAGGATTAAGAAAAAATGACATTCACAAGTTCCTAGGGAACTTTTGCATACAAAATGATGCCCTTTGGCATATGTAATGCCCCTACTACCTTCCAACACTTGGTTCTCAACATCTTTCAACAATAAATTAGTAGTAGGGTATAGGTGTTCATGGATGACTTCTCTACCTATGGTACCACATTTGAGCAATCCTTGGACTATCTTGAGAAAGTGCTTTAATGATTTAGACCAACTTAAAGGTGAACTAGATAAAAATCCATCTAATGGTCCAGAAGGCATTATGTTGGAGCCTATAATTTCAAAGAAAGGAATCGAGATGGACTTGGAAAAAGTATAGGTCATCTATGGAATCACTAGGAAACCTAAAACTATAAAAGATATAAGGTCATTTCTTGGCCACATTGGTTATTCTTGGTGCTTCATTGAGAACTTTTAAAAAAATATTAAGCCATTTGTTGATCTAACTAAGAAGGATGCATCCTTCAACTGGACCAAGGAATGTGAGCTAACATTCTATAATTTAAAGTGGAAGCTCAAAGAAACTCCAATTCTACATGCTCCTGATTGGTCTAGACCTTTAAACATTATGATAGATGCATCCAATTATGCTTTAGGGGTTGTGCCTACATAATTTGATGATTAAAAAAATCATTAATACATCCATTGTGCAAGAATAAGCATTGTGGATGCATAATTAAACTACACACCATGGAAAAGGAGCTTATGATGGTGGTATATGCTTTAGAAAAAATTAGGTACTATGTGCTTAAATATAAAGTTTTTGTTTACACAGATCATAGTGCCATCTAGTTTCTTATGAATAAGCTAACAATGAGTCCCTGTTTCATACAGTGGCTAGTAATTGTACAAGAGTTTGATCTCATCATGATGGATAGAAAGGGAACTAAGAATGTGGTCACTGACCATCTATGTTGGTTATGATGGGACAACAAAGAGGATGAGAGAGCTTTATCTAACCAATTTTTATATAAACTCATCTTTGTCAAAGATATTGAAATTCAAAGTCCTAGAGTTCCTAATTTGTACAATGAATTCCTCTCCTATCTTCTTACTTAAGAGATGTCACAAGAATGAGACAACAAAAGGAAACAATAATTTCTTCACCAAGCCAAACACTACATGGAAATCTAGGGAAAACTTTATAGGGTTTGTGCCAATGTCTTGGTATGATGGTATGTGCTTGATGTTGATCAACTATGAATCCTCCAAGATTCCCATGAAGGTCATTGTAGGAGCCATTATGTAAAGAGGAGAAAAACTATAAAACTTCTCACAACATGACATTACTAACCAACAATCTTCCAGGATGTCCATCAGTTCTCTCATTTGTGCAAACATTACCAACAACATGAAGGGATGATTGTATGGATGGAAAAGTGCTAGTAGTGGATCCAACCATTTTAGTCTTTAAATCTTTGGGACATTTACTTTATGGGCCTATTAGCCCCATGTTCAATGAAAATATGTACATTATTGTAGTAGTTGACTACTAAATAGGCTGACACTAGTGTTTTCACTGACTATTCATCCTCTACTATGGCATAGTTTGTACAAAAACATGTGGAAAATAGGTTTGGTGTGCCAAGGGAAATTATTTTTTACAACAGAACTCATTTCACAAGTGTTACCTTTTAGAAATTAATGCAATGCTTAGGGGTAAAGCTTAAATTAACAACTCCATTTCAACCCTAAGCTAACGGTCAAGCTAAGGTTACCAATAGAGAAATAACCAAAATACTAACCTACATAGTTAGTAAATATAGAAAAGACTAGAGAAAAAAACTCAATAATATTCTTTAGGCCTATCGATCTATTTGGAAACTTCCTATTAGCTATTTTCCTTATAAGTTAGTGTATAAAAAGTTACCAACTTTTCCAATCCAAACTAAGCTTTGTGCACATTCAATGGCTTATGAACTTAACTATAATTGAAATCTATCCTTGGTGTAGTAGTAGTAATAAAGTTATGTTTTGTTGCAAATTTTCCATCTATTGCAACACCCATTCTATTCAACGTCATTCCATCCAACACCATTCCATCCAACTCTATTCCTATTGTGACAACTATTTTTGTCTAGTAGGTAAACCACTTTTTCTTTTTCCCAATTTCACTAATTAGTAGTTATTTTCCATTGACTTTCTATTTTTGGTTTACTACATTTGTAGATTATCCTACTTACTACATCTTTACTAAAAAGAGTAAAAATTCCAAAAACTCAATTTTTAATATGTCATTCCAACAAGTCAACCAAATTGTCTTTTAACTTTACTAATGACATGTCTATCCAATAGGCTGTGAGGGTCTATGACCCTAAAGACCTTACTATTATCAAATGTAGGCAATCCTTGTGACTTAGGGGGCAAAGTCTTGGTTTCTCGGTGATAAATGAGGGTCATTAGAACTGCATTTATGTCAAGATCTAGGCTAGCATGCTAGTTTCAAAAATGGAAGCAAAAGCCAAGAGGGAATATGAGCTCATACATTTCAATGGGAAAGAGTATATTCCCTCTCTGTATGACCAAATACCTATGACTAACACTTACATGTGCATCTTGTCTCAACTAGTTGAGATGGATGAAGAAGAAGCAAAAGCTACTTCTAATGAGGAGCTAGAGGAAGAGGATGAATTTGGCGTAGAATTTGAACATGATAATCTTTTTGTGGGGATCTTTCAATAAGTAATCATCAATACCATAGTGCCTACCTTCACTCCCTTTACCTCTTCCACTTGACATGTCGCACCACCTTTGTCCCTACTACACCCAACCATGTTTGGACCAATTCCCATCATATCCATACACTAAACACACTCAGTGTTGTAATCCATGAACTTCCAATTTTCCATGTCATTTGCTATGTAGCCTATGTCTATATAGCCATCATTAGTAGGTATTACTACCACTAATCCCCCTACCAGCTAGATGAGGCCCATAGTAGGACCCCAAGAAACTTGGACATCATACACCTCCTTTATTCCATTTGTGACCTAGATACTGACATAAACATCATTTTTTCTATTTTGCCCACTTGCTACTATAGTAACTCAACCTCTCCCCTTGATACCCAAACCCATAGCAAGAATACAAGCATTGTAACATACGTCACAACCTTTCATCCAAATCCTACAACTAACAAGGATATTCCAAGGATTGGATGAAGCTTTCTAGACGATCTAGGACTTGATTGAAGTTTTAAGGAAACTTAAAGTCTCAATGTCTCAGACTATGAAGGTAATGGACTTTTACAAAGATGATCCCATTAGTCATATAGTCTCATTGCTAACTCTTCCTCCTAGTGTCCTTGTGCTATAGTTCACTAAGTACAACAATGAAGGTGATCTGAATGCTCATCTAATTACCTTCCACTTAGAGTGCTTGCTATTGCAAGCATGGCCACATACAATTATGTGATTTTTCTCTATGTATCTACTAGGAAAAGCACTTGATTGGTATCGTGTCTTGCCAATAGGATCCATATCCTCTTTGGATGAAGTAATTTCATAATTTTTTAACCATTTCAAGTATAACTTGAAACTTGATACCATGCTTGACCACCTGATGAAGGTTAAACAAGGATCCCTTGAGCTAGTGCAATAGTTCATCCAATGATGGAATGCTCAGCTCAATAAGATACTAGAGACAATATCTAAAACAGATCTATTGGCTATTTTCAAGGGGATGGTTAACGATGTCATAAAGTCAAATTATATTATCTTGATTCATGGTGTCTTAGTCAAGCCTTTTCCTAGACTAAGAATATAAAAGATGCTACAGAAGCTAGCCATGATCTTGCCTACATGTCATATAAAAATCAACATGCATGTAAAGACAAATAGAAGGGTAGGAAAAATAATGTAGCAGTAGTAACCTTAACTAAGGAGAGTAAATCAACTAACTAGGGGAAAAAGATTAATCAACCCAAGACCCCTACTACTAATACAACCAACCCTCAACCCCTAGGACCATTGCATCAAGTATATGTAGGCTTAAATTTATGCAAAATGATTGTTCAAAATATACCAAGTTTACCCATAAATAGTTAGAGCTTTTAGACTAATTGTTGAAGAATGGTAGGATTCAATACCAGCAGATGATCAAGATTGCCCATAAGAGGTATGATAGGTTATGCAAAATAGTAAAAGACCTCACTCAAGCAACTAAGGATGACTCACTAGTATCCAAATACTTTAATCTTGATCACTTCTATCATTACCATCAATTGCCAGGTCATGATACCAATTTTTGCCTTGCACTTAAAGACAACTTGTAAAAGATAATCAATAGGAAGGAACTAGTACTAGACACTTCAAACCTAGTTAGGCCTTAAACCCAGTTGATGCATGTATATAAGGATCCATTGAACACCAAAAATAGTTTGTACATTATATCAACATTCAATGTTGATGATGATTAAATGCCTATGAGGGAACCATTCATGAGTCAGGTATCCCCTTACAACAAAAGGAACTCTTTAGCTTCCACAAGCTTAAGATTCTCTTTTGTTGTAATGGTACCATCACAAATGTTCACTAAAAAGCCTTTTATCATTAGGGACTGCTAACCCTCTACAACAAAACCTACTCGAAAAATAGAATAATAACCCCCTGTGATGGCCAATGCAACATCTTCTTCCTTTTAACTAATTAGGGATAATAAGAAGTCCCCAACCAAACAATGGAACAAGGCTATGCAGAAAGCCAAGAACAATAATGATAAGTAGACCAAGTCAGGGAAGGAAATGGGCCTGTCAAAAACCACTTCCATTTCATTTTTCCCATGAATTCTACAACCTAGGTTGCTTCAACAAGTAAATCATGGGAGGAACCAAAACCCGAAGGAGAAAATAACAACAACAACCCAAGCATGAAGTTTGTGTTTTAAGGCATATGGAGAAAGTGAGAAATAACAAATCAATGATTAATAACAAAGGCTTCCATATTTCGATGGAATATGTTACACAATCACTTAAACATAAGAACATAATCTTGAGCTTGTATGACCTAGTCATGGCTTTTTCTATCCACCATAAGGCATTGGTACCCTCTTTGTCTAAGAAATTGAAGTCAACATCATTGGTGTTTCACAATAGTGAAATCAAGATAAAACTTAAAAATAATGAAGTAACTAGGGTCCCTCTCTTTCTAACCTTATGGGTTGGGTAATATAAAGTACATAGGTTACACATAAATGATGGGGTGGCAACCAATGTCATAGCCTACACCATCATGGAATGCTTGGGTTTGACAAAATAGATGCAACACATGATGACTTTAGCCCTTAACTCGAATGGATTGTGGGTTGTAGTCAAAGGATTCATTTCTCTAGATTTATAAAACATGAAATAACAAAAAAAATATACATTTTATTTTATTCATCATATGTCCTACCACACCTTAAACTAGCAAATACAGCATGGCCTAAAACTAGAAAACCATCTTATATCTCATTCTCACTTTAGTTTACAACTTTGCTCCATAACTGTTTTAACCTTCTATCGCATGACAACCAAGTTTAGCTAATGTGGCCTTTAGATATAAATTATAATGTAGAACCATGACATAAACAAAACCATAACACTAGAACATTACAACTAGAATTAAAATTTAAAATTAAAATTAAAGTTAAAATGTCCATAACATCATAACCATGGCCACATAATGTGATGAAAATTTCCAAATAATAAAATGTTCAAATAATAAATTATTTGGCTAACACTAGCCATACATCAATATCAAAATTAAAATTAAATAAATGAAAAGTGAAATAGCTAAGACTCAAAAGCTCACAACAAGAGGCAATTGAGAAAACTAAGGAACATTTGGTGGAGGAAGTGTAGCATCATCTCCATGCTCACTGATGGGGTCGTTGATGTCTTTTGGTGCTTGTAACATGATAAAATAAAAGTAATTAGTAACTAGAAAATATTAAAACAAAAATGAAATTAAAACATGATAAAGGTAAAACTAAAAAAAAGGTAACCTGAGATGGTTCTAGTGCTATGTGTTCTTCAAGGAATTTTTGAAGATCAACCTCAAGACTATGGAGTATTTGATCTTTAGAAATATTGGCCTAGTATGCATTCCCAAGATCAATACTTGTAAGGATATTAGTCTTGTCAATGTCACTCCATGTAGGGGCCTCATGTGAGAACATGGACATAGTTACCTCTCATAAGGAAGTAGTGATTTGATGAGTAGGGGAGTTGGCTACAACTCCATTAGTCACAAACATTTCATAGACTTCCTCTGCATTGATGCCCATCATAAACAATTCTGACCTTTGTTGCTCTGTAGAATTCTTGTGTAGTGATTTGAAGTAGGAATCCAATTCATCTTTGTACATCCTTTTGTGTATGATCCCACTCAGGTATCCAAGTGCAGTAATCTTTCTACTCACTTGCCTTAAGGTTTATGAGATTAATTTGGAGATTTTGTTCTACCACCTTTCTAGCAAGGATAACCTTGCTTTCGATCGCATTCCAATAGCGAGCCCAAGTTATCTCCTTGATGTGTAAGGAGTCTCTATTATGCACTTGAACTTCTATGAAGTCCTTACAAAATTTGAGCTCTTGTAGCTCCTTTATCAACTTCTGGTTATCCTTTCTTAATGCTAGCACTTGTTCCAATAGGAACTCATTAGAGCATCTAAATTCCCATAAAGACTTAGCATAGAAGAGTGCATACCCAGTGGCACCCTCATAAAGCTTTCATGGGACATTCTCTATCTTGAGAGGTAAAGGAGGTAATGCAACAACCTAAAGTGGCTTATCAAGATTTCATCTTAGTTTAGACACTATAACCAACATAAAAAAAATCCAACAAGTGAAACGAATTTATAACAAAAAGCTTCATAATCATAGAAGACCATATGAAAAACAAATGTAAAAAAATAATAAAGGTGAAATGGGTTAGGTCTCTTACCGATCTAAGGAGCTATCCATTGCAACTTGTTGATTATATCCTTAGCTACACCTTGTATCAATTCAAGTTTATCAAGGGTATCCACCAATGGTTTCATGCAAAAGGTAGAGGTGGAAGCTTCTACGTACGACTCTTGGGCTACAAAAAGTATAGAAAGAAATTAGTAATTATAGCCAAAGAAAAGCATAAAACAATGAAAGATAACCTGTACAACACTTAGACCAAGGAAAATCATAAATACCTAGGAGGTTCTCTGATGTGACAATAGGAGGTTCATCCATTTGTGGATCCTCTAGGAAGGAATCAAAGTGAACCATGGGAAGAAGGGATAAAACTTCATCTTCCTCCTACTGCAACACCTCATCCTTGTAATTCCTTAGTATTTCATCTTTCCTCTTCCTCCTCTTGACACCTTTGCTACTCCTCCTCCTCTTGACACCTTTGCTCTTTTGCAGCCATCACTGCTACTACAAGGGTCTCTTGTTCTAATTGCTTACCTACAAAGGTACCAACCATGAAACATAAAGTGACTTAAAACATTTTGCAATACCATCAATCAACTACATTAACTTAGAACCATGACCTTTGAAAAAATAAATTGACATGAAAATAGTAAATTAACATGAATGTACCTCTAACATCTTGCTACACCCCTCTAAGCTTGATGATGAGTTTCTTTGGCAACGACTCCTTGATCACTAGTATTGTTTCATCCATCAAGGACCTCTTAATCTTGGCCCTATCTATTACCTTAGCCATTGTATGTAAATTTCAAGCTTTCTTAGTGTTAGTTGGTATTATGAGAGGTTCTGCCCTTGTGTTATTAGGGGATACACAACACCTACACTAATCCCCTTGGTAGTGATAGAAAACGATTCACCCATAAATTTTGGTGGCTCTTGGGCCTACATATTAGACCAAGGAGATTTACCTAGGGTTTGGTAAGTTGGGATGGATCTTGGGTGATCCATCATCCACCCTTCCTCACATATAGGATCTCTGCAAACCTTCATATACAAGCTACAAATAGTTTGAAGTGCACATGAAACTTCATGATGAGGTTGTGCATGGCTTTTGGATCTTCCATTATATCCTAGAAGCCAAATGTGTAGCCCAATTGAATCGAGCATCCTTAGTGAGCACCTATTTCATGGCCCAAGCTTGCTCCACATCGAAGACCTTTTGCTACAATAACAACTTAGGAAATGCCCAAGGTTGAAATAAGGAATACATTTCTCTAATCAATAATGACTTTATCTATTTTAGAGAGTATTCCTTATTATCATGATGAGCATTTGGCCACTCTTCTACTTCCTCTCCACACTTGACCTCCCACCCCACTTTGGTGATAATAGGTATGCCAGTGTTTGGAATACCAAAGAGGTCACTGGGGGTGGATGTACTAATGTCCAAAACAATGGTCACACCTTGAATATGAGTTACAAACTTATTAACTCATGGGATAAAGGAGTCAATGATGCTTATCATCTTTGTAGTGGAAATGATTAGGCTTGGGGCCATGAAGAGGTCAAATAGGCTAGCATGAATAATCCCCACACATATAGCATTGGGTGCCTAGTTTGACAGCTAGTATTATGACAATTCCACCTCACTGAAATTGAGGATCAAGCTCTTGTCTACACATCGTGAAGTGATAATTGTAAGTTTAGTAGATGGAGTGACCTTTTCAACATAATGAAGGATAGCCCATTAGCCTTAACATAGGTACATCATGTAATGCACGTTACAATAGATATAACTAAGTTAAAAAAAAACTGATATAACTACTTAAACAACCAAAACCAAAATAACTAGAAAAATAGCAGTATACAAATAACCCAAAATCAACAAGATAAAAACACTCACTTCGCTTATTTGATGTAAGCATCTTAGGAGATTTAGGAGATGGGTTTACTTCTAAGTCATCAAGGAATGGGCTAGTCCACCAACTATCTATTGTCCCATTCCTTAGAAATCTCATATATGCCTTAGGGTGGCATCTAATATTATCCTCAAAGTTATCCTTCAACTATTCCAGTACTATAGGCCTCACATTTGGGCTATTGGTAAACACCTCTAAAGCTATGTGGGCTAGGAATAGAAGGTTTCCACCTTTGATGAAGCCCCACTCATCCATTTTGAACCTGTAGGTAAGTGAAGCATCAGAAAAATCATAACATAAGTACATAAAAAAGAAAGTAACTATAAATGAAAATATAATCTTACTTACCCCTCTATGTGATAAATCGTGCATGGAAGATTTTGGAACAATGTATGAGAATGCTAGTCAATAATCAAAGGATTGTCCATGTTATACTAACTAAATTTGGGCATCTTGCAAATTGTTGATAATTTGTGAGAATCCATAATGGTAGTGTCATAATTAATCTCTTCCTTTTCACAAGAATCAAGTTCATCCATTATGAACTTGACAATTAAGATAGAAGACCTAGGTAGAATGGTCTATATGATTAGTACTATAGCTTTAGATGTTAAGTGTGACCAAACTAGTACATTGAAGTTCTAGAGAAGATAGGAAAGAAGGTCTTTGGCTCCTAGACTAGAACATATCCCATGGCAATCCCATTCCATATTCAAAATTGGAGAGTTAGGCCCAGGGAGATGGATGCAGTTTAAAAGCCCCACCATCTCTATGACCACTAGGATGGCCTTCAAGAAGGCCCTGCAACATCCAAAGTACAAATGTTTAATAATGTAAACCAAAATCCCAAAAACAAAGTAAAGTACATTAAAATAATAATAATATGAGATTACAACCATTACATCAACCATTTTATCCTTATAACCATTACACATTGTAAACAACACTTAGACAAAATACCAATGATCCTAGTTCAAAATTAAAATCGTAGTAAATAATTAATCATAACTAAAAAAATGGAATTGATAGCTTAGGACTAAACATGTAAAAGTGATAGTATAGTAATAAATTCTCAACTTCCATGTTAATATCCACCCTTAGAAAAAAATCCAAAATACAAACTAAGTCTATAACTAGGATTCAACCAAAATTCACACTTTACACCAAAACAGCTATAGGAAAACACTTAGAAAAATACAAAACAATTTTTACTTTAAACCAAACTACTTCCAACCCATTTCCAACATCCCAAACTATACCTAGGATCATATAAAATTCATGAGAAAAATTTTCCAAAGTCTTAGCATTGCCCATCTTCACAAGGGTAAATGCATAATAGCCTTATAACCATAATTTCATGTGATCGAATGGAAATGACCATAAAAAATTACCTGCTCAATAAAATTTAATGATTCCATAGTCATTGGAATTTTAAAACAATGAAATACAATCTCATAAAAATAAAATATAATAATTATTTAATATATTTTTATAAAAAATTACCAAATTGACCTAACCATGGCCATCATGCTAGAAACCCTTTTTACAAGAGCTCACAAAAACAACTGTAACAACCAAATTGTTTATCCAAATTCAGTGATTTAAGATTTATTGGAATCCTTGAATCATAAGGTAAAAATAAATGATCATAAAAGTAAAAATTTATTAACTATTTAGTGTAAAAGAATAACACAAATTATTTGGAAGGCAACATCAAGTGGCTAAAAAATTTCATTGACCAAAAGAATGATAGATTATAACCCCATAGCCTTAGAAAATTAAAAAACATAGTCATATTCTCATAGAAAAATCCAAAGTGACATTGTTATTTTTTTGATAAAAGCAAAACCCATAAAAATTGTTGGAACAGCATTTAAACCTCAATGAATCCAAAACCCAAAGCCCAAGTAGTGCCAAAAATGAATAAACATGGCCTATATTTAATGTGGGATTTTTAAAAAATATTAAAATAATGAATACATAATCTTGGATCTAAGAAGTTGAAAAAAACCCAAAAAGTGGAATATATGAAACAGACTAGAAAAATTGGTAAGAATGTGTACCTTCTAAAGATAGTGGTGGAACCTTCTCCAATCCTTGGATGAGGAAGATATGATAATATCTAGGTAGTGATAACTATATGTTTCAAGAAAAGATTCCTAGTGGAAGTAATCTTCTTTGCCATGGTGTGGAAGACTAATGCTCAAAAATGTAGATCTCTAGTTCTTGGTAGTGCTAGTGACTACAATGACAGTAGTATCACTAGTAGCTAGAACAGCACTAAGGCTAGGTAGTGGATATTGGTGGAAATAACAGAGTTCTTCACTTATGTGTAGTAGCAAGAAGTGTGAAACAACTAAAACCCACTTAAACCTAGGCACCCAAATTGAAACCTTGGTTTCCTATTACAACTCCACTTCAGTTGGAGATGAAATTAGAAACCAAGGACTACGCCTGGTTATGTGGATATTTTGGCATAAAAAACTTGCTAATTTTGAGTGGGTCCTATTTCATGCTCCCAAAATGCCACAAAAAACCATGACTATGCTAAACGTTTTGGAGCTCCAAGCTAGACTATGCTAGGACTAGCATCCATGGAAATAACTAGCACTTTCATCCTACCTTCTTAAACCTTGATTTGGGCATCCTAAAACCTTAGAATGTGGTTAAATGTGTTAGGTTTTGACAAAATATTGATGACTATGCTAAAGAAAGTTAAGGACTATGCTAGGCTAGCATAGTCCCCGCTAATGCCCAACATGGTCCAAGATGGAATGAACTTCTCCCAATTCATCCAACCTCTAGTTTCCTTTGAATTGATCATTGTACTTCATTGAACTTTGTCCAAATCTATTAAAAATACTAAAAGTTAATAAAATGAATTCCATTGTGTCAAAAATCCAACATATCCCATCACTACTCTGGGAGACCCAAGGACTACACTAGGCATGCATGCTCCTAGTGCATGCCCAGCATAGTCTAGTAAGACATCTTGTTTCGCTCTAGCCCCAAGCCATTCATTTATTCCATATAGGCTTAAATTAACTCTAAATTGACATATCATCACTCCAAACCATAGCATTAGCTTCTAGCATGCTTGAGATATGGTTAAATGTACTGAATGATGCCACTTTTCCCCCCTTTCCCATGGTTGAAGGGTGAAAGAGATAAGGAAAACCACTACACACCTCTAACACTACATCTCAAAGCCTTCATATCCATCTATGATGCCTATTAACCTCGAGATATTGGTCAATTGACCAAAAACCTAAAGAAAATCTACAAATATGAGTTCTTGCATATGCTGAGGACTAATAGGACTATAGTGTAGTCCTAGTAGGTGCCCAGTGTAGCCCATTCAAAACCTACAAATCCATCATACACAATCCCAAATCCATGTTTGGAGACCTTAGAACCTTGATAGACCAAACATGAAAGCAAGAATGCACCATGTTTCAAGTCCTATGTAATTTTCCAAGAGTGACTATGTTGGGCCTACTTAGGCACTGATGGTGGCTAGTGTTATCCACCTAGAATACCTTGGACAACCCATCTCCAAGTTCAACTTGCCTCTTGAGAACCATAGAATACCTTGGAAATAATAACTAAGAGAATCCTTTACATTTTGTCCCATTTCTCTATTTCTAGATACCAACTACACTAGAGGAAATTTGGGACAATACTAGGCTAGTCTAGTCTCTACCTAATCCTAGTGCAGTCCACCCAGAATTAACAAAATCCATCAAAAAGCAATGTAAATTGACCCCCGAAAACCCTCAAACCTAATATAAAATTTTTTGACATAAAACTTATATTTTTTCCATAATTTTCAAACCTACCATCTTGACTATGCTGATGGAAGAAGGGATGCTAGGCTAGTGTAGTCTTAGTTTGAGCCCAATGTAGTCCATCAAAAACTAATCAAAATTGATCAAAAGTGACTTAAGATCCCATGGTATTGGATTATCTAAGATCCAAATAGGCATGAAAACTTCTAATTTTGACACTGAAACCCTAGTCAACAATACCAGTGACCCAAGAAGCCCATTAGGATGGTCAATTGAGCTTTGAAACTCACCAAAATCTATTTTCCACTCATGACAATGCTGAGGAAACTAGTAGATACACTAGGCTAGCATATTCCTAGTGGGAATGGAAAATGTGGCAATAAAAATCAATAGTAAACAACTTAGAATGGTTCAAAATTGATCCAACATGACCAAAACCTTTCCCTCATGTCTCCCAACTCTAATTTCATTGCATTTCAACCCTATAAACCTCATAAATGCATTCATTCCTTGTGACTATGTTGGGGCATATTAGCCCAGCATATTCACCTTTGGATACAAGATTTTCCACCTTTTGAGAGGTGAAAATAGTGCTAAAACTTGTTGAATTTTAATACCTATCCCTTTCCTTGGTTTTTTAGATCCCTAGGAGTCCATACATGACCATGCCAAGCCTAGGAAACTACCCTTGAATGTGGACTACACTAGAAGAAAGTAGGACCAAGCTAGGCCAATGTAGTCACTAATAGTGCCCAACATAGTCATAAGCAAAAGTGCCAATTTTGCTTCAAAATAGCCCCGTAATGACCCTCTCATGTGCCCAAACTCTCCCAAAAACCTTACAGCCATCTACCATAGCTTGCTAAGGCCTAAAACTAGCAAAGTTTGATCCTGTTTGACTAGTATCAACCAATATTTATCATATGTATTCCATTCTCATAGATTTGACCTTGTTTTTCATTTTTGACCTTCTTTCTCATCAATTGACTTAATACAACCTTTATATAACTTCATGTTTTATCAGGTTCACTTTATTTTCTCTATTATAACCTTTGTTGACACTTACTTAGCCTTTGATCAGTGTTAACAAATGAGATTGGATCATCCTTGATCATTTTCTCACATCATGTAACTATGGCCTACTAAGGCCTCAAACTAGCACTATGTAACATAAGTTAACCATGTATGATCTTTTCTTTTTCATGTATTCCTTTTGATTTAGCTTATAGTGGCCTTTGATCAACCTCATATAATCTTTGTTTAATTCCATTGGTCATTGTTTATCTCTTATATACTTGGTTGACATTATTTACATGTTACTTTGTCCATGGATGGCATGTGTTTGCATATTTACTAGGATATTTTATGGTATTTTGACATTATTTGCTCATGTTTACCTAGGTGCTACTTAATATGCTTATGGTTGATATGTTGGATTGGATTATGAATACTTGGAAGTAAATTGCATTGCCTTTGAGCCTGAGTGGGCCTCATGGTGATGTTGAATGATGTATTTATCCTGATTTTCTAGATCTTGAGCCAAAGAGTCTTGTTAAACACATAGCCTCAATTGAAAAACCTCTAGAGTGGCTTGAAAACCTAGTTAAAAACCTTGATCTAAAGGCTGGTGACATTACTGAAGACTCTTTGGCTAAGGTTCCTCTCACAATACATAGTGATGAGGAGAAATCCCTTAAACTAAGTTCCTCATTGGAATCTCAATAGGTTCAATACATCACCAAGGTCCTACAAGACAACATTAAGGCTTTCACCTAGTGATATGAAGATATGTAGGGTTTAGATCCATAATTAGTTCAACACAACATCATACTTGACCCTAGCATTAGACCAGTTAAGTAGAAGGTGCATAAGATTAGACCTGATTTGGCCTTGGTAGTTCATGATGAGATATCAAAGCTATACCAATGTAGTTTCATTAGAGGTATAGACTACGTAGAATGGGTATCCAAGAGAGTGGTAGTTCCTAAGAAAAATGGGAGCATATGCATTTACATTGACTTATAAGACCTAAATAAGGCTACTATTAAAGATGATTTTCCTTTACCTAAAATTGATCAACTCATTAATACTATAGCTAGACATGCCTTATTATCCTTTATGGATGGGTTCTCGAGATACAAGTAGATTAGGATTAACCTAAAGCACTAACTTAACATGACATTCATGACCCCTTGGGGTACCTTTTGCTATATCATGATGCCCTTTGGCCTTAAGAATGTGGGAGCAACCTAACAGAGAGTCATGACCTACATATTTAGTGACTACATGTTAAGATTGCTCAATGATTATGTAGATGACATAGTTGTTAAGTCCAAAGTGGCTAGTGATCATGCTAATGACCTAGATCTTCTGCTTAAATGATATCTTAAGTATGAGTTTAGAATTAATCCTAAGAAGTATGTCTTTGATGTTAAAACTAGTAAGATGTTTGGCT
Organism: Gnetum montanum; assembly: GCA_015680685.1. Classification (NCBI taxonomy): domain Eukaryota; kingdom Viridiplantae; phylum Streptophyta; class Gnetopsida; order Gnetales; family Gnetaceae; genus Gnetum; species Gnetum montanum. Next base: position 11,271 of record MNCI01004132.1, on the reverse strand, counting down.
TTATAGTATTAGAAGTAGGGATATGTGTTGATCCTAATAAGGTTAAGGCCATCTCCAACTTGGTAGTACCAACTAACCTTAAGGATATTTGAGAATTATAAGGTAGATTACAAATATCTATAGGTTTATCACTAAGCTCATAGATAAGCTACAATTCATGCAATACTTGCTTAAGAAAGGAGTTCACTATGAGTGAATGACTTAATGCCAAGAAGCCTTTGAAAACCTTAAGAAAGTGTTGTCACACCTACCGATAGTCTATCCTTCACAAGAGGGTAAGCTTTTTACATCTACTTTTCTATCGTCGACACATTCATTGCCTTTTCACTCTATCAAAAATGTGATGATGGACCAAAAATGCTAGTATACTACCTTAGCCATGCATTAGCTACCCATGAGACCCAATACACTAAAGTGGAGAAGTAATGTCTCACACTAGTCTTCTCATTGAAGAAATGGAGATACTACATCTTTAGGAGGCAAGTCAATGTCATTTGCAAAGACAACATACTTAGAGCCATAATGACCAATATTTACAAGAGTATCCATATAGCTTGATGGAAAACCATAACTACAGAGTTTGGCTTTCATTACATTTCTTAGTTCTTAACAAAAGGTCAGGCTATAGTCATAAAACTTACTATTTTGGTTGTTTCTAACCAAGTAATCATAGACCCTAAGTTTCTTGAACAACATGTTAACACCATTAGCCAAGTGCTTGAGGGTTTTGAGGTGGTCATGCACTATGATAGAGCTTCAACCATCCATGGGACTAGTGTCGTTGCCATTGTAACATTCCCATTTGGTGAAATCTAGTTCTTCGCCTATCATTTTGGGTTTCCATGCACCAATAACATAGTGAAGTATGAGGGTTTGATCAAGGAGATGGCAGTAGCTCATGACCTAGGAATTAAGCGTTTGATGATCAAGGGCAATTCATAGCTTATGATCAATTAGGTAACCAAGGTTTATGCATGCAAAGCCAAACATGTGCAACATACTGTGACTTAGGGAAGTAAATATTACAACACTTTACAGTTGTTGATATCCAACATATACCCTAAAATGAAAATGCTACATCTAATGCCATCATAGTGCTAGCCCTCAGTGTGATTCCATATGTGTTTAGTAAGTTCCCATCCTTATCATGGTCTATGCTATCCTCATCACAAAGGACATCAAGGATAACTTTCTGGCTATAGTTCATACTAATTTTGTAAAGGAGTGGTACAACAATATCAAGTTTTACCTTATGTATGAAGAATCTTCACAAGGCTTGATTCTACTCAAAAGGAAACTGTACATAAATGATCAAAACAATATGTTATTGTAGGTGATAACACATTATGTTAACAATCCTAAGATGACATATTGTTTGTATGCTTGGGTAGAATCAAAGCTAGAATAACCCTAGAACAAGTTCACAATGTGTTTGTGGTAGACATATAGGACCTAAATTCATGGCTACTAAAATTATATGGTTAGGTTATTATTGGCCTTAAATGGAAAACAACTACTTTCAAAAGGTCAGACATTATGATACATGCCAATGGCATAGCAATCTCATACACATACCACCAATTGTGTTGCACACCACTCAAATCACTTGGTCATTTCAATGATGGGGGTTAGATATCATTATACCTATAATGCGTATGTATTATGTAGGGTAGAGCTTCATCATCACTATAATTAGGTACTTTACTAAGTTGGTTGAGGCTATTCCTCTAAGGAAAATGACTTTTGAACAAGTTTGTAGATTCATCTTGGATGATATAATAGCCTGTTTTGGCATACCTATGACCATAGTCAAAAATAATGAATCACAGTTTAGTAGCCAAGAAATGAAAAATTTATGTGATAACCTAGGCATTAAGAAATATTTCTTGTCACCTTATTACCCCCAAGCCAATGGACAAGCCAAAGAAAGAAATAAGGCCATCATCAACTTGCTTAAAAAATGCTTAACAATAGTAAGTGCAAGTGGCATGAGCAACTTATCCATGCACTTTAGGCCTATAGAACCACATACTATACCATGATAGGTGTAACCCCATATATCCTTATTTATGGTTCTAAGGTAGTTTGGCCTCTTGAATTGTAGGTCCCATCACTCTAAGTAGCCCTATTCAATTTCATCAATGATGAATAGAACAAGAAGCTATAGACCATGGACCTAGACTTGGTGGAGGAGAAATGTCTATGAATGTTTTCTCACATAAAGTGCTACCAAGAGAGGAAAAGGTAGCAACATGATCATAATCTTAGCAAACACAAGATTGAGGAAGGGGACCTGATCTCTAAGGCCATCTATGAGCATATAGAAAAATTCTTAGCCAACTAGGAAGGGCCTTTCCTAGTCAGAAGGGCCTACAAGAATAGGGCCTACCAAATAGTAGATATGGATGCAAATTAGTTAGCTAATTTAGTCAATCATTCCTATCTAAACTCATACTACATGTATTTGACAATAAACAACAAGTAAGCTTGCTTTCAATGGCTTGCCAAGGCCTTAAATTGACACTATAGTTTAGTAAGACCTTAAAATGGCACCATGGCCTGCTAGGGCCTTAAACTAGCAACACATGTAACCTTTGGTAGCTAGATATACTATGTTTTTCTACATGACCTTAAGTATTTCATTTTGATAACATGGTTTCTTTGTGTTGTTTTCTTATCCTCTTGGAGTTATGCTTGTAGGATGAAGCTTGGAGTCATCATGAAGGTGCAACTCATCACAGTGGCAAGTCACCATGCAACCTTGATGTGTAAGATTCAATGAGTTTTTCCTACCATGGTAAGAGTACTTGTTCCACATCACTTATATCACCATTCCCTTGAGCTCAACCTTACAGCCCAGTTATAGCCTTCCTTACCTTGGATGATAATGTTGACTGATGTTTGACACTTATACATATATGGCCATATGACATCCCTTTATAATGCTCCACCATCAAGTACATTGAATGTAATAGACTTCATTCAATGGAAAACCACCTATTCTATTGAGCATAACACATCTCAATTGATGGGAAAAGCTAAATCAAAATCATCTTTGGCAAAGAAACCCAATGAAAGTTTCACCCCTCACCCTCAAAATGAAATGGGGAAAGCAAATTGCCAAGAAGTCAAATGGCTAATGAAGCCTAAAGGAAAAATCAATAGCTCCAAACATATAAGGCAAGGAGCCTAGTAGCCAAAGAAATCTTGAAGCAAGGTGTGGGTTTCTTAATCGCATTTTCTAAGTGAACCAGACCTCAAGGTACGAAGTGCCAAGGCTTATCAAGTAACCAACATGTTAGTACCACATCATGATGTCAACACTTGGAATACATTGTTAACATTTATGATAATTTTCCTATGACCTGATTTCCATTTCATCATTATAACCTTCTCCCATCATTAGAATCACTCTAGAGCATGGTTTGACACTACTGAATCAAGCATGAAAAGGGACCATCAGTGATGGACCTATAGTGGTGTTTTGTATTCATTGTTGACGTCTCTTTGGTCAATCCTCTAGATATCAACAAAGAGGGAGCAATGAAACACCATAAAAAATTCATGTTAACACCTTCTTTTTCCAACTTGAGATAAAGATTCATTGTAAATACAAGATTTGTAGTCCATGAGCTACAATCTTTCATACTTCAACTTTTTGAGGCCAAAAAATGCTTCAAAAGTTATTATTGCCAATTAGAAAAAGCACTTAATGTTTATATCTAGGATTGGGAAGGTTGAAAATGCCTTGAAAATGGATAAAATTGGAATTTTCATGGGTTTTTGTAGGGGTATAGCCCCAACTACACTAGATCCATTCTTAGTAGACACATAATCTATAGTAGTCATAGTAGCCACAATAGCCAGTGTAGCCATTACTAAGACCCAACAAAAGTACAACGTTGGGATTATTGGAATTTCTATTTTTCCAACAATGTCCAGTGTAGTCATCCCAAGTTAACAACAACTAGCATAGGCAACATTCTTTACTAAGGATGACATTTTCCAATAGATTCCACCATTTCTATAGTTTCTAACTTTTTGCATATTTTCCACTAGTTTTGACATTTTCCAAGAACCTCAACATAGTTCACCAGTGCTAGCATAGTAAAGATGGTACTAGCATAGTCACAAAAGTTTGTTTACTATTTATAGTAAACAAATGGATTTTGTGACTATAGTTCATACTAGACTTATTATAAATAGTAACTATGTTGAAATTAGATGATCGTTGAAACTTGCACGTTGACACCAATCTATCAAAAATCATGGTAGTGTTGTACAAATCCAAAAATATCCACACTAACCCTATAAATACCCAATTCTACTAGGTAGTACTAAGTTATAAACTTCTATAAATCTTAGGGTGTATCTATGCTTCAATTATTTTTGGTTCCAATACCTTAACTATAAATTATTAATATTACAAGATTTTGTTTAAAAGACCCTATATCTAGGACATGTTATACCATTGAAGCATTATCTAGATCAAGAAGAAAAAAATGAGAATAATACCTAGCATGAAGAACTTGACTATCATATTTTTTTCATCATATCAACTATGAAAACAATTTGATTACTAGGTAGGTAAGTAAAATTTTTAATGAATACACATTATGATAAAAGATCAGAAACTAATGACTCATAGACATCATCAAGAAAAGTGAAATCAGATATCTTAGTTATATCAACATCATTAAAAGAATGTGTAACAACTTTTATCTTACTAGCTTATAAATTTGCATTTTGACAATTCATAAACATTTTTGAATGCTAAAAGAAGCAAATATTTCATCATTGGTTAAATAATTTTGAATTAGTATAGAATCTCCTATGGGAGAATTCTAGAGAAATTAGATAAATTTGATAAATATCAAAGAGGGAAAAATTAGATTTGCTAAAAAAATCAAATTTTCTAGAGAATATTAGATCCATTGAAAAAGTCTGCTTTAGTTGCTAGTGATAGTGATTCAAGTAGTTAGATCATAACTAATTCAATTTCATTTGTAAAATTCAATTATCATTATACTTTTGAATGGAAAAACATAAAATATATTTGGAAAGTTTGTACCTTTTTTTAAAAAATAGCATTTTTTATGGTATATTATACATCAAGGTCTCTCTATCAACAGTTATCTTCATAATATAGAAATTATTTCTCCTCATTATCCACTTTGTGAAAGTAATAAATAACTTTCACAAGATTAATTTTAAGTATCCAATTTCATAGTATGCTTTGAAATGGATATCTAAAATTTACATAAACTTTCAGCTACCCATTAATGATATCACTCTTAGTGACCTCATTTGCCTACTTTTTCTCTTTTTATCTGGAAGTGTTTTCATATGCCTATTTTTTATTCTATTTAGAAGCTTTGGCATGTAAATATTTCTCCCAGCAAGAGCATAACTATAGTCTCTCTTCAAGACCTAGATATTGGATTTTAAATTATGTTACATTTTAATTACAACTTCAATAAAAATGCTTCTAGTAAATGTTGGAAAATTAAATTTGTCCTACAATATCAATTTCTTTTTGTTTAAAGACTCAAGCTAGGGAAGCTATTAGGATCGATTATTATTTATTTAGTGTCTCTAATTGATGCTTTCTTTCATCTTTGGAGAGAGTATTCTCTTTTTCTTTATAAGTAGTTCTTTAGTAAGAAGTAAAAACATGTAAGGGAAGTTCTAAATAAGGGTAAGGCCTAATTCTTTTCCTAAGCCTGAGACAAGTTTCTTCAAAGTTATTAGTAAGGATTAAAATATAAAAGGAATCACAAAAAATATGGGGCCTCTCTTTATACGTTCTCTTATTTGCTGATGAACTAATATACTTTGAATTAAATATTATTCATTTTTCAAGATTCCACATCTCTCCTTCCTTTCTTCCTTATAAGGGATATTAAAAATTTACATTTTATAAGTTATAGTAGGTATAAAATATGTTCTTTTGTCATAAATTTTACTACTTTAACAATGAGATGTTAGCCTAGTGGTAAGACTCTTGATTTAAAGTTACCAAGTCATAATGTTGAGTTATAAAGTTCTACGTAGACAATATATCTTGGGGAATACTTATAATATAATTATTTTAGAATTATAATATCTTGCTCCCCACATCCACCCCTCTAATACTATGCATAGATTTTAATTTTTTATCCTCATTTATGATGTAACGATATAAATTATTTAATTATAAAGATTGTATAGGTGTTTTATAGGTTTTAGGTTATTTTTAGGTTACATGTTATATATCTTATAATTAAGTTCTAGCAGTATAGATTATTTTTCATAGGTTGTAAGGGCTATTATAGAATAATTTATAGGAAGTTCTAGTTTTGTCCTAAATTTTGAAGCATTATCTTTTGCAAGTCATGTGTTTAAAGTGTGGTAAATAGATTTGGTGTGCCATGTGCACTGATTTCTAACAATGGTACACATTTCACAAGTGCAACTTTTCGCAAGCTCATGCAACACTTGGGGGTTGAACATAAATTAACAACTCCATACCATCCCCAAGCCAAAGCCACCAATAAAAAAATAACCAAGATACTAATTTGGATGGTTTGGAAATATAGGAAGGATTGAAGTAGTAAACTTAACAATGTCCTTTAGGCTTATCATTCAAAATAGTAACTTCCTATTTGATACTCTTCCTATGAGTCAGTGTATAGAAAACTACACATACTTTCCATCCAAGCAAAAATTCATACACTTTTAACTACATGTGACCTCGACATGGACTTGAGCCTCAGACAAAAAGATAGATTAATGAACCTCAGCATATTAGATAAGAATCAATTAGTGGCCTTGTCGTCCAATGAAGTGCACAAGGTACATAGTAAACAATGTAATGACCTCAAGATTAGGAATGCAAAATTACAACTAGGAGATGAGGTGCTCTACTAGAACCCAATGCATGTAGCTCAATGTACAAAATTTCAAATGCTATGGAAGGGCCCTTTCATCATCTATGAAATATTTTTGTGTAGGGCCATGATGATCTACCACTCAGATAGTCCAAAAAAAATATTATTAGTTAACACTCAACCACTAAAACCTTTCCATGAATCACTAGTAATGAATGGGACTATTACCTCAATAGATGATCAAGCATGCTCAATCTTCTGGATCTTCCCCTTCTAACTTAGTTATCAGGGAGATGGCCATTGATGTTGAGTTTCTACAAAGTGGATTCTCAATTTTTAACATTTTTTATTTTACATCATCTTTATTATGTTCTTCAGTTTCTAAGGTATTTTACATATTTTTTCTATATTTGGCTTATTTAAATTATTCTTACATTTCTTTATGTCCCTTTATTACCATCAAGGATTTGGTGTCAACTACAACTACTCATTGATCATGGTTTGAAACTTCATTGATTATTTGATTACACATGAATAAATTTCATTTAAGAATTTTGATGTTTGTTAATGGGACATTGATTCTTTTCATGATAATAAGTAGCAAGTCTAGGTCATCCACCACTTCACACAACACTATGGTATTTCCAAACTTATAATAAATTAGTGGCCTTGGTACTTTTCAAACATGGAACAAATTACGTGGATAGATAAGGGTGTGACTTCAAGTGGATTTTTCACTTTTGTACTTACTTACCATCTAGGGTTGCATGAGTATTTCCTTGGATTTCTCACCATTCCTTTATTGACCAATGAAAAAAAGCCAATGTCTTTGCATGGTGTGGTTCCTACTTAAAAAAAAAACAAAATAATGGAAATTCAAAGAACATCCATTAAATACAATAATTAGATACAAGAATTGGTTATGAGGCTGGAAAGACATGTTACCCATGCCTAAAGGAACCCTATAACTAAGGTCCTTTTTACTTCCTACTTTTCGTTTCTTCTTTCTTTGGAATGGTGAGTGGTTTGTGGGCATGTTCATTTACCTTGGAGGGTGGAATGATCTAATGTGTTAATGTGAAGTCGTTGGAAGTAGATGGTCTTGATTCAGACTAAGGAAGAAAGTTCTTAGGTCATATTAGTCACATTTTCCACAAGAGACTTCATGTGACCATCATGCAGAACTCAATTCCACATAGTTTCTCTCCCACCTACTTTTTTTATGTACCTGTTGGCGACCATTTGGGACGCGACTGCCAACGAGTGTCCTTGAATAGGATTTAGGTGCCTGTTGGTCTCTGGCAACACCAAGGCCCAAATACCTCCAAATAAACTCAGTAGTTAATGTGAGTATGTGTGTGTGCTGTTGTGGTGTGCGGTTGTGAGAAATCTAACGATTGCATTGTGTGTAAACTACAAATGACTTACTTTAAAGAGATTCAGCCAACTTTGCCAAGTACTGTGAGTTGTTGAAAATTTCCTATTTTGTTCAACTGCCTAGTCTACGCAGTCCTTATAATACCTACTTGTAACAAATAAAATTTTGCAAAAACATTTGAGCACAACTCCGCAATCTACTCCTAATTTTCCCCAGAGAAAGAGATAGTTCCACAAGAAAACTAGAAATAGAGCAAGATTCGATGGAAATAAGCAGAAAAGAAAAGAAAGCAGATTTGTGTAGACCTCAAATATTTAAACAAGGTAAAATGACAC
>MNCI01004128.1:94527-126410 GCA_015680685.1 Gnetum montanum | reverse complement strand
TGGAATGGTGGTTGTCTTGTGGAAGCACTCTTGTGTCTTGAGTGGGTGGATTAATCTTAGAGTTACAATGCAAATTCATTGAAAGTGGATGGTTTTGGTCTAGACTAAGGATGGAACTTCTTAGGTCATTTTAACAACAAATTTCACAAGGGGCTTCTTATGACCCCAATTTGAAACTCCATTTGACCTTCTTTAGCATCCATCCATGATACCATAATTCACCTCACTACTAGGTTCTATGTTATACTCTATGTCTTATTATGATGTGTTAGGATTCTTGAGTGGATTCTTTTGGGTTGGCCCTTAACTTGTCATGATTATTAAATTGACAATGGGGCCCATGGACTCCTTAGTTGAGGCTATGCAAGGGTAAAAAATTGCATAGGCCTACTATGGGGAGGACCCACTTACATAGCTTTTAGCTTGATTAGGTAAGGTTCCTTATCTTTGACATCATTACAATCTTATATTTTGTATGTTCCATTATGTAAACTAGTCAATACTCCTTAATCTTTCATTGCATTCATTCAGTAAATCAATTTTTCTTTATTTTTTCAAATTTATGAACTTCAACATCCTCTTCTCATAATTTCATACTATTCTTGGTCTTCTAAGCTTTCATTTGATTGCAATTTCATTGAAAACTTCCTCTTATTTTGCAAGTTTGACCAAAGTCAATGGAAGTCAATGGTGGTCAATAGCTACATAAATGAGGCCTTGTTGATGTAGCCAATCATGTTGATGAGACCCCATTGATAAGGCCTCATCGACATAGTGTGAAAATACTATATATACTGCTAGACACTTTGGAATATTTTACAATTTTCTCATAACACACAGAAGTTTTGCAATGTTTCAAAGCCCAAAACCTTCCAGAGCCCATAAATTTCAAACCATTTGTCCAAATCACTCTATTTTTCAATCCTACACTTACCAGAGGTAAGATCATTATTATGGGGGCTAGAAACCTTAATGTTTCCAATGAAAAATTTATAGAATTTTTTGGAAATTTTCTTAACTCCCCTAAAGGGTTAATAACCATAACCATATATAAGCATCAAATTATTCTAAGTTAACCCTTCCAACAACCTCCAGGATGAATTATTTATAATAATAACACATAAAATAAATAATAATTGAATCCATTAAATCAACGATAATCACAACTTGGCCAACTATAACTACCCTCAAAAGCTAAGGTATCCCAATTATCTTAAGGTTACAGAATGATTACTAATCCATGGTCTTATTGTGATTATTGATGGCACTCAAAAAAAAGTACCCATATGAAGGAGAACCCTCAAAACCATGGGAGAAATGACCTAGAGCTAGAATGGGCCAGCAAGAACACGGCCAATAACAACAAGAGGTGACCCATGCAACTAGACCTCTTCATGAGGAACCTAAAGTGGAATCTATTCAATAGATTCTAAAGGAAGATGTGCCTTCTAAACAATCCTAATAATGAGAAGCACCTGGAACTATGCCAAGGCTTGAGGTCACTCTAACTCAAGCTTGCCTAAACATCTTCAAGTCTCAAGAAATCCAAAGATTAATTCTTTAAGAGATATACTTCAGGTCATTTTTAGAAATAGCTCCAAAGAATATCAATACACAATTGCAAACCTCTTTCATGTGGCTAGTTATCACATCCAGTGGAAAATGGTACATGGAAGAGACCTATCTCTTCTATAATAGCTGAAGGCCAAGGTCCTTCATAAAATTCAAGGATATTTAAGTGTCCTACTCGATGAAAGCTATTGCACAGATACTAGGGTTGCCAAACATTGGAACATAATTGGTAGAGATATCAAAAAAAGGTGATCCTGAGGTAAAAAGGAAGTGGATCCAGTAATGTTATGGGGTGGACCATAAGGGGTATAGCATTCTTACATTGGTGGAGAAGATTTATTTCAAGATTTTGGCCTATCACCTCAATCTAGTAGAGAGACCAAGTAAGGTGACTGCCTTCTCCACTTGACCATGCACCACTCTAAGTAAGAAATTTCCTGTTAACCTTCCATAGCTAATTTATTTGGAGATTAAAAAGCACTTCAATGAGAATGAATGTGGAAGGAAGACCCTACCCTTTCTATGCCTTATCAGAAAACTTTGCAAAAGGACAAGTATTTTTCACTACTCAAATGATACCCTTAGGCATGCTCCCTTGGCCTCATGGGTCAAAATCATGAAGGATGAGATGCCAACAACCATTCAAGAAGAGGATCTACCGTTGCCACCACCCACTCAAGAGAAAACACCAGAGGGCCATGTAGTACTTAAGAATCTAAAAGAAATCCAAGAATAGCTATTAAGCAAACAAGAGAAACAAGCAAGAATGAATGGGATGGATCCACCTATGTATCAGCCAGCAATGAGTTACCTTAATGAGGTGGCCTAAACAATTAGCTAGATGGAGAGAAGTGCTTCAATTTTCTCTATCCAAAGAACAAAACTATCTTCAAGTTTGAATCCCAATGCTTGAGAGGTGATGGTGTCACTAGAAATACCATTTATTCCCAAAAATATTTAGAAATGCTAACTTTCTTGGTAAGGTTGAAGGAAGGTGAAGAGGTAACTATCTTGGTGATGTAGCACCAAAGGTAGGAGATAGCAATAGAAGTGATAGTTAACCATGTAGCCAAAGTAATAAATGCATCCACAACATTTGTACTAGATGTGTCTACACTCTAAGAAATTAAATGTATCCCAACATGAGCAATTATTGGAATGACTAGTAGGAACTAGGCAACTAACTTCATACATCTTTGATCTTCTAGAGAACATCACTGCAACCTAGTTAGAGCTACTAAATGCAAGGGGAAAATGCATCATTTTGAATGGGAAAATAGAAATGACTCAAGATCAAAATCAATGCTTGGCCATGAAGGTTGCTAAACTTCATGTCCAACTTGCAAAACAAACAATCCTCAGCTTGACAATCATAAGAGATCAAGCTATCAAATAGCTTCAAGAATGATTTCAAAATGTTAAGGGGGAAGCAATAATGGCTATCTTCAAATAGTTCATGGTAAAAGCTAAAATGCACTTAATCAAGAAGGACTTGAATCATATGTGCTAGGAGAATGAAGAATTGATCAGAAAAAATCATCACCTATGAAATGTTGATGCTCAGAAAGATCAAATGCAAGAGTTCATTCATCAATAGTAAGAGAAACTTGCTAAAGTTAGCATTGAACTAAGAAAATTGATCACAGAGAATCACAATCTATCAATGGTGGAGGTATGCACCTTATGACAAAAGTCTATCATCAAGATCATTGCCTAGAAGAATAAAGCTTTTAAATTTGAGAGTGAAAAATCACTATAGAGACCAAGTTGGCTTTCAAAAGTAAATAATAAAAAATAAATCTAGATGGCAAAGGCTAATGTAAATGAAGCCCTCCAGTAAATCTAGCATAGAAGAGAGATGTGGCAACCTATCCTTGATGGGATTGATAACTACAACAAAGCTAAATCCACTTGAAGTAGTTGTAGATCAAAGAAATGACAAAGTATATGGAGTTGTCCAACCTCCATTATGGAAACCTGGCAATGCTAACAGGTAGATAATCATGCTTAGAATTGAAAAAGAAATGTAGCTAGCTTGTATATGTTGTATGAGGCTAAGTTCAAACAACACAAGGACACCAAGAAAAATCTTGAGACTACTAATGTTGAACTTAAATTGCTCAAAGAATGATTCATAGATCAACGATCCATCATTGAGGACCTAGCTAGATGGATAAATGACTACCAGGAGCTAAAGAACATAGTAAGAGCATTCAACATTGAACACAAATAGTTCACTGCCTATTTTGTTAATGTCAAGGAGTTATTTTTAGCAATCCCATGTCCTTGAAATGTGCCCATTCCAACCCACATTGGGAAGGCTGTGCGGATGATAGATGATCCTAGGAGTAAGGAGAAAATGAAAGCATTATTGGATGCTCTCCACCTCCCACCTAAAGTTGTAGCAATAGCAAGACCATCGTAGCCACCTCAACCACTGCTAGTGTGTGAAGCTAGTGAAGGTTCCTCAACACCTGAAGAACCACTACCACCTAGGAACATTTGATCTTCTTTAACAAGCTTCACACCATCAAGGATTATGTTGTCCAATTCTTGAAGAGTTGTATCATGGTCTTTAATTTTGTGTCTTGAACACCATCATTTTTGTAATGTGTTCATCCATACACCTGAGCACTTCATTTTTTGTCAAAGTTAGTTAATTTATTTTATTAAAGAAAAATTTAATCAATAATCCCATATCTTCCAAATTTTTTAAAAGAACTCAAGGATGAGTTTTCATTCAATCATGGGAGTATGATAAGTCATTGTTGGTTGGCTAGGTCAACGAGGCCTCATCAATGTGGTCGACCACATTGACGAGGCCTCATCAACATATTTAACCGTGTCAATGATGCCTCATTAATGTGGTCAACTATATCGATGATGTGGTTGACTACATAAATGTGGTTGATGCATCTGACCCTACGTTGATGAGCCCCCATTGATACAGTGTCTATTTATTTCCTATAAATACACACCTACTAGTTGTAGTTATGGTAATCTAGATATTAGTAGTAGCAAGGCTCCTACATTTTCTCCATTCGTAAGTTAGAAATTTTTTTCCTAAGTGCTCGTAGCAGGAGTCATTGAGTGTATAGATCTTTATTTGAGCATTGTTGTACTTAAGCATGACAGTGTGTGCAGTAATAAAGATGAGCTATCTGATAAACCTTGTAGCACTTTGGATAAATTATTTTTTGCATTTTATGCATTGAATGTTTTCAATTATTTGTTAATTATTTTCAATAATTCTACAAATATTTTTTAGTAATTGAGTTAATGATGTGATTAAGCTAGATAATAGTAAATACATAAGTATGATCACTTTGAGCGTAACATGTATTTGCTTGGTAATCCTAGTAGTGTTATTACTTGGTACACCTAGTAGCATAGTGCCTAGTTGTCTAGTAGCAAATGTGTGAGTTTAGGATGTGTATGGAAAGTGGGAATGGATACTTATGTTAGGATTAGTTAAATTATTAAGTAATTAATAAATTTATACTATTTAATCAAATTACCTTTATCTACATTTGAGCACCAACTTATAATACATAAAAATTGATAAAAATCAATTACCTTAGTTACACTTAACCATACCAATGAATGTCACATCACAAGTGTAATTGGGAAGACAATGATTGACCTTAAGGTTAGATTCACTTCCTAAAGGGCTAATGCACTAAAAAATGATGAAGTTCATGGAATTTGACCAGATCGTGTGTGGACACTTTGTGATTCATATGGTTGGGTGTAGGGGTATCTCGCCACTCATAAAATACATAATCATATTATATCACATAATATAAAAATGTGATCCATTAAACCAAGAATACTATTCAAGTTCTATAAATTAAAATAATTATTATGTTTTTAATTTTATTGTTAATTAGTATATATGAAAATCTAAGGATTCTCTAGTGGTGCTTTATTTTTTACTGATACATATGAATAGTGAATGAGTGAGAAACATCCATAATTTACTTTCAAGGTCACTTATGAATCATGCACATCTAAGAAACTTGTAAACTTTCATATGTTTTTTTTTTACCAATTCATTGAAATCATGTATAACTAAGAAATTTTGATAGATTTCTTGGTTATTATTTTAAGGTAACTTTTGAATGAAGCATAGAAGAGGATGCTTCATAAATTTCTAGGTTTATTTCTTATCACCTTTGATTCATACATGGATGAGAAACCTCTTTAATTTTCTTGATTATTATTTGAAGGTTAGTTATGAATCATGCATGATCAAAGAACCTCCAAATTATAAATGGTTGTTATTTTTATCTCAGTTATAAATCATGAATGTGTAAGTGATCTTCATATTTTTAAAGGTTATTATTTGTTACCTCTTACAAATCATACATTTAAAGGTTATTATTTCGACTTCACTTAGCAAATCATGCACATACAAATAATCTCATTAATTTTAATCATTATTATTTATATATCATTTATAAATCATGCATGTTTGAGCAATCTTCATAATTTTTAAAGTTATTATTTGTAATCTTTTACAAATTATACATGGTCATGCAACCTCCATAAAGGTTATTATTTCTATATCATCTATTAATCATGCATGTTTGAGCAACCTTCATAATTTTAATGGTTTTTATTTTCTAGTTATTATAAGTCATGCATGTCCAAGCAACCTACATAATTTTCTATTTTTCTTTGCTACCACTTATGAATCATGCATGAATAAGTAGCCTACATAATTTTCTATGTGTTTCTTTTCTTCATAAGTAGAATATTTTTTAATTTAGCTAATACAAATGAATTTTAATGTTTTTTATTGTAATATTTTATTAAAATATAGACATTAAATTAAGACATAACTATAAATTTTGAATACATTTGCATAGGATATATAAAATTTATGATATATGGATGCTAAAATATTCCAATGTGATGAGCATCAAAGTGTCATGTTGATGGGCCCTTGTTGATGTGGCGTCCTCGATAGGGCCCTATTTACATGCTGTTGGCCCATCAACAAGGCTACATTGACATAGCATTTGCTATGTCTATGGATCCCCATCGATGTAACCCAATAGTAAAAACTATAAATCTGAGCTTACAACCAAGTTTATGAGGAAGAGAGTCCTTGTTGTAGTAGAGCTTTTGCAGTTTTTCCATTAAATAATTAGAATATTTCTTTGAGTGTCGATAGTAGAAGTTAGAAAGTGTACGTATCTTTATTCAAGAACTATTGTACTTGAACCATACTAGTGTGTATGGCAATAGAGATGAGACTTTTGATCTAACCTTGTAGCACTTAGAATAGATTAATGATTTATTGATGAATTTATTTTTTTCATTAAATATGCAATTAATTAAGCTTAATTAGGCTTTAAGTGATTAGTTATTTAATTAAGCTAAATAGATTAAGCACATAAGTATGACTACTTTGTATGTAAACATGTATTCGCTTGGTAATCCCAGCAATGTAATTGCTTGGTTTGCCTAGTAGCATAGCACTTGGTAACCCAGTAGTGGATACATGGGTTCAAGGCATGTAGAGAAGGTGGGACCAGATGCTTCTGTTAGGACTAGTTAATTGGTTAAATTAAATTAGTTATTAAATTACTTCATCTCTCTACTTTAAGTACTAAGGAACATTAAAAATAAAACAATAAAAATCATATGCATTGATTACACTTAACCATACCTTTATAGATCACAAGTGTAATTGGGAAGACAACAAATGACCACTATGGCAAGGTTAACTTCCTAGATGACTAGTGTACTAGAAGACATAGAGTCTATAGAATTTGACTGGATCACACATGAACGCTTCATGATTTGTATGGTTGAGCTTAGGGGTACCCTCACTATTCATTACAATGTATTTAAGAACACTTATAGAATTATATCTATATGGAAATTTTTAATGAAGTAAAGATCATTTTATATAATATATTATAAATATATGTTTTATAGAATTAGATTATGAACATCTATTGTATAGAATTCTCATGTAAAATAATAAAAATTTTATGTAACACATGAGATTTTATTTCAAAATTATCTAAGGAGTTTGAGAGTTTAATTGAAATATATTATTTACAAAATCATGTTAGGATATATTGCATGTTAATAAAGATATGTATCTTGTAAGAAGAAAATAAAGCATTTAATGTACTCATGTAAAAGAAAACATTTTATTAATATTAGTATGATGATAATGATGAATTTATAGAAAAATCATATATTCTTTAATATTTTATCTTTCTTCTTCTTACTCCACAAGGATACACATATTTTTATATTTCTATTACTTTCCAATAAGCATGAATATCTTTGAAATAAAAAAAAGTAGAAATCAATTTTGGAGCATGTACTAGGTATTTATGGACTAGGAAATGTAAAAATTTAGATAAATGAAGGAAACTATACTAGGAAATGTATAAAAAATAACTTGAATATTTTACACTGCATTATATCAACATAAAAATAGATTAGAAACTTGGAATAATAGGTTTATGTGATTCAATTGATATGTCTATGTGAATACAACATGGAACTTTCTTTCTAATATTCTTTGTATTTTCCTTCATTCTTTGTCAATGATTAGCAAAATATGAAATATTAAGATAATAGTAACCTATGATGGTTCAGTATAGCAACAATATAGTCATGTATAATAAAGCTTTGATTTGGCATGTTCTTTCTATATTGATCCTTTTTTCCACTTCTTTTTTTTAATCTTTTTATTGAGCAAATATTGTCAGTTATCTTTCCCTAGAATTTTATGTTTTCTTTTTTTATTGAGAAATTAAGGTTTTATTTTTGGNTTCTTTGTCAATGATTAGCAAAATATGAAATATTAAGATAATAGTAGCCTATGATGGTTCAGTATAGCAACAAANGAGTTCGAAATTCTCACTCCTTTTTAGATGTGGGTTCCATTGTACTTAATAAATTTTAGATGCTCTTCCAAAATATGTGAAATAGGGCATACATTAATTAGGAAGTTTTAATTAGATATTATTGAGAAACATTCATTTCTTAAAATAATCACACATATTTCTACATATGAAGATTTCTTTTATTATGATATGGAAATATTGATCATTTTTATTTTAAACCTTTAATATAATCAAGTGATTTAGGAATTCTAGGTCATAGTATAAATTTGATTAAAATACATTAAATTAGAAGCAGAGACTAGGTCTTCGAATTAGGGTTAGTCACCCCATTACCATCACATTGATGATTTATACTTGCTAAAAGAAAACCATATGTTAGTGTTTTTTGATCTTGAAAAAATGACCAATGTTTCTTAAATTAGGATTTTCTAATCCTTTACTATGACCATGCCTAGGTGATGTTTGCCTCCTCAAATCCATTTTTTAAAAAGGTATATAATGGTGTAGATGTCATGGATTTTATAAATATGGGATTCTCATTAGATGTAGAGATCGAGATCCCAAAATTAGGGTTAGGCATCCCATTACCATTACATTGATGATTTGTGCCTATTGATGAATTAACACTATGTCTATGCTATTTTATTATGGGGAAATGACCAATGTTTTTGAATCTAGGATTTAATAATATTTTACTAGTACCATGCCTAGGTGATATTTGCCTACTTAAATCCACTTCCAAAAAGGTATATAAAGATGCTTGTATCATGAGTTTGGTAAGGATGGTATTCTCAATAGAAGTAAATATTTTGATCTTAAAACTAGGGTTATTCATCTAATTTTCAACACATTGATGATTTATGTCAATGTTATTTGAGCCTAGTGAAATGACCAATGTTCTTAAAAATAGGGTTTCATAATTCCTTACTATAACTATGTCAAGGTGATTTTTTCCTACTTAAATCCACTTCCAAAATGGTATGTAAAGTTTCATGTGTCATGGATTCAAAAAAGGTATGATTTGCATTAGAATTCAAGACCTAGTATTTGAACTAGGCTTAGTTAAGCCATTACCATCATACTGATGATTTGTACCTATTGATAAATCAACAATTTGTGGATATTTTTTAATCTTGGGAATAATGAAAAATGTCTCTAAACCTAGGATTTCATGATTCTTTACTATGATCATACCTAGATAATGTTTTCCTACTCAAATCCACTTCAAAAAGGATTTACAATGGTACATGTATTATGAATTTAGCAAAGGTGAGATTCTTATTAGAAGTAGATATTCAACACTTGGAACTATGGTTATTTACACCATTATCTTCATACTAATGAATGTACCTAATGAGTGGAAAGGTACTCCTACACTCAATAATACGAATACAAGCGTTTCACGCACGATCGGGTCGAACTCCGCAGACGGGCTAGTTGCACTATCTAGAATGTTACTTGTTGATTGTAGTTCATTGTCTTCCCACCTAGACTAGTATATTCTTTGTCACATATGTTTTAGTCTAGAGTGATGTGTATGATGTGTTCCTAAACTAATGCTACTCTTGGAAGTGATGGAAAATAATCTTAGCTAAGCTAGGAGGCAAAGGGAGAGAGAGTTATGCTAAGAGAAAATAGGAGGAGAGAATCTAAACTAGCCTAAGTGCAATAAGCATATATTCCTTAATAATCCATACACATCTTGGACCTTGTGAATGACTACCATTGGGATTACCAAGTGCATGGCCTAGGTATGCTACTAGGATACCAAGTAGTCACACTTAAATGCTCATGATTAAGTCGTACTCATTCCACATTTAAGGAGTTTAGGATTAAGAGATGTTAACTCTGAAAGTAATAAATAATAATAATGATTAAATGATTAAACTAAGTTAATGCTACAATGATGAAGTAATATTGATCTTTATTTCTAGTCATGTGCATGTCCAAGTATGTCACACTCAAATAAAGGATGTCGTACAATCACAATCACCACACTAATGGCATGCATTAGGAGTGAGGGTTGAGAGGAAAAATGACAAAAAGATCCTAATATAATACTAATTTCTAACTACTAAAAAATTTACTATTTCCCATGCACCCCATTTTGTATTTATAGGCTCACACAAGAACTGCAATATCACATACCTGATATCTCTTATGAGGTCGCGATATTGTGTATGTGATATCACGGTTGCGATATCGGGGGTCCAATATCTAGAACTATCAAACCTAGTATTCTATACCTGATATCAGGGGTTCGACAATAGGTTTCTGATAATAGGGGTTCGATAAAAAGACCTGACATACCATGACATATGAGAGACCATGACTCATCATACTCCCATGACTGAATAACAACTTATCCTCGAGTTAGAGAAAGTGAGGAACAAGTTCAATTGATTACATAGTGAATAGGTATGGGATTATTGATTGACTAGGAATTTATTGATGCCATAATGGAGAATTAAAAAAATTTAGACACAGACACAAAAATTACAAAATATATTGGAACTCATATGGTTCCAAGTGGTGGTGGCTCCTCCATGGGTGCCTCTGCTTTGTCCTATGCTCTAGGCTTCAGAGATTAATACTATTGAAGAAGTGCCTAAAGTTTCTTCTCCTCTATTTATAGATTATGAGCTATCCATGCTAATATTCCAATATTTGATAGAGTAGAAAATTTCCATGGACACTGTAGCTATGGGAACAATTGATTGGCCTTGACATGCCATGCCGCAAATAGCTGTGGTTCCTCTTCATAAGCTAGAGCTGCGACCTCCCCACCTTTTTCTTGGCCAGATTGTGCAGTGATAGGAGTTTCTTGATGGATGTTGAATGATTTTTCGTTCTACTATGCATGTTCTGCATGAGGTCCTTAGTCTCTGCCTCTCCCCAAATGTCCAGTTGCACCTTGAGAAGGTCCTCTTTGTTGTCCTCTTTTAGGGCCCATTTATAATCACACAAAGATCAATCGTTAGTAAGGTTATTGAAAGAAGTTCAATTATTTCATACCTTACTCATTGACTTTAATAAATTTTTAATTCTTTGCTTAGTGTGATTTTAGAGTTAGAAATGTTTTTCAAGGAAGTTTCCCTAAAATTTTAATGTCATATCTACCTTGTTTAGGTGACACATAAAAGGACCTAGTTTTGAGGAAAATTTGATAAAATGATGAAAAAGGAAAGAATAGATTTGGAAATGAAGTACTTGGAGGGTATAAGATGATGTGCTAGTGTGCAACAAGTACAAATTACAAAAGTCACGCAAGTGGGTCCTCCCCAAAGCAAGTTTCAACCTATAATACCCTTACGTAACCACACCTTAAAATGTTCATAGTCACTAGAAGGGTTGAATGTAATCTACGTTGATGCAACAAATCACACACAAGTTGATACCACTGTGATGAGATATGAATTCAATGTTATACAAGACATGAGTCACAATTACATGAATAGTGAGATGAGGTAGATTGTAGAAGGGACTATAGAGATTAGGAAATGAGGTAACTATCCCCAAGAACAATAAATCTTAAGTGTAGGACATGATTAATGTGTCATTCACCCATTGCTCCAGAATCAAGAGCAAGTCCATTCCTCTGATCAGTGACATTGCATTATTTCATGCCATGATGGAAAACCATACGAGCATCATGATAGCAAGGCATACGATCACTTGGCATTTTGTTCAAGGAAGGAGTGATTTTTGCTTTGCAGCACATATGTTTCTTTTTCTTTTGGTGTGGTTACTTTGGCACACACTCTTTTTTTTTCTTTTTTGAATGCTTAATCTAGAGAAGCTACCTACCTTTAGGCATGGGTACATGTCTTTCCAATGCGAACCCCTAGAATAGAATTATTTTTCCTTGATTGAGTGTCGTTTGATTACTTTTACACCCAATTTTCATTAGATCTACAAGGATCTTAGTACAACCAAGCTACATGATAACTCCCATAGATGTAACGAAAGAGAATCCACAAGTCCCATTGATGTCACACCCTTGCCATTTGCACTTAGTCCATCCTTCTTCATTTTGGGTATAATAAGACAAGGTTACTTTAGGTTTTAATGATTAAGAATATCATTGTTGTGCTGTCCTAAATCGTTGATGTAAGGCTGGAATGGAAACAGATACTGAGAGATCGTCGGGCAATCATAGCTGAGCCTGCCTTTGCTTGAGGGCAAGTTGGAAAAGGAAATGAAGGCAGAGTGCCTTGAATTTGTATGTAAATAAACCAAGGACTTCCCCAAGTGTAAGCTACAACTAGCGCTGGGGTTATTATAAACAGGATGTAAACGGAATGTAAACAATGATACAAAATGTAAATAAAGCATACTGAATTATGAATAAAGCATAAACAAAGTTATATTTGTAAAGCATAAATAGAAATAAATAATGTAAATGGGAGGCAATAATGAACTGTATTATATTGTTTAAAAAAAATGTGCACCGGTCAATGCGTAGTTGCACAAGTGTGGGTGGCAAGTCAAATGCCTAGCCCCGGAAAGATATGACACGATGATGTGACGATGAAATGGGATAAACGTGAGAAGAACTTGGAAGCCAACAATTGGATGTGCCGAGCACCCAAGGATTGCAGGTTCTGTCTTCCTTCAGAATTGCCAATTTCTCCAATCTTTGCCTCTTAAAATCTTCTTCTCCTTCTTGTTTTCCTCCTTTGTTGTCTCCTAGTTTGTGTGAATTGATAGGGTATTTATAGGGTTGGGCTAGGGTTTGGCTAGGGTTTTATTTGACCAGGTTTAATGTATTTTACAACTTGTGGGTCATTCAAGCCCATAAAAAAATACAAATTCGAAATACAAGCCCTCAATCGATAAAAAATAAATAAATTTTAAAAATTTAAAAAGATTAGTTCCAACTCTAGCCTACTTCGAAAAATTATATTTCTTTTTCAATATCAAATTTGATTTTGAATGGGCTTCCATGTTCCCTTTCCATCGTACAGATTTCTTGAAAAAGAAAATCAAGAAGGATTAACATCACCTCGCTTGTCTAGCATCCAGCGTGACTTGCACTGTGACCTACAGTGTGACCCCCAAAACATGCCATTTGGGCTGAAATATGGAATTTCTGAAGGCTGGGACCCATAGTTATCAATAGTGGACCTTGAGGATGACTTACACCCTTGAAATCAAGTTATTTTGGCTCAGTTTTGGGGCTCCAAAAATTGGTGACGCTGATCCTTACGCTATGCAGCGTCTGAAAAAGTAACCCTAGCCTCACCAAGCCAAAATGGCATATTTGAGGCCCAAATCTTGATTTTCTAGAGGCTGAGAGCTATTGGGGACCTTGGTGAAGGTCATGGGGGGTCGTTGTGCTCAATTTTGGCCTGTTTTGACTCAATTTAGGGGCTCCAAAATTTGGTGACGTTGATCCTTACGTTGTGCAACGTCTGAAAAAGTAACCAAAGTGTAGTTAGCCAAAACCAAACATTTTGAACCTAAAAATTTTGATTATGGATGCTGGAAGTTGGTGCAGTCACCTGTGGGCCCCGGGGGGATGTTTTAGAGATCTCCAAGATTGGTCATGTTGTACTCATGTTGGGCAACAACATGACTTAGCTTGATTCTTATCTAAAACTGCTAGGCCAAAATTAGTGGTGTTCCATTGGCCCCTATTTGTTGACGTCTATAGGAATCCACCTGAGAGGCATCGACAAAGTAGTGAAAAACACCATGAGCAATAAAGCATCAAACATTAACCATCGGCCATTGGCTAGGTGTCATCGCACCATTTTCAAAAGTAGATGCGATTTGAGGGAATGTGGTTCAAGATGCAAGGGAATCGGTTGTAACCAAGGAAGCTAGGAGGTTAAGGGCGATGATTGCTACTAGGATTTGTGGGAGAGGAATACTTTCTTATGCACAAGTTATGTCATTGGTCCTTGTCAACAACCAGGTTTTTAGCAGACTTGGAACCAACACATAGGGGGTGCATTCTTTGGAGAAATGGGACTCTTATAGAGTATTTGTGGGGCCCTTTGTAAACAGCCAAAGCCATGCAATGATGTGCAACATGGTCTCTTTGAGAGACGAGTGTAACTATTTTTTTAAGACAATTGCCTTCTCACCTCGGGCTTGTATGAGAATGGCCAATAGTCTTTTGTTTATGCTGTCAACGGGGTCTTGAAGACCTTTTCATGAATTTTTCTCTTTGACCTTTTTTTT
Organism: Gnetum montanum; assembly: GCA_015680685.1. NCBI lineage: Eukaryota > Viridiplantae > Streptophyta > Gnetopsida > Gnetales > Gnetaceae > Gnetum > Gnetum montanum. The sequence continues at coordinate 111,771 of MNCI01004128.1, read as the reverse complement.
CTTTTTTTTTGGTCGTTTTAAAAGAGCTTTATTTTTGTGTTGTGCTTGTGTTTGAGCACTTGCATTTTGCATCATGTACTGTGTATCATGTTTTGTGTTGCAACTACTTAGAGAGTTACAGTGTGCAACAGTGTATCAAGAGTTTTGAGGTGAGCAAAATGTATCAAGGGGGTGTAATTGAATAGGTTAAGGGAAGCATGATGGGGAAATAGGGGATGCATCAGGAGTCAGGAACGTACTTATGAATGGATTGATTAACCCAGTCATGTGCGTCAGGAAAAACGTGATACCTTGTTGTCATGATGAAGTGAATCTATGCACGAACGCCTTAGAAGTGTCATCCTACAAACACAACTCCAAGAAGACAAGAAAACCATAGATGAAATAGTCAGCTAAACACTTTAAACAAGAAGATGGAGTCACCACGTGCAACTATCAAAGAAAATAGAATCATGCAAAACATCAGTTTCATTAGGGCCCCATGAGATGAATCATGCAACAAGTCTTTGTGGAACAGGCACAACCAACTACAACAACAAATCTTTTCAAATTTTTCCTGATCATCGATGATGTCACCATTTTATAGTCTTAGTAGACTATTGTGGATTAGTTTCACGTCATAACCCCTTGGACGACGCTAGTTTTGCATCATGGCAGATGGTGCATTGCTAGTTTATAGTCATAGCAAACTGTGAAGAGGCAAACTAGTTTATAATCTTAGTGGACTTTAGATGCTAGTTTCATGTCATGGCGGACGAATGTAGCTGTTTAGTGTCATACCGGACATGTTTTTGTGGTATCAGTTTTAGGTCATGATCCAAGACTATTCTATGGTATCAGTTTTAAGTCATGATCCTGGACTATTCTGTGGTATCAGTTTTAAGTCATAATGCTAGGACTATTCTGTGGTATTAGTTTTAAGTCATGATCCAGGACTGTTGTGTAGTATCAGTTTTAAGTCATGGTCTAGGACTGTTCTATGGTATCAGTTTTAAGTCATGATCCTGGACTATTTTGTGGTATCAATTTTAAGTCATGATCCAGGACTTTTCTGTGGTATTAATTTTAAGTCATGATCTAGGAATTTTCTGTGGTATCAATTTTAAGTCATGATCCAGGACTTTTCTGTGGTATTAATTTTAAGTCATGATCTAGGAATTTTCTGTGGTATCAATTTTAAGTCATGATCCAGGACTGTCTGTGCTAGTTTATAGTCATAGCAGACTAATGCTTACCTTGCTTATGTAAAGTGTGATGCTGCATGTTTCTTGTGTAAAGTGTGATGCTACATGCATGGTCATGTTACGTGCCTGCAAGATCCTACAAAAAAAATCAACTAGGAAGAAAACAACATCAAGCGACACCTACTGTACATAGAGTTAGAATGTATGAATGAAAGAAAACCAATGCAAAAAATGATAGTTTTATGCTGTTCTAGGCTGTATGCTAGTTTAAGGCCTTTTCGGGCCATGTATTTTTGTAGTTTTATGTTTTTCTTTTATTTTTTTTCTTTGTTTTCTAGAGTATATGTGTGCAACTAAATGTAACATAAATTTCTAAAGTGTAAAGCAAGATGTAAGGTAAATACTTGGAAAATAAAGAAACAACTGTGCAAGAATATACATTGTAAATTGTAACTTGTAAGCAAAAATTCAATGTAAGATGATGGGAGTTTGTAAATCTGTAATTTTTTAGCTCTATTTTAAAGCCATTTCAGGCTTGGTATATTAGTTTAAAGTCTTGATGGACTGTTGCATCTGTTGTTAAAGAAAGGATAACCAGTTTTATGCCATGGTGGTCCAATGGTAGTAACATTTTCAAGAAGTTTTAAATGGAATCGACCATTTCTGACTGTGGCTAGTTTAATGTCATTGTAGATAGTTCGTAGTTTAATGTCATTTCGGATAGTTTGTAGTTTAATGTCATTTCGGATAGTTCGTAGTTTAACGTCATTTCGGACAGTTCGTAGTTTAACGTCATTTCAGACAGTTCGTAGTTTAATGTCATTTCAGATAGTTCGTAGTGTAATGTCATTTCGGACAGTTCATAGTTTAACGTCATTCCAGACAGTTCATTGTTTAACGTCATTTCAGACAGTTCGTAGTTTAACGTCATTTCAGACAATTCGTAGTTTAACATCATTTCGGATAGTTCGTAGTTTAATGTCATTTCGGATAGTTCATAGTTTAATGTCATTTCGGATAGTTCGTAGTTTAATTTCATTTCGGACAGTTCGTAGTTTAATGTCATTTCAGACAGTTTGTTGGAAATTTTTAACGTCATACTAGACGTGTCATAGTTTAACGTCATTTCGGATAGTTCGTAGTTTAAAGGCATTTAAGACAGTTCATAGTTTAACATCATTTTGGATAGTTCATAGTTTAATGTCATTTCGGACAGTTCGTAGTTTAACATCATTTCAAACTGTTTGTAGTTTAACGTCATTTTGGACAGTTCATAGTTTAACATCATTTCAGAAAGTTCATAGTTTAATGTTGTTTCGGACAACTCATCTCATTCATTCTAGTTGTTGAGTTTCCTCTTGATCTTTTGTAACTTAATGTTTGGGGCTGGGTGTATGGGTATGATTTTATATTCACCTTCCCCTTCATCAGTGATATCAAAGGGTAGTTTTGACCAAGAAACCTCAGCAGGAATGGCTCCTATGTCTTTGTCTTCTTGTGTTTCTTCAATGCTAGTTGGATTGTGAGTTCACATTTTGATGCATGTTCATGGTTTCTTGTTTAAGCTTAACGAACTCAATTTATAACCCTTGACCTACCTCAAGGTATGAGGAAATGATCGATGGTGTTGTATCCCCATGTATGATGATCTCACCACCCTCGTAAGGTAGATGTATCTCCTAATGGATTGGTGAAGATACAGCTTTAAGTTGAGCTAGCCAAGGACATCCTAGGATTAGATTAAACCCTGAAATTTCATCAACCACTATGAATTCAGCCGATGTAGGGAATTGGTCACCTGCTATGAAATCTAAGGTAACCATGCCTTTCACTCCCACACGGGAACCACTGAAGGATCTCAAGAAAGAGGTTGTTGTGGGTTGTACTTGTTTGGTGAGTCCCAATTTTTCAATGATGGAAAAAGGTACTACATTTGTTGATGCACCATCATTGACATGCACTCTACGTATTTTGAATGATCAACCTTTATTATTATGAACATAGGAGCCATGGTGATTTCCCTTGTTTTCTCATCTAGCTTAATGTCCTTAACATGGAACTATAAGGATGTGGTCTTTAATTCCTGAGGTTGTGGGGATAATATTGCATAAATGGATGGTTCATCAGCAGGAAGATCCTCACTAACAGGAATTGAAGTTAGCATCTGTACGAGAGCCTCTCAATGTACTGGTGAAGTCATTACTAGGTCATACAAACTTAAAGAAGTATTCTTTTGTTTAAAGGCTTGTGTGACCTAGGTCAATGCATTTGCTAGGTCTTTACCATTTGGGACATTCTTATCCCTAGAGATTTAGTCCATTTGACCTAGCATTCGTATTTCTCGTGGAGAGATTTTTACATTAGTAGCTGAGGATGGTAAGTTTGGGATATGACTTGTGACTTCATTTTTTTTTTGGTGACTTGTACTAGGCTCATTAATGGACGAACTCATGGGAATGGTGCTTAGCGGTGTAGGCTTTGGTAGTCCTAATTTGTGTCCATGGTTTTCTTTCTCCATGCAGTCTCTTTTTTCTTTTTCCAAGCACTCTCTTATTAGCCTATTGGCAAGACATTCTTGCAAAGGTCGTTGAGAAGTGGATGTGGGTTGTGTGCCAGGGTGTTTTGGCACCCAGACCACAAAGGGAATGGGTTGGTTTTCAGATGGTATGTTTGTTGTGGTGGCAACCGAAGAAGGTATGTGGATGATGAATGGTTTTGATGGTATGGGGGACATGTGTGTGGTAAAAGGGATTTGAGGAGATGTTGGGGTAGGTGTGTTTTCTTAAGCCCTCTAAATCACAAAAGGTCTTCGTGGAATGTCTTGTCTATTTTCCATATGGATAGTATTAATCACATATGGGGCATCATTGGTTTTGGTATTGAGAGGATCCTTGTAGACCCCCATGGATTGGTTTTGAGGCCTTATCGGGTTTGTCTCATCAAACACTACTTCATCCCTATCTATCATGTGTTGTATGTCTTGTTTCAACACAAAGCAGCAATCAGTCCCATGACCACACTGTTGATGATATTCACAAAACCTATCCAACCTAAAGCATTTTGGAATGAGAGATTCGTTGGATGATGCTAAGGCTGGATTTTTGGCCAATTCGCAAAAGCGATCATGTCTTTGTGAGGCCACAGGAGACATTTTTTTGTGTTGAATTAGCCCAGCCTTTAGAAGTTGATCAAGCAGTTGTGAAGGCTTCATGGACAATGGCGTGTATTGAGAAAGGTCTTTCCTTTCGAAAGTACGGGCATGACCTGTATTATTGTTTCTTTTTAAGGAATTTTCAGGTGTATGAGTGGATGTGATTTTTTCATAGTTGTTTGGGATAGTAGGTTGTTTTCCCTTAGTCACTGCTACTACTGTTTTTCTTGGATTTATCTTTCCTCATATGTTGGCTCCTAAAAGCTGAGTAGGCTAGGTCATTACTTGTTTGTGCCACTTCTTCTATGTCTTTGATTTGTACGAATGCTTGGTTCAATGTGTAGGCTTTCAAGTAGTAAAATTTTGACTTAATAAAGTCATTCACGGCTGACTTAAGAATAGTGAGTAAATATGTTTTGGGGATAGGTTTGTGAAGTTTGTTTAAGGCTGCACTCCACCTTTGGATAAATTTCTGTGTTGGCTCTAATGGCGCTTGTTTAACTTGAATCAAGCTATCTAATGTGGCTTCAAGTTTCAAATTGTACTTGAAACAGATGACAAATTGTACTTGAAACGAGTGACAAATTGATGCAACAAATTCTCTAAAGAAGATATGGAGCTACGGGGTAAAGATCAGTACCAGTCTAAGGCTTTTCCAGTTAAGGACATTGCAAACACTCGCAAGATTACATGGGGTCATGCTTGAAGTAAAAGGCTTTTAGTTCTAAATGTCACTAGGTGGGCATTTGGGTCCCCTTGTCCATTGTACTTAGTCAGTTGAGGTAATGAGACTCCTTTTGGCAAGGTCAATGGTGGAACTGAGGGGTCAATTGGGTCATCTTGATAGAAATATCGTACCTTAACTTCCTCATTGTTGAAAGTTTTAAGGTATTTTAATTCTTCTACTAATGAGTGCATCATTTTTTGTGTGTCTGCCCATTCTTGGGTGGTAGGAAAACTAGTGGATTGAGTGGATTGTGGATGATAATGGTTTAATTGTTGCATTGTTTATGGAAAAGCAGGTTGTTGGGCTAACATTTGTTGTGGTGGGATGGTATTTGGGACTGAGACTACTAGTGGAACCCACTGCCTAGCCACAGGTTGTGAGCTAATACCTTGAACATGTTGGGTAGGAGTAATCAATGGTGCCCTATGAATTTGCATTTGGGGTATGTAATGGGTGGATGTGGAAGCTGGTATGACTGACGGTATTCTAATTACTTGAGGTTGGAAGATTGATCTTGCGTTGGTTTGGGGGAGTTGTTGGGACTGTACTTGTGGAGGAATGATGGAAGTGAACACATCAGAGTAAATATTATTGGGTACAGAGAAGATAGGAATGGAAGTAGATACCTCTTGTTGGGAAACCGGTGCTCGAGTGTTTGCGGATGACAAAGAAAGCACAGTTTCTTCCAGGGAAGGGTGGAACAATGGGTTTGTATAGGCATGGGGACTAACGGTATGGTAAGAATCTCCATGTTCGGATTGGGTTGCAAAATCATCTTCCTCATCTTGAGGCTCTATTGGCAGTAGCTGTAAGGCTTGACTTCTAGCCATAAGAAGTTGGGATATGAGTTTATGATGGTTTTCAGACAGTGGGATTATGTCAAAAGCTGAAGGGATAAAATCATGTCCTCCTTTATGGATGAATTCATATTCGCTCTTAGCTTCCCTCTCTATACGATCAATGGATAGGTTGGCTTGGATTTTGACATAGATAAAATTATACTATTCAGGTGTAAGAGTTGCGTGAATGGGGCCTTTGTCTTGTAGCCTAAGGGATTAGTGTGTAGTGCCTTGAGGATTTACGCATTCAATAATGGTTATGGATTCTATAGCAATCATAGGGTTTGAGGATTTGGCCCCAAAGTCAGCAATTGGTAGTGTTACTAGGTTGATTTGGGAGGATTCCGTGATAAACATGAATGGACTGGGGTAGACGAATGGAGTTGAATCGTAAGCAGTTGTAGCATGGGGTGACACAAGCTTAGTGTGATCAACAAGGATGAAGAGACTCAAATGGTCAAGATGGATGAGTTTTGATAGGTAGTGAGGCTTTAACCAATAATAAGAAAGTGGCCCTCCTTCTAGCGTCAAAAACTGTACTATTCTAAATCGTCAGTGTAAGGATGGAATGGAAATAGATACCAAGAGATTGTCAGGCAGCCACAGCTGACCATGCCTTTAGTTTAGGGCAAGCTAGAAAAGGGAACGAAGGCAGAGTGCCTTGGATGGTTTGCATGCAAATCAACCAAGGACTTCCCCAAGCGTAAGCTATGGCTAGCGCTGGGGTTATCGTAAATAGGATGTAAACGAAATGTAAATAAAGTGTACTGAATTATGAATAAAGCATAGACAAAGTTATATTTGTAAAGCATAAATAGAACTAAACAATGTAAATGGGAGGCAATAATGAACTGTATTATATTGCTTTAAAAAAATGTGCACTGGTCAAAGCGTAGTTGCACAAGTATGGATGGAAAGTCAAATGCCTAACCCTAGAAAGATATGACACGATGATGCGATGATGAAATGGGATAAACGTGAGAACTTGGAAGCCAACAATCAGATGTGCTAAATGCCCAAGGATTGCAAGTTCTATCTTCCTTCAGAATTGCCAATCTCTCGAAGCTTTGCCTCTTCCAATCTTCTTCTCCTTCTTGTCTTCCTCCTTTGCTACCTCCTAGTTTGTGTGAATTGATAGGGTATTTATAAGGTTGGGCTAGGGTTTGGCTAGGGTTTTCTTTAACTAGGTTCAATGTATTTTATAACTTGTGGATCATTCAAGCCCATAAAAAAAATACAAATTAGAAATACAAGCCCTCAAGTGATAAAAAATAAATAAATTTTAAAAATTTAAAAAGATTAGCTCCAACTTTGGACTGCTTGGAAAAATTATATTTCTTTTTGAATATCCAATCTGATTTTGAATGGGCTTCCATGTCCCCTTGCCATCGTATAGATTTCTTGAAAAAGAAAATCTAGAAGAATTAACACTGCCTCGCTTGTCTAGCATCTAGCGTGACTTGTAGTGTGACCTACAATGTGACCTCCAAAACTTGCAATTTTTGGCTAGAATCTAGAATTTCTAAAGGCTAGGACCCATAGTTATCAATAGTGGACCTTGAGGATGACTTACACCTTTGAAATCAAGTCATTTTGGCTCATTTCTGGGGCTCTAAAAATTGGTGACATTGATCCTTACTCTATGCAGCATTTGAAAAACTAACCTCAGTGTCACCAAGCCAAAATGGCACATTTGAGGCCCAAATCTTGATTTTCTTGAGGCTGGGAGCGATTGGGGACCTTGGTGAAGGTCATGGGGGGTCCTTGTGCTCAATTTCATCCTATTTTGACTCAATTTTGGGGCTCCAAAAGTTGGTGACATTGATCCTTAAGCTGTGCAACGTCTAAAAAAGTAACCAAAGTGTACTTAGCCAAAACCAAACATTTTGAACCCAAAACTTTTGATTATGGATGCTGGAAGTTGGTGCAATCGCCTGTGGGCCCAGAGGGGATGTTTCGAAGGTCTTCAAGTTTGGTCATGCTGTACTCATATTGGGTAGCAACATGACTTAGCTTGATTCTTGTCTAAAAGTGCTAGGCCAATGTCATTGGTGTTTCAATTGTAACTAGGGTAGAACCTCTTATTAATAGAATGGGTGGATGAATGTTGTGGGCTTTCAGTTCAAATAATTAGTCACCTAAGACTTGATACCAAAGAACAACACCTCAACCAACTAGTCACATGAGTGTTTTATTCATGGAGGAGATTACTCATAAAATGATAAACAACAAGAAATTAAAAATAAAAAGATAAAACAATCAACTTGAAAGATGAAACAATAAATAAAAAGATGAAAAATTGGAAAATAAAAAAAATTGTAAAATCAAACCACATTAGAAATGTTTATTAATTCTGCTTATTATTCGAATGGGGGATATCCCTCATAACTAAATTGTTGAGCATGAAAAGAATTAATAAATAGAAAGTTGGAATCCTTGCATGTTGAAAATATCAGAGCCTAGCCAGGCTTACCCCATTAGGGTTCACACACTTGGTTAAAGTTGACATAGTGGGACAAGTTATAAGATGTAGTTACTGGGTAAAGAGTTGACACACTATGGTACTTGTGACTGTAAGATGATATGCAAGGATCAATATGTCTCCCTGCATGGTGATATTCATTAGGATGCATAGTTGTTGGAGTATTGGTTGATGGCCTTGATAAGGTACCATGAGGCATTGGGTTCGAAGAGGAAGATGCACCATAGTGTTGGACTTGTGGTGAGTTGGCGAATGTAATGGTTTTTGATTTGTTGTATCCCTTTCTATGATCATGTCTAAAGAAGGGATTCCTATGATGTTGTGGAGGATTTCCACTACTGTTGATAGTAGAAGAATAAGTAATGTTTGTGGGTTGATGTTGTGATTCAAATCCCTTAGGAACAACTAGTGGTGATGTAGAAGGAGGTAAAGGATGAGAATGTTGAAATTGAGGAGAAGTGTAAGGTACCCAAGGTGGTGGTCCTATTGGAAAGGATATGGGTTGATGGTATTGAGGAGAATGATAATAATATGATGAGATAGAGTATGTTGACCTAGTTGGAACAAGAGGATGTTGAACTTGATAGGTACTTGGGTTTGGATAATATGAAGGATGTATCTAGTTCGAGGGTGGCCTCCCCCATGACTAGGATTACTGCCACTATCATTGAACACAATATTTCTATATGAACTCTAGATATAACATTCTTCTCCAATGCTCATGTAAATGTAACAAGATTGGGCATTGACCCTTGGGGTGATTATATAGAAAAATGTTGCATTGATACATATGATTAACAGTTGAGTTCTTATTCTCTTCAACCCTTCTTTCTGATTATTTAAAGATGTTTTGTCCTGTTTCTTGGTTCATCATAACCCTACCTTCAATAATGTTCACAAATTCTCTACATTTTTTATGCATCCATTCCATCATCTTATTGATCTTTGCCTCAATTTCATTTAATGATTGTAGTATTGGCAAAGATGATTCCACCTTCTTCAGGTGAGTTGATTTCTCCTCTTTCATATTATGGACCTTTGTTGATGTAACATTTTTGTCCCATTGAGATTTTTCAACATTCTCTCATTTAGCCATTTCTCCTTCTTCTTTTTCTACCTACTTAATAAGCTCTTGGAGTTGATGGGTTTGTAGCTCATATAGTTTACCTCAAGCATATATCCCTAGGGTCTCCCTTGTTTCATTATGGAGCCCATCAATAATGTGGTACATTAGCCTCTCCTTGGAGAACTCATGCCCTAGGAAGTTGTTTAATAATGCATAATATCTTTCTAAGGCCATGTACAAGGGTTCATATTATGCTTGTTTCCACTCTTGGATTTGTTTCCTCAAGGTTGACACTCTTGCATAAGTTTGATATCTTTCATTAAAGAGCTCTACCATTATTGGCCAATGTTGAATTGATATGGGTTTTAGGGATCTATACCATACTTTTTCTTGGCGAACAAGTGTCATAGGAAAGAGCTTAAGTTTTTTCCATCCATTATTGATATTGTTTCATACATTGGCCTAATGGAAGGCTTGTACATGTTGTGGATCTAAATCATAGCCTCCTGAAAATTTGCGAAAGTTGTTTAAATCAAGCATGGGTATATGACTTTCCTTACGATGCCTGGGGGTTATTCGAACAACCTCTTGTGTATGAATTAGATTGTTAGTGGCTAGCAGGGGTTCATCGTCACTAGGTAGGTTATGAGTTTCCGAGTCGGGATGATGTTGTCTTTATTCATGTTGGCATTTCTGACTTTGCCTATGGGCTTGATTTTTATTTCGACGTTGACTCCTTAAAAGATAGTCATCTATGTCATGACCTAACATTAAAGGAGCTAAGGAAGAGGAAGAACTAGAAGACTTATCATGACTTTTGTAGGTCTTCCAATCATCCATAGATAAATCTTTGTTAACTACTGAGAAGGTCCTAGGCCTTATGAACCTCCCTCATTGTATGGGATGTCCCATCCTCACTAGAGGCGATAGAGTTAGATGACGAGAGTCCTTGAGTATCATTGGGGTGTCTATGAACATATGAAACTCCTACATAAGATTGAGTATTTCAAACTTCTTTGTTGGTTCTCCAATGAATTGCCTCGCTAGATGTTGCATTATCACTATCTTGTGAAAGAGACATGGTTGTAGATTTGTGACTTATTTAATTGCAATTATTTCTTCCTAAAAGATCTATCGTTAATACTTTGTTATGACAATATTGTATGGCATAACTAATCTAAATAACTAGCATCATCCCTGGAAATGGTGCCAATGATGAGTGGCAAGGTACCCCTACACTTAAACATATGAATATGAGTGTTTCATGAACAATCCGGTCGAACGCTGCAAATGGGATAGTTGTAGTATCTAGATAGTTACTTGTTGATCATAGTTTGTTGTCTTCCCACCTAGACTAGTATATGATTTGTCACATATGATTTAGTCCAAAGTGAGTGGTATGATGTGTTCCTAAACTAATGCTACTCTTGGAGGCGATGGAAAATAATCTTAGCTAAGCTAGGAGGAAAAGGGAGAAAGGGTTATGCTAAGAGGAAATAGGGGGAGACAATATAAACTAACCTAAGTGTGATGAGCATCCATTCCTTAATCATCTGTACACATCTTGGACCTTGTGCACAACTACCAATGGGATTACCAAGTGCATGGCCTAGGTACGCTATTGGGATACCAAGTGGTCACGCTTAAATTCTTGTGATTAAGTTGTACTCATTCCATGTTTAAGGAGTTAAGGGTGAAGAGATGTTAACTATTAAAGCAATTAATAACAATAACAATTAATGATTAAACTATGAGAATGTTACAATGATGAAGTAATCTCGATCTTTATTTCTGGTTATGTGCATGTCTATTATGTTACACTCGAATAAAGGATGTTTTACAATCACAATCACCACACTGTGAGCATGCACTAGGAGAGATGGTTGAGAGGAAAAATGACAAAGGATCCTACTCTAATACTAATTTCTAACTACTGAAAAACTGACTATTTCCCATGCACCCCATTGTGTATTTATAGGCTCAGACAGGAACCACAATATCGCGTACTTGATATGGCTTGTGAGGTTCTGATATCCCATATGTGATATCACAGGTGCAATATTTGGGGTCCAATATCAGGAACTATCAGACTTGGTATCCTGTACCTGATATCAGGGGTTCGATAAGAGGGGTCCAATTATAGGACCTGACAGACCATGACACCTAATAGGCCATGACTCATTAGTACCTATTAATGAGTTAGCCATGTGTTAGTTTTCTTTGATTCAAGAAAAATAACCAATGCTCTTGATCCTTGGATTTCATGATTAGTTAATATGATCATACCTAGGTAATGTTTATTTGTTCAAATCAACTTGCAAGACAGGTGCATAATGGTTTATGTGATATGGATTCAACAATTATTAGAAGCAGAGAACTAGGTCCCATAACTAGGGTTAGTGACATAATTACTATCACATTGATAATCTATGCTTGTTAAGAAATCAATTATGTATTAGCCTTATTTGATTTGAAGGAAATGATCAATGTTCATGATCCTAAGGTTTCATGATCCTTCATCATGATCATGTCTAGGTAGTATTTTCTTGCTTAAATCCCCTTTCGTTAGAAGTAAAGACTTACTCATATGCTTAGTTACATGTTATTTCTATGCATATGGATGTTATATATTGTGGTGTTAGCCTACTAATAAATGTCTTGGCCTAGTGACTTTGATTTATAGTTTTAATTCTAGTGGGTATCACTAAATTATAAAATAAAAAAATCAAACATATGCCTATTGATCTATGGATATTGATTAATAAATCATTTGTGTCTTTGGTAATTTTTTGAAGCTAGGGCATTATTTTTAATATTTCATCTACTATTTTATTATGGAATTTAACACATTAGATAAGTTAATAGAGAAATATAATAATGCCTAATATGCATCTTGAACAAGAAACTTTTTACTTTAGAAGATAATGAGCTATACAGTATTGCTAATATGATGATGATATTTTACAGCTAATGATTAAATTTCATCTCAAATAGAATTTTATAGAATAATTTTTATATTTGTATGCAATAATCATTTAATAAATATTGATAAAGTTAAAATTTTATTTAGAATTTGAAAGAAACCAACATTCATACTATAAATTCTTATGTTCACATTAAATAGAATTCATATTAATGCTACTAAAACATAGTATTTTCATATGCCATTATCATTACTAAGTATCTCTGAACATTACCAACAGTTTTAATCATTATCATTGCTAAGTGTCTTTAAATGCGACTATGTGTTTTCACCATTGTCATTGAGTCTTGTTATAGTTACAATGTGTTGCCATTTTGTTTTGTTGAAGTTGTTGTAATTACCACTATATATTACTATAGTCATCACCATGTATAGCCCTAGTGGCCACTATGTGTTCTTGCTATTGTTATTTCACTCTTGTTGGTTGCCATTCAACTTCTGTAATGTTAGTTTGGCTGAGAGGCCATTACCAGTCATAATTCGGTAACGTTACGTCGTTTTATGAAAGGATCAGGCTGTTGCATACTTCTCTATTTACAAACCATGCCTTTGCTTTGATGTGCTGGAATTCACAAGGATAACTAAGAAAAAGAAGAGGAAGTGGCCAATGCTGCTGCTAAGAAAGAAGAGGGCACCTACAACACTACAACACTACGCATGTTGTGGGGAATTGACTGTATAGAAAACGATAAAGAAATTACAGCATACAAAATTGTTCATTTATGCTAATAAAACTAGTGCAACTCTCTAGGAATGAGGCTTTACGGTGCTCGCATCGTAACGCAAAAATTATTCCACTTGCACCAAGCCCCTGCCAACAACCAAAATGGATAGAAAATTGGATGCTGCAGCGGGCAGCTAGCAAGATAAACAGATAGTAGACAAGTAAACAGACACCAGAGAAGCCATGACAATCAAACAAATCTCGTGACTTGTTCATACATTGCACCCAGACTTTCCCCTCACACATTGCAGCTGCATTAGACGCAAGAAATTGCCTCTCAATGGTAGGTTGGATACCGTGAGTGCTAGGATATGATACCTGTGAAAGCCAGTGAAGGATGAAGAAAGAGTACTCTATGTCTATGAAACCCACCAAAAAAAGCTAGCAGTAGAAAGAGCCAGGAACGCCTGCCACATACACTTCCTACCCAGAATCAGACAGTAACGCCGTGTCTGGAAAAGAGTGTTGAAATCGTTGGTGGGAAGATGGTTGAAGAAAACATGCAACTTCCCTTGCCTGAAATATTTGATAGTATGAAGCGTAAATGGACAACCGGATTTTGGCCGTGGGCACAGCCATGATTGGTGATACGCAGCGGCCTATTTTCTAGTACCGAAATCTGGCTCAATGCTCCTACAAAACGGTGCTACAGTTGCTGGAAAAAGGAGAGCTATGGCCTGGAGTTGTCGAAATATCGTAAATCAACGTCTGTTCTAGCGCCCATGTATAGCACACTCTCCATGCTTTGTACGCCATGTTTGTTGCCGTTGTTTGATTCGGTGTGGCTCATTTTGTATAGAACAACTACATCATTATGAGCCTAGAACTCCTTTAGAAAAATGGAATCCTTTTCAGAGTTTTTAGATACTAAAAAAAAGGTAATAAATATAACCATAAAATCAAAGAAAAGAGCTTATATTTATGATTCAAGGCTAAACTTTACCACCGCGCACTTGTCCCATCCTTTTCCTGGTGTCTCTTTGGATGTAGGAGTGCATGCTTTAGGACTCTATGATGGTTTGTACAGTGTTCTTAAGGCTGAGCATGGTTGGGAGGATAAGATTAAAGGTTTAAATTATTTTATGTTATAGTGAATTTTAGTATGAAAATATTTGGTCAAATACCAGCTAAAAGAAAGTAGAGATTGCAAGATTCCATACGGCTTCAGACCGTGTAAAAAATTCAATGGGATAAGGCAAGTGCGAATATTTAAAATGGTCATCAAATTACAGCAAGGAATAAGTACGCAACAAAATGATTTTACAAGTAGCAAACTGTGTCAAGTCGTTGGTTGGTAATCACACTGGGTCTCAAATTTTGTCAATCTGAGTTGAGTTGGCACTATTTTTATAATATATTTTATTTTTAGAAAAAAATCAATAAATTTAGTAATCTATTTTGCCATAGTTTTAACTAACATTGACTTGCTGATTTAACTTGCTGATATATCATGATTCATGAAACATGCTGATGCACACTATATAAACAGTGATTCAATCCATGAATGTACTTGCACTTAATATAATATAAATGTTTAGTTTTAAATAATAATGTTTCGAACTTTCAGCACTTAACCACCAAAATTTTTTGGATGATTCAAAAGGAGAATTGGACTGAGTAGTGTTCATTTGTGAGGATGCAAGGGTTGTGCTCACTGTTAATCTATGAAGTAGGATTGGTTAATGGTGCATTGAGATTCACTATGAAAATAATATATAGTCCACACTGTCAACTTCCATAGTTGCCATCGTATGTCATCATTGAGTTTGACTCCTATATTGGAGTACCGTATGATAATGAACATCCTCGACAAGTACCCATTCCACCAATCATATGTGGAGGATCTCGCCAACTACCACTTAGATTAGCATGGGCATGAACGATCATAAGTCACAGGCAATGACATTGGAGAAAGCGTTTATAGATGTTGGTAGTAGAGAAACAACAGGTCTTACATTTGTGGAACTATCTTGAGTGAAGAGTATTGACAATTTGAAGATGTTCCCTCTGATCTTCAAAGAAAGATATATCAAGATATTTAAGGCTTTGCACCTTCAAAGTAGATTGGATGAAGAGCAACACATTAAATCTAATGAAGAATGATCTCATTTCTTTCTCTTAACTAATTTTTACCATTTTGAATGTCAGATCATTTGTAACTATACATTTTCAATTACGCATGTTTGTACATTGATCATTTCTGTTGTATTACAACATGTTTATGATCATTCAATAAAGCATTCCATGGTCTTATAGTATTTCTATCCATGATGTTTAAATCATCCTGCAGCAGACGACTGGAAATCACTAGCTTAGTTATATATTTATAATATATATCTATAAATTGGCTGAGAGAGTCTTATTAGTTTACAAGTAAAAATTTCTTTGAGTAAAAAATTTCACGACTTCTAGACGAAGAACAAGATTTTAAAACCAAAATTTTCATGCCTTCTAAATGAAGAACTCCAAAAGAACAAGAGTTCTGTACCTTATTTTTCCTAAGGATGGGTTTTCTGAAAAAAAAAATTTCATCAATTAGTGTATGCTCTCACCCTCAACCGAATTTGTTGTTTTTGAGAGTGAGAGCATAAATTTGGCCGAGAGTGAGAGCATACACTAATTGATAGAATTTTTTTTTTCAGAAACCCCATCCTTAGGAAAAATAAGGTACAGAACTCTTGTTCTTCATCCAAAAGGCATGAAAATTTTGGTTTTTAAATCTTGTTCTTCATCCAAAAGTCGTGAAATTTTTCACTCAAAGAACTTTTTAGTTGTAAACTAATAGGACTTTCTCGGCCAATTTATAGATATATATTATAAATATATAACTAAGCTAGTTTATGGTTTCTTTCTTTCCATGAAATTCTCCAAAAAATTATTCTATTTTATATTCTTTCATTCTAGGGTTAATGTTCTATTGTATGTTCTTCTTGAAAAGCATGAAGAAGATCAATTTTAGAGTTCTTTTTCTTCATGGAAATCCTAGGAAGCATTGTTTTAGAAATTTTTTTCAAACCCTCACCATGATGGACGAAAATTCTAATATTATTTTACAACCTTGTCAAGGTTGATGAGAATATTTTTTTTTATTAAAATCCTTACTAGTTTTAATGTAAATTTTGTAAGTTATTTTTCATACCTTTTTCTCATTATTATGATTTTTTATACTTCTATTCCTTTAGCTTGCAAATAGCTTTGTAAGGATTACAATAGTGAGTAGAACATGTAAAGCTCAACATGGAGCTTGAGTGATTCTTTAGTTGATCTAAAAATGAAGTAATTTATCCTTATGTTGCACATAGCTTTTCTTATATCCATTCTTGGCTTTTTTCATGAGTAATAACCTTGTTAGATGCTTTCAAGATATAACTTCTATGTAACATATCTGCTTGTATTGAAGTATAATTATGTCAGTGTTCCATAGTTAGATATTATAGATGGTCTTTTAAAGACCCGATGGTGGCGCGAGCGGGGGCGGCGGAAGGACGCGCGGCGGCGGAAGGACGCGCGGCGGCGGAAGGACGCGCGGCGAGCGGTGGCGGATGGACAAGCGGCGGCAGGGATGCTGGAGCCGCAGATACCGATGTGGAGACGGATCGCACGGCTGTGGGGGACGCAGACGTGGACGCGGACGCGGACACGGACGCGGAGAAGGAGCGACTGGCTACATGCACCGGAAACGACGGCAGTTTGGAGCTGCGGGTAAAAATTCAAGGACCTGCTGCCGCCACCCTGGATAACCTCACCCGCAGTCTCATTGGTAGATTCGTCTCGGAAGGGGAAAGGCCCCACCTAGACTTGGTTCGGCGGTGGGTTCGGGTTGTTTGGGAGTTGGAATCGGTGACAGTCAAGAGCCTCGCAGATGACCGTCTCTTGTTCTGTTTCGCCTCCCAGGCCGACCGGGAGAAGGTGCTGGTGGGGGGACCGTGGTTTTACGGGGCACGGGGCCTGGCCCTAGCTCCCTGGCGCCCGGGCGCTCACAACGACCCGAATCTGTTCGAGCGGGCGCCGGTGTGGATCCGACTTTACGATTTACCCCTCGAATACTGGTCAACCGAAATATTGCTCTCCCTGGCACAGGTGTTCGG
>MNCI01004128.1:64924-94288 GCA_015680685.1 Gnetum montanum | reverse complement strand
GTGGCCGAAGGCGGAGACCCAACAGGAAACCCAAACAGGGGCGTCCGGCGGGGGGCAGCAGACAGGAAGGGAGCACCCACACCCAGAACGCATCAAATGGCGTTCAGCACACGGGCCCCAGGCAGGAGGAACAACCTCAGGCGGACCTACGCACAGAAAGACTGGAGGAGAAGACGAAGGAGGTTCGGTCAGACAAGCCATACCTCCAAGCTCTGGTTGGGGACAGCACTTCATCCCCAGACGATCGCGCGCAGCAGCACCTGAACATTGCGACGCCTCATACTCAGTTGGCTGTCGCCGGAGACCCGTTGTCACCGCCCCCTGTCACCGATTGGATTAATACGTGCCAGGGGACAGCACGACCCAGCCCAAAAAAGATTACAGGTGCTTCGGTGGTTCCGGCGCCGGTGGGCAAGGTGGGCACACCAGAAAATCGCTCGCGCAGACATAGGACCGCGCAGCTTTATGTGGGTCTGGGCGTCCAGCCTACGCTCCAGGAGACGTTTCAGAGACAGCAGTCTCCATGAAGGTCCTCTCATGGAACTGCAGGGGACAGGGTACCCCGTACAAACGACATACCCTGAAATGTATGGTGGCGGATGAGAGGTGCGACGTTGTGTGCCTGCAGGAGACCAAACTCCAGCAGTCTGAGGCCCAGGTGTTGGAATGGTCCAGTTGGCATAGTCATTTCGTGCCGAGCAGGGGCCGTGCGGGTGGTCTGGAGGTCCTCACCAAGGAGACCTCAATCATTCGTGATCTGTCCGATTGGAGCCTCACGATACACCTGCCCCGGCTGGACATTTGGATCACCAATGTGTATGGCGCCCAAGGGTGGAAGGAGCGGCTACAGGAGCTGGAACGCGTGGCGAGTCAGGTGCCGGACGACACGGCATGGCTGCTGATTGGAGATTTTAATCAGAGACTGTACAGTTGGGAGAAGACTTGGAATTCCATGGCGGAGCCCCCAGGGGCGTCCGACTTCCAGGAGTTGCTGCAACGCGCGGCTCTCTCGGATCTGGAGCTCGCGGGATGCCGTTTCACCTGGAGCAACCGGCGTCACGGTGCGGCGCTGGTTCAGACAAGGATTGATAGGGCCTGGGCGAGCCAGTCGCTGCTCTCCGGGTGGAACGTGCATGCATATGGAGGGGTCAGAATGGCTTCTGATCATCGGGCGATTTTCTGCCAGGCGGACAGACACGTGGACAGACCAGCGGGGCAGAGTCCTAGGCCGTTTAGGTTCGAGCGCTCGTGGTTGCGGAAGCCGTGGCTGGCCGAGATGGTGAGGGATATCTGGGCTAACTACGCGGGCGAGGTAGGAGTGGCACAAACGCAACAGACCCATGGCACTGCCCGACCAACAAGCCAGACCCACAACACGACGCCGCTGGCGCAACAAACGCGGGGACAGGCCAACCAGACGCAACAGGCGCAGCACGCGAGGAGGCAGGCGCACCCGCAGCAGGCGAAGGACATGAGGCGGCAGGCGCACCCGACGCAGGCGCAGGGCTTGAGGCGGTAGATGCACCAAACGCAGGCGCAGGTCACGAGGCGGCTGGCGCACCCGACGCAGGCGATGGACACGAGGTAGCAGGCGCACCCGACGCGGGCGGCGGACGCGAGGCGGCAAGCGCACCCGACGAGGCAGACGCCGTTCCCCAGGAGGCCGGCACAGAGTTCGAGGGGGCAGACGCAGCCCATGGAGCGGCAGGAGGACCCACGTGACTTCCTGCGCAACGCACTGCAGCGGCTGAAGCAGAAAATCAAATCCCTGCCCAAAGTTGAAAAATATGACTTCCGTGAACAGCGTGGCCAACTCCAGGCGCGGCTCGCAGCAATTCAGGCCCAGCAGGAACATGCACAGAGCACTGACACGGACAACAAGGAGCTCGCCCTCTTGGTACGGCTACAGGTTTTGCAGCACGATGAGGAAGAATATTGGCGACAGCGGGCAAGGATCCAATGGCTGCAATCAGGGGACAGACATACGAAATATTTCTTTTCTCAGGCGGTGGAGCATCGCAGAAACCACCTCCGGCCCCTGCAACGGTTCCTGCAGGACACACAGGCGCCCTCGCAGTCAGGGGTGGAGGGGCTGCAGCGCTATTGGCAGCAGGTGTGGGCGTGGCAAGCTACCGATCCGCTCTCCGTGCCCATCCTGCAGGTGGTGACCCAAACAGAAAACGAGCAGCTGCTTTCCCCCTTTTCCCGGCAGGAACTTAGGGCCACGTTGAAAGATATGCAGGCGAATAAGGCGCCCGGGCCGGATGGTTGGCCCATCGAATTCTTCCGAGAGTATGAAGAGGTGTTGGGCGCCAACCTTCTTGATGCCTTTAACTCCATGCTTGCCTGGCGACAGGTCCGCAAAGAAATTAATTGCGCGCGCGTAGTCCTCTTGCCAAAAATCGAGGTGCCCACTACACCGGGGCACTTTAGGCCCATTGGTGTCTGCAACTCGCTTCTTCGGTTGTTCTCCCAAATGCTGGTTGCCAGACTGCGCCCTCTCATGCCACGTCTGGTGGGAAAAAACCAGGCTACTTTCATTACGGGCTGCCACCTTCAGGATCAAGTCTTGTTACTGCAGGAAATCCAGCACTCTCTTCACCTCGCGAAGTTTCCAGGCCTATGTATCAAGCTTGACATTACGAAGGCCTTCGACACCGTGAGCTGGGCAGCACTGCGAAAAGTGATGCTGGCCAAAGGGTTGGACAGGGACTTTGTGGAGCTCTGCCTGCAGATTCAAAGGAGTGGCAGGTACTCCCTGGACATCGATGGGCACTTATGGGGTTTCCAGGGAACTGGTCACGGGCTGCGGCAAGGCGATCCTCTCTCCCCTCTCCTCTTTCTTATGCTGATGGATCTCCTGCAGAGTTTCTGCGTGGACGAAGGCGTCCAGGGCCTTGACATTCATGGGGTACGTTGCCTCACCGCTCATTACGCAGATGACACCATGATCTATGTTCGGGCTTCCGTACCGCAGGTCAAGGCGCTGATGAGGGCGCTTGACAGGTTCCAGCGGGAGGTCGGGTTGCAAATGAACACCGGGAAGTCCGCGCTCTATTTCACACACACGCACCAGGCTGTGCACAACAGAATTATTCAAATCATGGGGATTCTGCCGGGTGCAGCGGTGGATAAATATCTTGGCTTCCCCATGCGCGACTGGCATCGTCGACAAACCTGGCAGGCTTTACTGATGCGTATTCAGCAACGGACGGTCCATTGGACGAATCAATTCCTCTCCCGCAAAGGAAAAATTGTGCTTGCTACCGTTGTGCTGGGGGCAATGGCCAGATTTGGGGCTTCTATCGTGGCCCTGCCGGCTGGCGTCATCACAAAGATTGACACAATCCTGCGTCAATTTGTATGGTCCGGTGGAAAAGGGGGGAAGAAGATGCACCTGGTGGATTGGACCACAACTGCGAGGCCTCGCGAGGCCGGGGGGGTTGGCATTCTCCCCTTCGCGGAGGAGGTGGCGTTGGGACGGCAGCGATTGGTTTGGAGGCTTTCCACCATGCAGGAGGACCCCTCCACCTGGGCGCAGGGCTACGGGAGGGCTACGGGCTCGGACTCTCCTGTTTGGAAGCATCTGTGTGGGCATGTGGGGGCGACAGGTGACGCTGACGAGCCCCTTCATCCTCGGCAGTACCTCAGGACACGGTTCCCATCGGACCCGCGCTGGCGGCGCCTCTGGCAGGGGCCAATCCCGGAAAAGATTAAGATGTTTGGTTGGCTGATTCTTCACGATGCCCTTCCAGTTCGGAGGTTCCTGCAGAACAGAGGCCTGGGGATCAGCCCGTATTACCCCATGTGCAATCATAATGCGGAGACACTGCAGCATTTCATGCATGAGTGTCCCGTCACCCGTCAATTTTGGCACACGTGCGGGTTGCAGTCCATCAAGATCTCCGGTAACTCACCAACCCTCACCGCGCTTTGGATCCTGTGGAAAGCCCGCAATGATTCCGTCTTCAACAAAGTGGCGTGCCCCCCCCCCCACGACCTTGTGTGCCAGATTCAGGAAGCTTTGGATAGAGCTTATGATTGCGGGGGGCGGGGGCCCGTATGTGGAACGGACCGGCAGGATCAGGGAACCATTACGGGGCACTCACCCCCAGGGGACGGAGGGGACTAGTGGTAGACAGAGCCATGCCCAGGAGGGGTCGGCTGCGGGTGCCTCAGGAGGGGCGCGCGGCAACCCATCTGCCTCGGGGGCAGACATTGTGCAGAACATCCATTACCCGGTCGCTGACCAGGATCAGCATCGTCCGCGGCCGTCTCAAGTGAAGGACCCACCGGCTACCCCTCGTCGGCCACCAGCACAACGCTGGTTTGAGGGCATCCTTCCAAATGGCAGGACTGGAATTGCCCAGCTGATCACCGAGAATCGGCGCCGCCTCACTACGGGGTTGGCTGCGCAGGAACAAGGGGGCCGGCAACAGCCCAAGGGGTAATTTGTCTCTGCAGGCTCCTGTGAGGGCTGCAGGGTCGGTTTTTGTCGTGGTTTTCAGTCTCCATGTTTTTTTTCTACGCTGTTCCCCTGGCCCCTTGATTGTGCCCTCGGTGGCTGGGGATCCTGCGATGAGTACTGAGTGATGCGGGGTCTGCNACCTTGTTAGATGCTTTCAAGATATAACTTCTATGTAACATATCTGCTTGTATTGAAGTATAATTATGTCAGTGTTCCATAGTTAGATATTATAGATGGTCTTTGAAGTTTGATTGTAGAGATTTTTTTATGATTAAATAAAATTTTGAATGTCTTATATATACAAACATACTTTAAAAAGGATATGAATGATAAAACTAAAGGCATTGTAAATTAGTATCCTATAATCTACTTTTCTAGTCAAAGTGATATTTCTTTCTAGTTAAAAGAATTAGAAAACTAATTGAATTTTCTAATGCCTTGTACATATTGATCAACTTATAAGTTTAACTAACACTAAACTTTAGTGAGCTGCATGATACCTTTTGTAAGTACTATAACTATTAATTTTATGTAATCACTAAACATGTTGATTTAGTTTGGTTTCATAAATTAAAAATAAGAAGATGCTACAAAATATGTTGTTCTAAATATGAATTGAAATGGTAGGGTAAAAAATTTTGAGTTTAAATAATATTTATTATATGTTAATAGCTTTTATTAGTTTATGATCTTCTTCTAAAATAACATAGATGTAATTCCTACTTCGAATGAAGATGTAACAAGAAGTTGTTACATACAAACTTTAAAGATACTAGAGGATTGTAGAAAACATATCTAATACCATTTTTATAGAAGGAAATTGATCCAAAATAGTGGATCCAAGCTATTAACACATAAAATATTACACAAGATGATGTAAAAAGTACCATTGAATGTCACTAAGAAAAATACATGCTATCTCTACAATGAGTAATACATTTTATGAATTTCATTTTAGAGTTCCTATATAATTGTGTGTGATAAACTAAAACATGCCACCAGTGAATGCATATTTTAAATTCATCAATGATCTATATGCCAATTAGCTTTCCAAAACTACAAAACACCACTAGAAATAAATGACGGAATTCACTGAAATAAATATAAATGACCTCAAACTTTTTTTCTTATTCGGAATTTTTTTTTCATCATTTGATTTACGTTTAAAATATATGTCTCCTTGTTAAGGAAATTTTGTATTTAAATTATAATTCAAATGAAAAACCAATATTTTGATAACTCTATAAATTAACAATCCTATTGTATATCTCTATCATTTGACAAGTTAGTTAGAACCTAAGTATCTACTTAATAAATGTCTTAAATGTAGCATTATAAATATACCATGGTAGAGAATCATTTGCTTCATTCTCATTAGTATCCAAGAAAATAAAAATTCTAATAAAAAATGATTAAAATACAATGCAAATGTAGAAAATTAACACTTAGTTATTTTACAAGCCTATACTCCCCATAATTATCTTTGCACAGGTGATTCTTTTCAGAAATCAAGTATTTTCTCTCTCTAATCCCAAATACTTAGCAATTAATTTTACATTCTATACTTAGATATTTACTTCTCTATCTATTCCCAATACTAAGCTAAATTTTGTTTCCTTAGTTCGATACCACTTAGCCATATCTTAGCTCATTTATCTAATACTTAGTCAATCTTCAATTCATTCTATCTTTTAATATTTAAGATTTTTCTTTTACTCTTCAATCTAACAATTAACCAAATTTTGGCTTCTTTCCCATAGTCATTTAAATTTTAACTTTTTGTAGTTCTTTCAATAATTAGTCTAATTGCAATCTCTACTTCGTTATACTTAAATAATTTTTTTTCTTCCTAATAGTGAAACCAAATTTTCCTTTGCTTCCAACATCTCTATACTTGCCTATATCTTTGATTTCTTCTTCCCCTCATCCTAAACTAAAATTTGGTTTTCTTTTATTACTCAAACTTTTTCATTCTCTTTCCAAAAAATAATCACTTTTTTGGATTTTGCTTTTAAATTTTAGCAAAAAAATTAACTTCATTTTTCTATGTCATCATTTTGTTAAATTTTAAATTTTCCTTCTACATTTCCAACACTTAGTGAAATTTCAGTCTTCCCCTATCCAACACTTTACTAAGGTTTTGATTGCTACCTACTCTTGATACTTAGAAAAACATTTAACAACTCCATTCTTATGTTTCCATAATTAGCTAATTTTTTGTCTTTCTTACGTAAGAATCTATTCTTAGCCGCACTTCAATTTCCCCTTTAGTTTTTATTTTCATCTTATTTCTACTTTGTCATCTCTCTAATTTTTCTATCTAACCAACATCCCACTCATTTGGAATACTTGCTCCTTGACTAGCTTGTATGTAGGTGATGTTGATGTGTCTGTTAGTGTCATCCCTATGAAACTAAGCTTGCATTGCACTCACAAGGATTTTCCATTCTAATTTAAAATTTAAAATAACTTAGAAATGAGAAAAATTTCTATAATAAAAAAGGGACAGGTCATGACTATAATCTCATGTATGCCAATAGTGAAGGATACGATGTTAGTAGCATATGGTGTGGTACATTGATAACATGGGTAGGTGCACTTACCAAACTATCCTCATCCCTCTTGGTGAAATTTTCATTTTTTATATTTTTTTTTGTATAGAAAACTTCATTTTTTATATTTTTTTTGTATAGAAAACTCCCTAGGCCATCTTTATTACTTAATGTACTTGCCATCTCCTGATCTCCCCATCTCCTAGTAGCAAGGCAGGATTTTTTATTTTTTTTAAAAGGAAACAATAAAATAAAAAGCATCATTCTATGCTCACCTCTTTTTCTCCTTCCTTATGCCTATTGCACATGTTTCTTTCTCTCTCTCACCTTCCATAGTAAAAACATTTGCAATTTTCACTACAAACCTAGCCCTCAATAACATCATTTTTCATACAAGGGCATCATGAGAAGCCTTTGGCCACCATAGCTAGCCTACATGCATCGTAATTTTTCCTTCTGTATCTACCTTTCCCAAGGCTAATATTCCATCCATATCTATCTATTTTATTCTTAAATCTTCAAATTCTGATCCTTGAATCTTTATCCTCTTTCCTTCCTTGATCTCATAAGCACTACCTCTATGCTTGGTAAGATAGGCATGGGCCAATGCTAGTATGATGTACTATACAATGCAGCCATTGGTAGTAGGTGCCATGATTCATATGGATTTTGTTAATGTATAAGAACTTACCCCATTTAGCATTAAAGATGCATTGTTCTTTCTCTTCCTTGCACAAGCTAAACAACAAAAATTATCAAACGCTTGTTAAAGGTCCCTCTCCTAGGTGCTACTACCATGGAACTCACTCCCTTTCTGGTGTTTCCTACCTTACCTTAATATGTACCTTAGTGGGAATCGCCTACCATCTTATTATGAATACTATTCCTCTCACCATGTGGTTCTATCTCTTGTGCTCAATTAGCAATGAGCCAATGCACTTCAAGCTTACAAGAAGGAAAATGGAAAAAATGTCCAACTTCTCCTCTAAATTACACTTTTACCTTTTCTCTTTGTTTCATTTTTCTTTCAACCTAACATGAGCCTAAGTGTCCCCAACCCATGCTAATGTGGATTCATATGTCCTCAGTTAACACTAATGTGAAATTCACATCACCACATTAGCTTTGTATGTGACCTTCCAGCCTTAATTCTTTAAGATTCAAAAATACTTCCAAGCTTATCCTAACTCACCTACATGGTTTTTAAACCCTTCAAAACTCAAAATTAACCTTAGAAATAAAATTTTAAATTTTAAAAAGAATAAAATTTTAATTTTTCTTCCTTATTTTCTAACTTAACTTATAAATTCTTATAACTCAAATTTAATTCTTCCCCATGTGTCTAAACTTCTTCCCATGTTTTTAGGCCAAGGACCTTACCATCCTTCATCAACTCTGTAAACCACTAAGCTTGGATGGGTCCCATGACTAAGTTACCTATTCTCTCAATGAGAAATTAAACAATTTATCATTCTTAAACCCCTTAGACATGAATATCTTTATCCTATACATTAGCAAGCGATACTTAATTTCTCAAGATATCCTTGCTTTCTTAGATCATGAACTAGCCTTAACTAACAATCCTCTTGTAGAACTCACAATCATTAAGCATCAAAGTAAGTAAAATACCCATAAACTAGGGGTAAACCTACTTGAAAATCTTAAATAATTCATTCTAGAAATACTCTAGAAAAATTATATTATCTTTACCTAGGGCTATCATGACATGTTAGGTTTAACTCCTACTTTCATTTAACATAACATCAATCTTAAAGAGATATCCAAGCCTATTAAGAGTGATGGCTCACGATATCGTGTATGTGATATCGCATCGTCCCCAACGATATTGTGTACACGATATCGCGATGCATCAAAAAGTCTATAAATAAGAGGTGGCTCTCCCTTGTTTTCCATCCTAGGCTTAGACCATAGTGAAACTCTACCAATTTGATCCCTCTAGAGATAGAATATTTTCCATGTGCCTGTAGTAGGAACTCCAAAGTGAACGAATCTTTATTTGAGCAAATATTATACCTAAACACATGTTTGTATACAATAATAAAGATGAACTTCTTAGATAAACCTTGTAGTGCATGGAATAGGCTAAATAGGATTTTATTTATTGTTATTTACTATTTTCCATTTTAATGCTTTATTAGTTATTAAATCTCTCTCAACCCTTCTCTCCTAGTTAAGTGCCTCAGTACAACCACTTTGAGCATGTGCATTACGTGTGGTGATCCCAGCAAAAATTAGCATTTGGTAACCACAGTTGCATTGGTTCAGGGTGTGAATGATAAGTGAGACCAAATGCTGATGCTAGGTTAATTTAGACTTAGGTAGTTAGTTAAAGTTAGTAATTAGCCTCTTCAACCGTTCACCTCAATAGCATAGGAGATAAATAGAAAAGCTATAAAAATCATATACCTCGGACTTACTTAACCATACACCGTGACAAATACAAGTGAGTCTGGGAAGACAACAAATAATTAACCTTAAGTATTCCATGAGGCATGTAGGAACTTAGTCTGTGGAGTTTGACCAGATCACATGTGTTACGCTCGTACTCGTATGATTGAGTGTAGGGGTACCTCACCACTGATCATTGGCACCATTGCTGGGGACTAAGCGTTTGTGCGCTAAGTAGAACATAAGAGATCATTCACATCGTTGGGAGCTTAAACAAACCTTAGGGTTAATTAAACAAAAATTTATATATAATGGTTAATTAGCACACCGATAAGACACAATGTCTTCTTCTTCTTCTCACAAGAGAAATTCACCACCTAGGGATTATACAAAGAACAATCAGCAATCAAAAACACATAACCTAAATCTGCCAGTTCCTCAATAATATAGGGTGACATATACTCATCCCGATGAGTACATACCTAATTTTACATTTATCCTTCATTAAGATGAATAGATGCGTTGGAGAGACTTGAAAGGTAACATAGTGTTACCTCCAGATCGTGCAGTCCCCAACATGCTGCTCCATGCTTTAGCATAGATTGGCATGACTCAGCTCTATGCTAAATACGTTATAGGTGATTTAGACACAAGGGATTACTATCCTACATCTACAAAATGTATGAGGGACTCAAGGAAGGAGAGCTAACATACACTTTTCAAGGGCAAAGAGGTCCCGCATGTCCTAAGCGAAATGGGAGATGGTGAACCACTTATAACAGGTTCTCTATCAAAAGATGTTCCCCCTCCTAATGATAATGAGGATGTGGGGTATCAGAACCCATACTCCATGATACACAACCCTAGTTCTGATCCTCGTGAACACCAGCTATTCACTGAGGGAACAACAACACATGACAAGGACAGGCACTCAGATCATCATCACAATCAGGGCCGAAGCCACAGAAGAGAAGGTAAGAAACATTATCATGGTGATGGTTCTTCTTCTTCTTCTCCTTCTTCACATCATTCACCCTCTCCTTCCACATCAGGGCGTACTCATAAAGAGCATAACGAAGAGGATAAGAGTAAGAGAAATGAGATACCTTGATGAGAGAGTCGAGAGAGAGAACGAGGGAAATCAAGAGAATCAAGGCATGAATGAAGGGAAAGTAGGGAAAAATAGAGACATCATAGATGTCATGAAAGAGATGATCATGACAAACCCCTACTTGCCACCCGAAGCATGCTAGATATAACGAAGGCAGTGAGAATCCCAAAAAGGCATCAAAATGATAGTTGAATCAAGCACTTAGACATGAAAAATATCTCACGCTTCAAAGGGGGATACAACGCGGATTTACAAAATCATTTATAGGAATTTCATGATGCCTACACCTTGCAGAACATAAAGAACAAGTGGTAGAGACTAAAGTTGTTTCCTAGGACACTCATCAAGGAAGCAGAGAGTTGGTACCAGTCCTTAGAACTAGAAACCATTAGGAGGTGGAGTACGATGTTAGAACTCTTCAACAATAAATATCAAATGTACTCCAAAGTGTCTAACTTGCGTAAGCAGATCCAAGGATGGAAGAAGGGTACTCATGAACCCTTGGATGCTATCATGGGCCACTACTACACATTGTAACATTGTTGCCCAGGCCATGGTTATGCATAGTGGGATCAAATCCACCACATTGTAGATGGGCTAAGGTATGAAACTAGGAGAATTGTTGGGACTTATGCCCAAGGGAGACTATCTGAACTTAGATCCCATGAAATTCATTGCTTGTTGGAGCAAATAGAAAAATAAGAAGGGAATCTATGAAAAAGGAAAAAGTGTGGAAGAATATAACTGTGATCCCTCTCTTCGAAAGAAGGGAGTGAGATTTTGTGATGAAGAGGATGAGTCACCACTTGAAGAGTTGGTGAAAAGAAAAACCTTGCCACCTAAGAAGCTAACAACAGAAGTATCGGCTAAGGTAGATGAAGTATGGAGCTCCTTAGATAGTAAAATTGAAACTATCCTAAAGATTGTAGAGGAGTCTAAGGAGGAACGAAGTAGTGACAAGGACAAGAAAAAGCTTAGAGATTCAGGCCCTGCACATGACAAGGGTAAAGGGAAAATAATTATCTCTGATGAGGTTGTGGATTTAGACATAGATGATGACAGTGGATGTGAGATCTGCCAATATGACCATCCTAAGGGATGTTGTCCAATCATCTCACATCTACAAGAGTCTAGGGTTTATGCACTCAATAGATAGCAGATACCCCGTAGGTTACCTTATCCCCAAGGTAACCCACGATAGTTCCACCAACCATTAATGTACTATCCAAGTGGAACTCCACCACAAACCATTAGACAACATCAACAGTGGCAATACCCAAAGTCATGGGGGATGCCACCACTGAAACATCAATACCCTTACCGGTAGCCCAATCCTTATGGATACTACATGCAGCAGCCAGTTTCTCCAAGTGACTCTATGGGTGACACAAATCCCCAACGTCAATACCAAGTTTGGAAGTACTTTAGAAGGACTCCTTATCCTCTGGGAGATGCTCCATACCCATACCATCCTCCTACTCCATCCACACCTCTTCCACCTATAGTTCCCATATCTCCTACTTCAACAATGCAAGGGGAACTCCCCACTCAACTGCAACAATGCAATGCTATGAGATCTGTAAACATTCAATCCGTTGTTGGTTCTAACAACCATAAAAAGAGAAGACCTTTTTTTAGAACCAAAAGCCCATACAAGCTGTCACAACAACAAGCAGTTGAGTCTACGATCACTCCTCCAACATACAAGGCTTCGGTGTTTCCTTCAGTCCAACAACAGAGATTCACCCATACAGTTATGTTAACACATATCATAACCGACTGGATCAAGGTAGGCTACCTTCCCAAGAAACTATCTAACCCTGGGAGTCTCTTAATCTATCTCCATTTTGCTAGGAACAAACCTCATAAGGCTATTCTTGACTCAGGTTTTGGAGTCAACTTAATTTCACAAGAGATGTATCAAGCCTAGAACCTGCCCCAACTTAAGAAGAGTAACATTTAACTAGAGTCGGTTGACCAGTCCATTACCATTCCCTTGGGATTGGTGGAGGACATTGTTACCACTGTGTGTGGTTAGTCATATCCAGCTGACTTCCTGGTGATAGAGGTCAACAAAAATGAAGGGGACTTCCCAATTATAATGGGAATGGCATGGCTAAGCACAATAGATACATGCCTAGGGATTCACGATATTTCCTTGGAGACATCTAAGGTAAATATTTATGGAAAGATCGAGAAGAAGAAATTTTCATGTATCACATATAATGATTCACGGGTGATGACATGGTGGAATGCACAACATCTCCTCCATCCAATAGGTGTGCCTGTGAAACTGTGAGACAAAGATGCGTATATGTAGCAACGACACAACCAATAGTAGACACCCCATGGTTGATAGCTACTAGAAATAGCAACCAACAAATATGCATGGAACAAACTGGGGGAACAACTCATGCCCATAACAAAGGCATAGATTCCTTGGAATATGAGCATTGCCAACTTCCACCCCTTAATCTGAGAACATCAATGGGGAGAAGTTAGGCACTTCTAAGAAATTCAATTAGGTGCTCATTATTTTGGATCTCTCCCTTTCCATTCAGTCATGGGGGAGATGTCCACTTATGATAATCATTTGGGGCCCTCAGTTCTTTTTAGTTTTTGTTTTACACATTTTTGTTTTTCACATTTTTTTTACACATTTTTGTTTTACATGTTTTTGTTTTCCACATTTTTGTTTTACATGTTTTTGTTTTACACATTATTTTTTTACATGTTGTCTTACACATTTTTGTTTTATAAATTTCTTTAACTTTTCTTGTTTTTGTTTTACAAATTTCTTTAACTTTTCTTGTTTTTGTTTTTCAACATCGTTATACTTTTCCATTTTTTGTATGTGTGTACGTGTGTCATCCACCCTGTAATTTTGTTACCAATAAGTGTTCTTCATGATGGTATGAACTTTGTTTCTATTGATTGCTAATGTTTGGTTTTTACCTTTAAGTCATGATGTTGATACTAAGGTATGTTTCTTTTGATATGGCAGGTAATGAGTTCACTTCATCCATCCATCTACCAGTTTCTATGGTCTCTCTCGGCTTGGAAATGTACAGTCCCTTTCTAATAAGAACTTTAATGAATCGGTGACTAGACATTTCTCAAATTTCTCAAACTAAGGAAGGACTTAAGGATTGAAAAGGGTGTCACTTCAATGTGTTGGCCATTCTCTTTGGTTCTTGGATGTTTTATTCTTGACTTTTCTTGCCACTTCAATGTTACCTAATTATCGGGAAGCTGAGCAATAAAAATAACAAAGTCTTTGCATGTTGTGGTTCTCACGCATAAACACATAAAACATCAAAAAAATTGAGAATTAAAAGCACACCCCTTAGATGGAATAATCCCTTGGGCTACAAGCACTGGTTATGGAACTAAAATAAAAATGTTCCCTCTAACTAAGTCCCTTCTCACTTCCCACTCTCTCCCCCTTGTTTCGTTGGAATGGTGGTGGCTCTTAGGTGAATGAATTCTTGTTACTTGAAGAGGATGGATCAGATGAATGCATTAATGTGAAGTCACTGGAAGGGGTTTGTTTGAGGCCGGACCTAGAATGGGATCTACTAAGTCACATTAACTATGAACTACACAGGTGGTTGTACACCACCTTGTTCTTGGGATTCCATTCCATTCTCTTCTCTCCATCCTTCTCTCCATTGTTCACCTCATTGCCGATTGTATCATTAGTGTATTTTGGTTGACGCATTGTTTTCTTTTTGGTAAATTCTTACGGTTAAGACATTAACACGTTTTCCAAATGACATTCCTAGAGCCTACAGACTCTCCGAATGTGGGTTTTTTAGGGCATTAAGGGCATGAGCCTACTTTGGGGATGACCCACTAGCATTCCTATTTGGTGCACAGTTAAATTATTTTCCTTAACATTTTTCACAATCTATTTTGTTTTGTTCATTTCCGTCTTGACATTCATTTCATCAATGCTATAGTTTTCTCTTTTTCCTCATCTTTCTTGTTCCTTTTC
Source organism: Gnetum montanum (assembly GCA_015680685.1). Classification (NCBI taxonomy): domain Eukaryota; kingdom Viridiplantae; phylum Streptophyta; class Gnetopsida; order Gnetales; family Gnetaceae; genus Gnetum; species Gnetum montanum. Next base: position 79,751 of record MNCI01004128.1, on the reverse strand, counting down.
TTTCTCCATTTTAATGCTACTAGAGGTTCACGATTAGTTATGGGGGTATAGGGCCCAACTTTTTTGATTTTCTCTTAACCCCTACACCTTCGGTAGTCACCAATATTATATCTCTAGATCCGTATCAGCCATACCACAACCTAGCCAATGGACGTTTCACCGAAGAAAGGTATCAACTACATTGAAATTCATTTAGCCTTTCTAATAAAATATTATGTTGTATGTGTAGATGGAAATCATGCAACAATGGAGGGGATCCAGAAGGAACATTTGGAATGGAGCAGTGCTGGAAGTAGCTATGCAAGGAGCAAGACTAATGGTGTGCTTACGGATGGACAACGAAAGGCGCAATCTTGGCATTGGCAGCAACAACACTTCTTTCTCTTTCTCTTTCTTAGATACCAAATGATGTCTGATGTCAATGTAATAAGGTGTTCACTCTTGTTGTCATGAACACCAATTTTTTCATGTCTTGTAATGATGATTTGTTCACAAGTCATCCCATTAGTTTCATTTTAAGTCAATAATCCCATACCTTCTCGATATTATTGTAAGGAACTTAAGGATGATTTTTTATTCAGTCATGGTGGTATGATGGGACGCAATATCTCATGGGAAGTGATATCACGTATGCAATATCGTAGCTATCGCGATATCGCATCCCTCATGATATCATGTACGCGATATTGCGTTGTTCCCCGTGATATCGTGGTGCACCGCAAAGTCTATAAATAAGAGGCAACTCTCCCATGTTTTCCATCCTAGGCTTAGACTGTAGTGAAACTATTCCAGTTTGATCCCTCCAGATATAGAATATTTTCCATGTGCTCATAGCAGGAACTCCAAAGTGAACGGATCTTTATTCGAGCAAATATTGTACCTAAACACATGTTTATGTATGGGAATAAAGATGAAATTCTTGAATAAACCTTATAGTGCATGGAATAGGATAAATAAGATTTTATTTATTTTTGTTTACTATTTTCCATTTAAATGCTTTATTAGTTATTAAATATCTCTCAACCCTTCTCTCCTAGTTCAGTGCCTTAGTACGACCGCTTCGAGCATGTGCGTTACGCGTGGTGATCCCAGCAATGATTAGCATTTGGTAACCATGGTTGCATTGGTTCAGGGTGTGAACAGTAAGTGGGAATGGATGCTGATGCTAGGTTAATTCAGACTTAGTTAGTTAGTTAAAGTTAGTAATTAGCCTCTTCATCCCTTCACTTTAATAGCATAGGAGATAAACAGAAAAGCTATAAAAATCATATACCTCGGACTTACTTAACCATACACCATGACAAATACAAGTAAGTCTGGGAAGACAACAAATAATTAACCTTAAGTATTCCATGAGGTGTGTAGGCACTTAGTTTGTTGAGTTCAACCTGATCGCACATGTTACGCTTGTATTCGTATGGTTGAGTGTAGGGGTACCTCGCCACTCATCAAAGAGAAACCCAAATATGATCTAGCCTTAGCCACCAAAGATGAGATCACTAAGCACTATAACTCATGTTGAATACACCTCATAGACTACTAAAATTTTTTATTCAACAAGATAGTTATTTCTAACAAAAATGGGGCCCTTAAAATATGCATCAATTTTTGCAACCTTAATAAAGTAAGATTGAAAGAAAACTTCTTAGTGGCGAACATAGATTGACTTAATGATATAGTAGTAAGTCATGTCTTACTTTGTTTCATGGATATATCCTTTGGTTATAACTAAACATAGATTAACCTAGAGCATTAAATTTTTTAAATTTTCATGTCCTCATGAAGGACCTTTTACCATACAAAGATGTCTTCCGGGCTTAGGAACTCTTAATTAATACACTAATGAGAGATGACTCTTACCTTTAGTGACATGATGTTCAAAATTTTTAATAATTATGTTTATGGTTAAATTTACTAGAAAATCTTATTATCCCATTGATCTAGACATATTCTTAGCCTAATGTAACCAATACAATCTCTATTTAAACCTTAAAAAGTACCTATTTAATGTACATATAGACAGAATAGTAGGATTCTTAGTTTTAGTCAATGGTACCATGGGGGATCTTGATAATATTAAGGAAATCATGAACCTTCTAATACCCAATTTTCTTAAAGACATGTACATCCTCTAAGATAAACTTTAATCTATTCATCATTCAATATGTAATCTAATAGATCACCTTCATTTTCTTTCTTATCTCCTTATGAAATCAACTACTTTCAACTAGGACTCAAAGTGTTAAGAGGAATTTGATACCATCAAGCATGTCCTTACCAACGTTCAAGTCCTTTATCCTCTTGAAACACTATGAAACATTCATGTTACCAATTTCTAACCTTCATTTTCCAAATGAAGAAAAGAATCCTATTGTAAATAGAAGATTTGTAGTCCATGAGCTACAATCCTACATACTTTGGCTTTTGGCGCCAAGAAAGCCCAAAACCTTATTATTGTCATACTTCCCAAGTAGAAAACGGTACCTAATGTTTATATTTAGGCTTAGGAAGGCTGAAAATGTCTCAAAAATGGCCAAAATTGGCATTTTCATGGGTGGTTTTATGGGTATAGCCTTTACTATGCTAGAATCATCTACCTTCTAGTGTAGAAGAAATTCATGAAAGATTTCATTTTCAACTCAATGTAGTCACCATCAATAGCTAGTGAAGATGCAATGTTGGAATTATTAGGATTTTTTGTTTTCATTTTTCCAACAATGACCAACATAGTCACCCCAAGTTTTCAGCAATTGCAACATCAACAAAACAATGAAATAATGGAACAATAGAATATGTAGCATTTCCCAACATTGGAGTGGATTGCATGTTCTAGAAATTTTAGCATATTAAGGATGATGCTTGTATAGTCATAAAATTTCATTTACTATTTATAGTAAATGGATGGATTTTGGTGGCTATAGTATTTTGAAATTACTATAACTGATAACTATGCTAAGAATGGATGACAGTCAATGCTTGCAAATTGACACACATATGTTAGCAATCACAACAATCGTGTGTAGATCCCAAAATAGCCAATTCCATCCTATATAAACCACATGTGAATACATTATTTTGGTTCCACCACTTTGGCAAAAACAACACTTTGCAAACATTTTCCAATGTTAAAGAGCACTTTGTAACCAACACCTTTTTACAACCTTGCAGTACTTTTTAGTAAAATTGGTATCTACACTAGGCACAAAACTCCGATGTGAAACCATTGCATCAAACACGTAACACCATTCTATAGTCACCATTGAACGTCTTGGTGAAAACTAGTAGGAGTTGTTGGAAATGGAAGTGAGGAAACATCAAGATTGTAGAGCTTCAAGTGTAGATTGCTAGCTCGAATGAACTTCAAACTTCTCATTGAAAACTTTGTGCACATCAAACACATAATCTATACCTCTTAAACTTTGTACTTAAAATTTTAATTTTAATAAACTCATAGTTTATTGTGTGTAGATTTGATTTCACATTTTCACTTATCTATTGATTTTTATTTCAAATATGCAATTTCATTTTCATTTTTCATTTTCTTATTTTCATTGATACTTCTTTAAGTCTTTGGGGGAACAAATAGACCGTTTAGGGTACCTTCAATCATATTTTTCGAGGCCTTTGGGATTCAAGGTCAAAACTATTCTGATGCTTTGGATTTTTCAATTTTTATTCTAGGAATCAAATTTTTGTGGTCCAATAATTTTTTGGCAATAGGAGAAGGGCCTTCACACAAATTCTTGGTCATAAATTTAATACCAAGTCTACTACTTTTCCATTATTCCATTAAAGCCAACACTTGATTCCCAATTCCTTTCCCACATACCTTAGCGTAGTTAAGGTGATAGAACTATATTTTTTTTGTAATTTCATAGTAGTTGCTGGTTTCATAGGGACCAACATAGTCTACTCCAAAGACCATTTTCATTTTGTTGCATAACCTTATTCCATTATTTTAATACCTAGTTTTCTTAACACCTAATTTTGTTAATACCTATTTTTGTTCAACAAGATAAGCCACTTTTTCAAATTTCATCCCTCAACATAGGTTGTTGGTAACTACCCTATCTACTACATAGTACATGACTATCTATAGCAAAGTATTTCACAATAGTAGTTTTCCACTACCTTTTCATTTATAGATAACTATGTTAGTAGATTATCCCAGTCATTAAACTTTTTACTAAAAATAGTAAAAAAAAGTAAAACCATATTTTTGATAATGTCTTTCATCTTATTGATTTTTCTACCCTTGAACATCACTGATAACATGTCCAACCAACAAGCTATGAGGGTATATGATCATAAGGATATCATTGTGATCAAGTGTAAATATTCCTTGAGGCTTAGGAGGTGGAGTCTTGATTTCTTGATCATAAATGAAGACCACTACAACTTCATTTGTGCTAAGATTCAAGTTATCATGTTTATTCCTTTCATGGAAGTAGAAGCGAAGATGGAATTTGAACTTATAGAATGCGATGGAATGGAATATATTTCCTTCTTATATGACTAAATACCCCTCAACAAAACTCATGTGCACATCCTACCTTGATTAATTGAGATGGATGAGGCTAATGGAAAGTCTAGGTTGAATGAGTAGCAAGAGGAGAAGGATGATTTTAAATAGAATTCAAACAAGAAAACATCCTAGGTGGGTGGTTTCAACAAGTAACCCCAAAAGCCATAGTGCCTACCTCCACCTTCCTCACCTCCTCAATGGGACAAGTGCCCCAATCCTCTACCTTTTCTTATCCGACCATGTTTGAACCCACACCAATCATAGTCACACATCAAATATAATTGATGTTGTATTCCATAACATTCTACTTTTCCATGTCATTTGATACTTAACCTAGGTTAATGTGACGATTATTAGTGGTGGTTACCACCATTAACCATCTAATCATCTAGATGGGATCGACTGTAGGACCCAAGTACCCTAGGGGTCACATTCCCGTTTCATCCCATGTATGCCCCAAATATTGGCATAAACCTATTTTTCTTTATTTGGCCTATCCACTACCATGATAACAAAACCTCTCCCCTCAATGTTGCAACTAATAGTAGGGTCATAGGCCTCTCAATAGACACCATAGTCCTTTCTGTAGATGCTACAATTAACAAGGGCATCCTAGGTCCTAGATCAGTCCTTCCAAATTATCCAAGACTTAACAGAGGAGTTGAAGAAGCTCAAGACCTCTACATTTCAAATGGTTAAAGTCATGGAATTCTACCAAGATGGTCCCATTACTCTTGTGGTCCCACTTTTAATGCTTCCTTTAGGTGTCCCCATTCCCTACTTTACAAAATACAATTATGAAGGTGATCCTAACACTCACCTAATAACCTTTCTCTTGGAGTGTTTGTTGTTATAAGCCTAGTCGCACATGAACATGATAATATTTCCTATGTTGCTCACAGGAAAAGCACTTGACTAGTACCATACCTTACATAGAGGATCTATATCCTCTCTTAAACACTTGATCACAAAATTCATTAACTACTTCAAGTACAAATTGAAGCTTGACACCACCCTTGACTAGCTTATGTAGGTCAAGTAGGAATCTCTTGAACCAATGTAAAAGTTCATCCAATGATGAAATGGTCTAATTAATGAGGTACCATAGCCAATAGCTAAAACAAATATTTTAGCTATTTTCAAGGTGAAACTTAATGATTTCATCAAGTCCAAACTGTACTACCTTAATCTATAGTCATTATGTTAAGAATTCTCCAAGACTAAAAATATAGAGGATGTTGTGAAGGCTAGCCATGACCCTACTTATGTGGCATACAGGAACCAAAACACACAAAGAGATAAGAAGAGGGATAAGTAGAACAATATGGTAGTGGTAATTGTGGCCAAGAAGAAAAAGACAACCAATCAGGGGCCAAGAACTGATCAAACCAAAAAACCTACTAACAACCAAAATAACCAACCCTTAATATCTAGGGCCATTGCATTGATAACTTCTAGACCTAACTTTGAGTGAAAATACTAGGTGAAATACAATAGGTTTTCTTTGAAATCATCTAAACTCTTAGAGAAACCATTGAAGGATGAAGGATCCAATATAAGAAGATGTTTGAAAATACTCACAAGAGGCATGAGAGGCTATGTACAATAGCCAAGCACCCCACAACTAAAGATGATCCTTAAGTACCCAAGTATTTCAAGCTCGACCACTTTTTGCACTATCTTCAATTGCCTAGTCATGATACCAACTTCTACCTTGCATTGAATGATGATCTACAAAAGATGATAAATAGGAAAGAGCTGGTTCTAGATGTTTCTAACCCTATTACACCTTAGAACTAGTTGATGATTATGTATAAAGATCCATTAAATTTCAATGATAGCTCATACATCATATCAACATTTAATGTTGATGATAATAAATGGCCTAGGAGGGAACCATTCATGATTTAGGTATTCCCTTGTAACAAAAGGATCTCTTCAACTTCCACTAGATCAAGACCCCTTTTTCTTATAAGGATACCATTTCCAATGCCCTCCAAATATTCCTTTGTCATCACAATGGCCTCCCATGGTAACTAATTCCACAACCTCTTCCTCATAAATAATTTATGATAATCAAAAGACCTCAACCAAGTAGAGGAAGAAGCCTAATATCAAGAATGATAGGTAGGCCAAGGCATGGAAGGAAGTGCGCTAACTAGAGCCCACTTTCCTATCATTAGTACCCATGATCTCATCAAACTAAGCTACTTCAACAAGTCAACCATGAGAGGATCCTAATAGCCAAGAGAAAAAGGAAAGGAAGAGATAGCAACAACAATCCAAAACTGAAGTGGGAATTTTGGGGTGCATGGAGGAAGTTAAGCATAAATGAGGTGACAAGTCCATGGCCAATGATGAAAACTTCCTAAGTGCCATGTATTAGGTCAAGTAGTTTCTAAAATAGAAAAATACAACATTGAGCCTATACAACCTAATCATGAATTTCATTACACATCATGAAGAATGGGTTAATATGTTGACTTCCATCCCCATTAGTGAGTACATCCCTACTAATTAAGAATCCATTCAAGTATGGTGCCTTCTTCAACTATAGAAGCAAAATCAACATCACTAGTGTGTCACAATAGCAAAGTCAAGACTAGCCCCTAGAATGGCAAAGTAACCAAGGCATCCCTCTTCATAACCATACCAATTGGATAATATAAAGTACATAGGGTGCACATTGATAATTGGGTAGCAAAAAATGTTATACCTTATACCACTATGAAATGTTTGGGCCTAATAGAACAAATGCAACACATGTTAACATCAACCCTTATGTCCTTCAATGGATCACAAGTTATTGTTAAAGGCTCTATATCTCTAGATTTCATGAGAAGGGAACAATTCCTCATAACAACAAACTTATTGGTGGTATAGGAAATACAAAGATTCAACCTCATCTTGGGAAGAACTTAGCTAGCTCAATTGTGGCTATGTCTTCACCTATCCATCAAGAAATTCACCTACCATATGAAGGAGGTTAAATAATCATTCACAGTGATAGTGTAGTTCCTTTAGCACTTAATAAATTCTATGTAGAACAATAATTAAAAGTGGATTTTTAGGAAGAAACTCCTATTTTTTATCATAAAATAGAAAAGGTAGATAAAGCATAGGAGGCCAAGCTGAACAATGATGAACTCATTGATGTGACATGGGGAAAGCTTCCCTTCAACATTGTTAATGAAAGAGATGGAGAATGCAACCTTGTGTAAAATAGACCATACACAATTTCTAAACTCTCAAAAATTAGGAAAAACTTGCACACGTGATATATACCATTGATCCTTCTTTTACCCTATGTGCTTATAACTTTGTAACCATATGTGTTTATAGCTTGTTAGTATAGTTTATGTTTTTCCTATTTATGCCATTTTGGTTGGCTTATGTTAAACATTTGTTTTCAAATAGCCTAAGAGTTTACCATTTTTTTCACTTTTATTTATTAAAAAATATTATTTATTTTCATTTTAGCATGACTTAAAAACAAAAGAACAACATAAAAAAATTTAGAACTGAAAAATTGATAAAAATTTTAGAATATAAAATAAACAAAAAATATGTTTCTTTTATGTATAGAATGGCCTACCATGGCCTTAAACTAGCAAATACTACATGGCATAACATGGTCTTAAATTGACAAATATCACGTGAACCACCATGGCCTTAAACTAGCAAATACTGCATGGCCTACTATGGTCTTAAAATAGCAAATATTGCATGGCCTACCATGGCCTTAAACTAGAAAATACCATATGGTCCTCCATGGACTTAAACTAGAAAAAAAACCTTATAAATCATTTCTATTTTAGTAGATAGTCTTATTACCTAGTAATTTTAGCCTTTTTATTATGTTATGATAGTATAACTAGTTTAACCAATGTAGTCTTAAAACATAGATGAGAACATGAAACCATAATAGAACCATGATGCTAAAAAGATATAATCAAAAATAAAACTTAAAATTAAAAATTAAAATGTATATTACATAATCTTAACTTTAGTTGATCGAGTAACATCTATGACATAACAAAAAAAACAACCTATTAGTCTTAACATGGATGCATCATGCAAAGCAAGATATAACAAATATAATTAAGAGAAAACAAAAATAATATAACCATTTAAACAACTAGAACCTAAATAACTTAATCAATGAATAACTAGTAAAACATTAACATAATAATAAGAAAATTCCACAAAAAAAAAATGCTTAATCACCTATATAATGTAGGCATCATAAGGAGATGGGTCCACTTCTACATTTGGAGATGGGTTTTCCCACAAACTATCTATCGTTCCATTAGCAATCCACATATTCTATAGGACTTAAGGTGGCATTTGATGCAACTATGAAAGTATCCCTCTATTTTTTCCATTACTACAATCCTCATATTTTCACTTTTGGTAAACATCTCTAACACTATGTGGGATAGGAGTAGAAGGTTGTCACCTTTGATTAATCTTTGCTCATTTACCCTAAACTTGTAGGTAAGTAAAACAACATAAATCATCATAACTTATATGACCAAAGTAATAATAAACTTATAATGAATTTTAATAATAATCATACTTACCCTTCTATGTGATAGATAGTGCCTAGGGGGTTTTAAAACAATGTATGAACATGATGGTTAATAATCAAGGTATTGTCCATGTTGTATTGGCTAAATTCGAGCATCCCCCAAATTTTTGATAATTTGTGGGCACCCACAATGGTTGTGCCATCATTACTTTCACCCTTTATGTGAACCTTGGGATCATCAACCATGAACATGATGATCATGCTAGAGGAACCAACAAAAGGGTTTCCATTATCACTACTACTATCTCGAATGTCAAGTTTGATCAAACCATTACATTAAAATTATGAAGTATGTAGGCAAGTAACCCTTTGCCCCTAGCCTAAATGACACACCATGGTATCTCAACTCCATATCAGAAAGTGTAGTGTTGGATCCTAGGAGATGGATGTAGTACAAGAGCCCCACCATCTCTATTACTAGCACAATGGATTTTAAGAAGGTTGTGCATCAAGACAATAACACAATTGTTACAATCATCTATAAGCCAAAACTAAAACATCATAATATAAAAACTAAAATACCAATAATTATTACAACATAAACTTGTTAGCACTTATAGCACTCCAATGTGGAAAGAACACTTAGGAAAAATAATAAATGGAATAATTCACACTTCACAAAATGTTTTATTTAAAACCAAAAGTGTGAAGGTAGCTATTTACAACTAAAAAAACATGGAATTGATAGTTTAAAACCAAAAATGTGAAAATGATAATTTAAAGCTAAAATTTCAATTTTTATGCTAAATTCTATACTTAGAAAAAATTTCATAACACAACCTAACTTCATAATCCAAAATACCATAAATTTAAACAACAACATCAAAACCAGAAAAGAATGACCATGGGAAGTCATTGATAAAAAATATTTGAAAAATATTAATTTAATTCAAACTACCTCTAGACCCTTACTAACATATTAGGATATCCCCAATATCATGGGACATTGATGGAATTTTTTTTTCAAAATCTCAATGTTGCCCATCTTGAAAGGAGTAAATGCATAATAACCTCAAAACCATGATTTTGCACAACCTTATGAAAATGACTATAAAAAATTAACCGCTTAAAAAAATTCAATGATTACATAGCCTTTGGAATCATAAAACCATGAAATACAACTTCATAATAAGAAATCATAAAAAATATTAACCAATTTTTCAAAGACAATTACAAATTTGACATGACCATGGTCATACTAGCTAAAACCTCATTTCACACAAGTTGACAAAAATGCCCATCAAGCAAACTATTTATCCAAATTCCATGATTTCACATCCATTAGAATCCTTGAATCATGAGATAAATAACCATAACATTAAACCTTAAAAATTAATATTTTTTATTATACAACAAATTACCAAACTTATAATAAAAAAATAGCCAAAAATGAAAAACCCACTTGATATAGCTTGATAGAAATAGCCATAAAACGTTAACCATTAGGTAAAATAGAGCGGTTAAAAAATATAGTCAACCAGAAAATAGTAGAAAATGATCCTAAAATCTTAAAAAATTAAAAAACATAGCTTTTTCTTTAAGAAAAATTCCAAATTGGCATTGGTTTGTTGATTTAAAAAAGTAGAAAACCCATGGAATTCATGGAAAAATCATTTATAGCATAAAAATTTGAAACTTAAAGCCCAAGTAACATAAAAAAAATGAATAAAAAATAATCAAAATATTATGATGGAATGTTTACAAAATTCGAAAATAATCAATGCACAAGCTTAGATCTAAGAAAAAAATAAACAAAATAAGCAAAATAGATGGAATAAATGGGAAAATGGAATAGACTATGTACCTGGGATAGATTGTAGCAAAACCTTCTCTGATCCTAGCATGGGGAAGCTAAGATAGGCCTTGAGTAGTTCCATTAGCCTCTTCCAATGTAGGGTTCTTGGTGGGAGCCTTCTTGTTTATCATGGTGTAGAAAATTGATGCAAAAATGTGGAGAATTCATGGTTTTCAATAGCACTAGGATGACTATGATCGTACTAGAAGCAAGGATAGATATGATTACATTAACATTGGTGAGAAAAATTCCTGAGACTACCCTAGGACTATTAATGATGGTAGGCACAGAGCTCTCAACTTAGGCACAATAGCAAGGAGGGATGGAAGCAACAACGACTTTGCAGGTGGAAACAATGAAAACAAAATCTTAAAGCTAAGCATCCACATGTAAACCCTAGTTTCCATTCACCACTCCTACTTCACTTGGTAATGGTATTAGCAACTAGGAACTACCCTAGATTGTGAGAATCATTTTCAACTAAAACTTGCTAATTCCATGTGGGCCCCACTATGGACTCCCAAAACAACACAAGAACACCATGACTATGTTGAGCATTTGTAATGTCTAGGCTTGAATATGATGAAGCTTGATGATGAGATGTGATATCGCATGCACCGCGATATCGCAGCCGTCGCGATATCGCATCCCATGCGATATTGCGTACACGATATTCCGTCATCCCCTACGATATCGCGTATGCAATATCGCGGTTCGCCACCAAATCTATAAATAAGAGGCAGCACTCCCTTAATTTTGCATCCTAGTTTAGAAGTAGGAAATATCTGGTAGTTTGATCACTCCAGAGATAGATTATTTTCCATGTGCCCACAGTAGGAGTCCTAGAGTGAACGGATCTTTATTCGAACAGCTTTATACCTTAACGCAAGTTGTGTACGACAATAAAGACGAACTTGATTGGATAAACCTTGCAGTGCATGGATAGGATTTTACTTATTGTTGTTTACTGCTTTCCTAGAATGCGGTACGAGTACGACTTGATTACGAGCATCTAAGGATGTGTACAACTAGTCAAGGAATCAGTAGCTCGTCGCATGCAGTATGAGTACGACTTGATTATGAGCATCTCATGTGACTACTTGGTAACCCAGTGGCGTATCCAGGATCTACAGTTGATAATCCCAGTGGTAGTCATGCATGGCAGATGTGTACAGTTAGTCAAGGAATTGGCTGCTCATTGCACTTAGGTTGGTTAGGCTCTCTCAACCATTTCATCCTAGTTAGGTGCCTCAGTACGACCACTTCGAGCACGTGCATTATGTGTGGTGATCCCAGTAATGATTAGCATTTGGTAGTCCTAGTTGCATAGTTTAGGGTATGTACGGTAAGTGGGAATGGATGCTGACGCTAGTTAATTTAGACTTAGGTCCTTAGTTAGAGTTAGTTAGTTTCTCAACCCTTCACCTCATAGCATAGGAGATAAAACCAGAAAAGATCATAAAAATCATATACCTCAGTTTCACTTAACCATACGCCATGACAACAACAAATAAGTCTAGGAAGACAACAAATTATTAACCCCAAGTGTTCCATGGGGCGTTTAGGAATTTAGTCTGCAGAGTTTGACCGGATCACACGTGCTATGCTTGTTTCGTATGGTTCAGTGTAGGCGTACCTCGCCACTCATCATTGGCATCGTTGCCAGAGATGGTGCTAGTTATCTAGATTAGTTATATCATACAAGGTCACTGTATAGAACTTAATGATATATCTCTTAAAAATAAGTAATTATAAAAAGTCACATCTAAATTCACACACAATAATGCCTCTCCTACAAGATAATAATGACACCAGACTTAGTGAGGAAGTTCATTGGAGAACCAACAAACTATATGACGATGAAGGTTGGAGTATACATCCTGAAGTGGGAGTTTCTTATAAGCATGAACAAAAACAACATCATCATAATACAAGAAAGCCTAACTTACCCGATGACGATGAACCCCCATTGGCCAATATAAGCTTAACGCAAATACAAGAGGCTGTTCGAATCTCATGTAGGCATTATAAAGAGAGCCAACTACCCAGGCTCGATTTAAATAACTTTTCCAAATTTTCAGGAGGCTATGAATTAGATCCACATCAACATTTACTAGCCTTCTAAAATGCCTGCACATGGAATAACATTGAAAATAGTTGGAAAAAAACTTAAGGTCTTTGCTATGACACTCGTTGACCAAGCTAAAGTATGGTATAGATCGTTAAAACCAAATTCAATATGACACTAGTCAACAATGGTAGAAGTCTTTAATGAAAAATATCAAACCTACGCTAGAGTGTCAACCTTGAGGAAACAAATCCAAGGATGGAAACAAGAAAAGCATGAACCCTTGGACATGGCCTTAGAAAGATATTATGCATTGTTAAACAACTGTCCAGGTCATGGGTTTTCCGAGGAAAGGCTAATGTACCACATCATTGATGGGCTACGTAATGAAACAAGAGAGATCTTAGGAATGTATGCCTGAGGTCAACTATACAACCTAAGAAGCCATCAAATCCAAGAGCTTATTTAGAGGGTAGCAAAATAAGAAGGAGAATTAGCTACATGGGAGAGTGTTGAAAAACATCAACGGGACCAAAATATCCACTTAACAAAGGTCCATGATCATAACAAGCAGAGATCAACAAATCCCAAGGTGGAAACATCATCTTTGCCAATACAACAATCATTAGAAGAAGCTGAGGCAAAGATTAATAAGATGTTGGAATGGATGTACCAAAAGTGTGGAGAATATATCAACACCATTGGAGATAGAGTTTTGACAACCCAAGAAGCAGGAAAAACCAATAGACATTCAGAGAAAAATACTAAAGGGGATAAGTGCTCAACTGTCAATCATACGTACAAATACAACATATGCCTGTACGATCACCCCAAGGGCCAATGACCAATATTGTTGCATCTACATGAGCATTGGGGAAACAAGTTACATCCAGAGTTCGTACAGAGATACTATGTTCAATCATAGTGGAAACAATCCCAGTCGTGGGGGAATCCACCCTTAGACTGGAGGTGCCCTTTACATTTTCCGAATCCAAATGCTTATCACGTTCAACACCCTGTTTCTTCAACTAGGCCAACATACTCTATCTCACCACAATACCATTCTCCATAATACTACTATCAGCCCATACATCCAACAAAACCACCTCCTTGTGCACCTTACATTCCTCCTAACTTTCAACATTTGTATCCTTTCCCTCCTTCCACAATGCCACCAACTGTTCCTAAGGTGTTTGTGCCACAACAACAACCCACAAACAACACTTGTGCTACCGCTACTAACAGTAGTGAAGAGCCTCCTGAACATCCAAGGCGTCCTTTCTTTAAACATGGCCATAGGAAAGGACAACACACTTAAGAGGCCACTGCACCTTCCAACTCAGCACAAGTCCAACAATGTGGTGCACCCTTACCTTCGAACCCAACGCCTCATGTAACTTCATCAGGGCCACCAACTTACACTCCAACAACCATATGGCCTAATGAACACAACCATGGGAGGCATCAGTCTAATCCTTGCATACCATCTAACAGTCCTAAATATCATAGTGGGTCAACTCGTTATTGAAGAACTACATCGTATGAACTGCCCCACTGTGTTTATTACAAAGTGCGTAAAATCCAAGGTGATAAGTATGGACCGATTTCAATATTTCCAATATGCAAGGATCCTCATTTCCCATTTATTAATCCTTATCATACTAAACCATTTAGTTATGGGGGAAAACCCCATTTCAATAACAAGTAGGATTAATAAATATTTTTCATTTTCTTTAATTTTACAACTTTTTGTTTTCCAGTTTTTCATTTTTCAACTTTTTGTTTTATCTTTTTATCTTTTTTGTGTTTTTGTGTGTTTGTCTTTTTCATGTTTGTGTAAGTAATCTC
>MNCI01004128.1:39290-64293 GCA_015680685.1 Gnetum montanum | reverse complement strand
AGGACCCACTTGTGTAATTTTGTTGTAATCTTCATTAATTCTCTAGCTAAAACACAAAATTTCTTACCCTCAGCTTTATTTTTCATAATTTTCTTTCCCTTTTATTAACCCTCCAATTTAACCGTTCCAATGTACCATTACATTCTCTTTTCTTCATAACTACCAAATTTTTAATTGCTAATTCACATCCTTATCATCAAATGTGCCTCTCGAATTAATGAAATTACCCTAGGATATCTTAATACTTGACAATGCCCTCATTTTACACCATTAATTTCAAGAAAATTATTAAAAATTCGATCTTTTTTAGGTGTTCCACATCACTGGGGACGAGATATTGTGTATGCGATATTGCGTCCCACGTGATATCGCGTATGCGATGTATCGTACGCAATATCGTGTCCTATTTACCTATAAATAGGAATCCCCGCTGCAACACTTAGCATCATTTTGCCATTTACACGGGGGGAATTTTTGAAATTTTTCTCTATGACTTGCAATTGCATGACCCTTTCTTTTTCACTCATATCTCACACACTGGTGCTCTAATTTTAATTTTGTTTGAACTTGCTTGAACCCAGAGCGTTCAGTTTAGTCATGGGGAAGGGACACTTGCCAAAAAGTGCCTAACTTTTTTGAAATTTGTCATCATCCAAAGGACATCAATTAGGGTAATTAATACTAACACTTAGAAAAATTGTGCCAAAAATCATATGCCCTTAAGTATACTGGGAAATTAAAATGAAATCCACCTAAGTCATAGGACCCATTATTATAATTTTGAGGCACAATCACATGATAACATAAGATATTTAATTAAAGACATGTAGTAAGGTATAACTTAACTCTGAAAAAAACCTGAATAACATTGGCTCGTGTGATTGTAGATGGCCCCGAAACGTGCACAACAAGAGGGTCCTACTCAAGGTGAAGCGAAACACCCTCGGAGAGGTGGAAGATGAGTCCCTGCTAGACAACATGCAGAACAGGAGGTGCAATCATTTAGCATCCATTAAGAAGAACCTCCTATAGGATGGTCTGGGTAGAAAAAAAGAGGAGTTTCTACTGCGCCTGAACCATGACAACAACTCACGTTGCCCCTGGAATGTGTTTAGGCTATCCATACGAAGTCCACAGTTGCTGCAGTGATCATGGAGCTTAATTTTGAACCTTTTGTAGAGTTTGCTCCTAAGGTTGTTAGGGATCACCTTAAAGGGTCTCCCTTATGGCCTCTCCTCTCTAAGTGCAGTGCCTGGTACTTAGGTGAAACGTACCTGTTCTAGCACAATAAGGAGTAGGGCACCATGGTTAACATTTGTGGTGTGATAGTAGATTTTTCTATGCAGGTGATTTTGAAAGTGTTAAACCTTCCGAATTCAGGCCCCCATGTTGCTCGATTATCTACCCGATCAGAAATTGATGTGTGAAAAGATTAGTTAGAGAAGGCTTATGGTAGAGATAAAGCTTTTGGTGAGTTGACGGCTGAAGAGTGGGTCTTTTTCAAAATTGGAACCTATCACCTCTTCCTCACAAAAGGTTTAAAAAGAATATCTACGTATGTGGCGAGGGGATGTGCAATGTTGATGGGAAAGGTTAACGCTAACCTTCCCCATCTATATTTGATGGAGACCCTAAGGAAATTTGAAGAACAGAAGTTAGGGAAGATGGCGTTGCCCTTTGCCTGCCTTATCAGGAAACTGTGCCAACAGGCTGGTATTTGGGGATACACAAATGACGTCCTTCAAAAGGCCCAAAATGCTTCTTATGCTAAATTATTAAAGGTGCCAACTCTAAGAAAGAGCACTAGCAAAGAGCTGGGACTAGATGAAGAGAAAGAACAGATGACTGAACCACCTGCAACTCAACTTGCAAGACCCAGTCAACCTCCTGCCATAGGTCCTAGCCAACAATAAGAAGTAGGACCTAGCAAAGGTCAGGATCAACCACCATCACAAGACTATAGACCATCGATGAGCCATCTTAGGGCCATCATCGAGACAGTTAGTTGGGGAAGCTATGATTACGCAAATCTCTTCCACGTCATCAATGATGCCGACCAACCTACTATTTCGTTAGATTGCACAAGGGGAGAATTATCCATCCAAACAGGAGGAGGGGAGAGCAGATGGTCACAACAGATCTCAGGAAACATGACATCTTTTCAAGTGCAGTTAGAGACTGGTGAAGGGGCCACTGTGGTGGTCATGCAACACCAGGATGCCATGGAAGCTACTGAAGTGGTTGCTGATCACATCAAGGAATCTTTCAATGTATCTATTGTGCCACCGGTAGATCTTTCAGGAGCACAGGATGCTCAAACTGTTGCCGGAACCTCAATAACTCTTGCGGAACATGAGGATGCATTGGACAGATTACTTCAAACAAGACAGGTTTTGATGTCTTTGTTTGACATCCCCCAAGATGTAATAACAATTTAATCAGACCTCATTTCCACAAAGGGGAAGCTGGTCATATCCAAAGTAAGGGCAGAGAATGCTGAAGCTGAAGTGCAAAAACTACAAGAGCAGCTCATAGTCTTACCAGCAGCATAGCAGGATCCTTTGCAATATGTTCCTGTAGACCAGTTAGAAGATTTTAGAACTGAGAAATTAACAAAGCTAATTGTAGAAAATAAGAGGATGGTAGAAGAAAAGGAGACAACCACTTAGGATGCCTCCACAGCTCAAGCACAAACTCATGTGCATCTTAAGGCACTCAGGGCCTTAGAAGAAGAAAATAAGTAGTTGGTTGCAGATAACCTTCGGTTGACTTCTGTGAAGAAACAAAAGAATGTTCTCGATGAACACTTTCATTAGTTACGAGAACAGTTCATTCAGGTCAACCTAGATGTAAGCCATTTATCCAAAGAGAACTGAACCCTCTCAATGGAGGAGGTACGTGTTATTCATTAAAAATCAGCCATCGAAATACGCACGTGGAAGAATGAGACTAAACGACATGAGAAGCTGAAGGAGAATTTCCGTGATCAGGTGGGGATGAACAAACAAATCCTAGAGAAGGAGATCCATATGGAAAGGATGAAATCAACAACATCAGTGCTCAGCACACTTATTGGAGGGCTATATTAGACACTTACGCCTTTGCCTACCAAGCGGAAGTTAAGAACCGAGACATGCAGATCCAAGACTTGACAAAGTACATGGAGTTGGTAAATCTCAGATATGCCAACCTAGCCATGTTAATAGGAGGACACCCGAGGTTAGAGCTCGAGTAGCTGGTAGCTTCCACCCATATCAAATATGAAGCAAAATTTGCAGAGCACAAGAAGCTGGTTGGAAAACTAGATATCGCAAATTCTGAACTTGCGATGGTAAAAGAAAGCTATCAGGGACAAAAATATGTTGCAACCAACTTGGTTCGATGGCTAACAGTGATTCATGAATTTAAAGACAAGGCCAGACCTTATGAAGAGGAACGATGGGTGTTTGCAGCATGGTACATCAAAGCTAATCAGATGTTCCTGCAACTACCCTATCCATAGGAGGTGCCGACTCCGTCAAACATCAGAACATTAGCATGGATGACACAAGATCCTTGGACTGAAGAGGAGAAGCTCTAGGCCATTCTTCAGCATCATCAACCTTCCAAGCTTGAAGCACGTGACAAGGGGAAAGCACCCATGGAGAAGCCACTGCCACTAGGAACTACATGAGTTCCAAATTTTTGTAGTTGTAGTATTTTTTCTCTGTGTTGTGTCTTCCCACACTGCAGCATTAGTCCATTTATTTTTTCAATTAATAATCCCATACCTATCAACTGTCTAATTAATGAATCTTGTTCTCCTTGTAACTTGAGGATGAGTTTTTATTTAGTCGTGGGTGTATGATGACACGCGATTCCCATAGGCCACAATATCGCGTATGTGATATCGCATCTACCGCGATATCGCGTACTTGATATCGCGTCTTCCCTATGATATCACGTACATGATATCATAGTCCACCACCATATCTATAAATTAGACGTGGCACTCCCTTATTCAGGATCCCAATTTTAGAGTAGTGAAGCTCTAGTAGTTTGATCCCTCCAGAGTTAGATTTTTTCTCATGTCTGCCCGCAATATGGTGAATGTAATTGTACAGTATCTTTAATTGAGTGTGTCATACTTGGACACGCACATGATCGGCAATAAATATTGAGATTACTTCATCATTGTAGCATTAACTTTTTTATTTATGTATTTGTTATTTCTTTAATGTTATTTACTATTTTCTCTCTCTCACCCTTAAACTCCTAGAAGCAAAACGAGTATGACTTGATTACAAGCATTTAAGTGTGACTGCTTGGTAGCCCAGTGGTGTAGCTAGGATCTACACTTGGTAACCTAGTGGTGTATTTGGGATCTATGCTTGGTAATCCCAATGGCATACTTAGGACCTAAGCTTGGTAGTCCCAGTGGTAGTCGTGCACGAAGTCCAAGATGTGTATGGTTGATCAAGGAATCAGTTGCTCATCACACTTAGGCTAGATTAGATTTTCTTACCCTTTCCCTCCTAGCTTAGATTAGTTAATATTATTTTCCACTGCCTTCAGAAGTAGCATAGATTAGGAAACACATCATACCCCCATGATTGAATGAAAACTCATCTCATCATACCCCCATGACTGAATGAAAACTCATCCTCGAGTTCCTTACAATAATATCAGGTAGGTATGGAATTATTGAGGGAAATGGAACTAATGGGATGACATGTGAATGGATCATTATTACAAGAATTGACAAAACTGGTGTTCATGACAACAAGGGTGAACACCTTATTACAATGACATCAGGCCTTTGTTGGCAGCTGAGAAAGAAAAAGGAAGAAGTGTTGTTGCTACCAACACCAAGATTTTACCTTCATTGTCCATCCATAAGCACGCCATTGATCTTGCTTCTTGCATCACTACTTCTAGCACGGCTCCACTCCAAGTATTTGCACTAGATCCACTCCGTTGTTTGCATGGTCGCCATCTACACACACAACACAATCTTATATTAGCAAGGGTAATTGAATCATCCTGGAATTGGTAAGTTCATTCGCTAGGTTGTGGTATGGCTGATATGGATATGGGAATATATTAAGGATGACCACCAAAGGTGTAGGGGTTAGGAAGAAAATCAAAAATTTCAGGGCTAGGAGAAAATTGAAAAAATCAGGCCCCATACCCCCATGACTAATCGCGAACCTCCGGTAGCGTTAGAATGGAAAAAGAAAAGGAGTAAGAAAGAGAGATAAAAAGGGATAACTATGGAATCAATGAAATGGATGTCAAGATGGAAATAAACAAAACTAAAATTAATTGTAAAATGTTAAGTGAAAGAATTTAACTAATGCTCCAAATAGGAATGTCAGTGGGTCCTCCCCAAAGTAGGCTCACGCCCTTAATGCCCTGAAAAACCCACATTCAAAGAGTCCATAGGCTCTGGGAATATCCCTTGGAACAAGAGTTAATGTTTTAACCACAAGAATTTACCAAAAAGAATATAATGCATCAACCAAAATATATACACTAATGATACAACCGGCAATGAGGTGAACAATGGAGAGAAGGATGGAAAGAAGAGAATGGAATGGAATCCCAAGAACAAGGTGGTGCACAGTCCCTTTTGTGTTGTATGATTAACATGACTTAGGAATTCACATTCCAACTCCAGCCTCAAACCAACCACATCCAGTGACTTCGCATCAATGCATTTAGTTTAGCCATCCACTTGGATAACAAGAATACACACACCAAGAGCCACCATCATTTTGATGAAACAAAGGAGAGAATGGGAAACGAGAAGGGCCTTAGTTAGAGGGAACATTTTTTGTTCCATAACCAGTGCTTGTAGCCCAAGTTTATTCGTCTAAGGGGTGTGTTTTGAATTCTCACTTGGTTTTTTTTTTGTGTTTTGTGTTTTTATGGATGAGAACCACACCATGGAAAGACTTCGTATTTTTATTATCTCAGCTTCCAATAATTGGGTGACATCAGAATAGCAAGAAAACTTAAGAAGAAACATTCAAGCACCTAAGAGAATGACCAACAAAAAAGTATCAAGTTCCCTTAAAGTCACACCCTTTTCAATCTGTGACTCCTTCCTTAGTTTGAGAAATGCCCAATCACCGATGCATTAAAGTTCTTATTAGAAAGGGACTGTACATTTCCAAGTCGAGGGAGACCATAGAAATTGGTGGACAAATGGATGAAGTGAAATCATTGCCTGTCATATCAAAGGAAACATGCCTTAGTATCAACATTGTGACTTAAAGGTAAAAACCAAACATTAGCAATCAATTTGAAAATAGTTCATACCATCATGAAGAATGCTTATTATGGGACAAACTTACAGGGTGGAACACACACACACACACGAAAATTGGAAATGTATAATGATGTTGTAAAAATAAAAACTAGAAAAGTTAAAGATATTTGTAAAACAAAAACGTGTAAAACAAAAACTTGTAAAACAAAAATGTGTAAAACAAAAAAGTTGTAAAACAAAAATGTGTAAAACAAAAACATGTAAAAAAAAACATTGTAAAACAAAAATATTNTTCTTGTGTGGTTGCTACATACAAGCATCTTTGGTTCAATGTTTCTTGGGCACACCTGTTACATGGAGACATTTCCTCCATGTCATCACATGATGAATCACTGTATGTGATGCATAGAACTTTCCTCTTCTCGATCTTTCCAAATATGTTTGTCTTAGAGATTTCCAAGGAAAGATCATGGATCCTAAGGCATGTGTCTACTATGCTAAGCCATACCCTTCCCATTATAATTGGGAAGTCCCCTTCATTGTTGTTTACTTCAATCACCAGAAATTTAGCTGGTTAAGACCAACCACACACAGTGGTGATGATGTCCTCCACCAATCCTAAGGGAATGGTGATGGACTAGTCTGCTAGCTCTAGTTGAATGTTGCTCTTCTTAAGTTGGGGCAGGTTCTAGGCATGATACATCTCTTGTGAAATTAAGTTGACTTCAGAACCTGAGTCAAGAAGAGCCCTATGTGGTTCATTTCCAGTGATCTGCAAATAGATTAAGGGGCTCCTAGGGTCAATTAGTTTTTTAGGAAGGTGGCCTACCTTGATCTAGTTGGTTATGGTATGCGTTAACATAACCGTATGTGTTATGCTTTGTTGGACTGAAGGGTGCTCCAAAGTGTTAGATGGTGATGGAGGAGTGTACATGACCCCAACTACTTGTTGTTGTGAGAGTTTTTCTGGGCTTTTGGTTTTGAAGTAAGGTCTTCTCTTTTAACAGTTTTTAGAACCATCAACAGGTTAGATATTTACAACTCTCACTGTGTGACGTTGCTACGGTTGAGGAGGAAGTTCCCCCTGCATTGTTGGAGCAGGAGGTGTTACAGGAACTACTACTAGTGGAAGAGGTGCAGATAGATTTTGAGGATGGGATGAGTGTGAGATGTCTCTTGGAGGAGAAGGCATCCTTCAGAAGTACTCCCAAACTTGGTAGTGATGGTTGGGGGTTGCGTGATCCATAGAGTCACTTGGAGAAATCAGCTGCTGCACATAATAACCATAAGGATCAGGCTGCCACTAAGGGTACTATTGTGTTGGTGGTGGCATCCCCCATGGATTTGGGTATTACCCATGTTGATGTTGTATGATAGGCTATGGTGGAGTTCCACTTGGATAATACGTTAGTGGTTGGTGGAACTGCCTTGGGTTACCTTGTGGATAAGGTAACCTACGGGGTGTTTACCATTGGTTGAGTCTTGGATTAAGCGCATACACCCCAGAATCCTATAGATGTGAGATGATGGGGCAACATCCCTTAGGATGGTTATACTGGTAGATCTCACATCCATTGTCATCATCTAAATCCGAATCCACAACCACATTGGAGTTTGTGATTTTTCCCTTACCCTTGTTATGTGCAGGGCCTAAATCTCTCCACTTTTTCTTACCTTTGTCACTACTTTGTTCTACCTTAGACTCTTCTACAATTTTCAAGACTCTTTCAATTCTTGAGTCTAAGGAATCCCACATTTGGTCTACTTTTGCCAATACCTCGGTTGTTAATTTTTGGATCGGCAAAGTTTTCCGATTCACCAACTCTTCGATTGGTGACTCATCCTCTTCATCACAAAATTTCACTCCCTTATTTCAAAGGGAGAGATCGCGGTTGTACTCTTTCACACTTTCCCTTTTTCGTAGCTCACCTTCTTCGTTTGCTACTTGCTCCAACAAGCTACGTACTTCATGGGCTCTAAGTTGTGAGAGTCTCCCTTGGGCATAAGTCCCAAGGGTTCTTCTAGTTTCATTCCTTAGCCCATCCACGATGTGACGAAGTTGATCCCACTGAGCATACCCATGACCTGGGCAATGATGTAACAATGTATAATAGTGGGCCATGGTAGCATCCAAGGGTTCGTGTGTACCTTGCTTCCAGCTTTGGATCTGCTTACACAAATTAGACACTCTGGATTACATTTGATACCTTTCATTGAATAGTTCTAGCATCGTACTCCACCTCCTGATGGTTTCCAGTGCTAGGGACCGACACCAGCTCTCTGCTTCTTTAGTGAGTGTCCTAGGTAACAACTTAAGCTTCTACCACTCATTTTATTCTACAAGTCACAGGCATCGTGGAATGCCTGTAAATGATTTTGTGGATCAGCATTGTATCCTCCTTCAAATCATGGAATATTTTTCATGTCTAATCGTTTGATTTGACTATCTTTTAAATGCCTTGTGGGAATCCTAACTACCTCCATTATGTCAAGCATACTTCGGGTTGTGAGTAGGGGCTTATCATGATCATCTCTATCACGACTTCTATGATGTCTTCGTGGTTCCCTACTCTCCCTACATCCTTGTCGTTGTCCTATTTCTTGACCTTCCCGTCGAGGTCTTTCATCTCTTTTACATTTATCCTTACCTTTATGTTCATGGTGGCTGCACCTAGATGTGGAAGGAGAGGGTGAGTGATGTGAAGAAGGGGAAGAAGAAGGGGAACCATTTCCATGATGATGTTTCTTGCCTTCTCTTCGACTGCTATGGCCCCAATCGTGGTGACGATCTAAGTGCCTGTCCTTAGCGTGAGTGGTTGCTCTCTCTGTGAATAGTTGTTGTTCACGAGTATCAGAGCCAAGGATATGTATCATTGATCGTAGGTTCTAATACCCAACCTCCTCATCATCGTTAGGAGGGGGAACATCATTTGCTAATGAACCTGTGATAAGGGGTTCCTCATCTTCTATTTCACTAAGGACGTGCGGGACCTTGCCCTTCAGTAGTGCATGTTATCTCCTCTTCCTTAAGTCTCTCATACGTTGGGCATCTGTGGGATAATAATCCCTCATGTCAAAATCTTCTGCAATGTATTCAACATATAGCTCAGTCATGCCTATCTGTGCCAAGGCATGGAAAAGCATGTGAGAGATTGATCGATCTAGGGGTAACACAATGTTATCTTGCAAATCTCTCCATCGCAGCTGTTCATCTAGATGAAGGATAAAAGTAAAGTCTGGAATATACTCATTGGGGTGAGTATAAACTATCTTGTATTGTTTAGGACCTGGCTGATTTGGGTTATGTTTTTTATGTTGCCGACTATCTCCTATGTGGTCCTTAGTTGGTGAGTTTCTCTTATGAGAAGAAGGCATTTTTACTAGTGTGCTAATTCACCATTATATGAATTTTTTCTATTGATTAACCCGAAGGTTCGTTAAGGCTCACAATGATGTGAGTGATATCCCTTATGTTCTATTCAGTGCACAAACACTTAGTCCCTCGCAATGACACCAATGATGAGTGGCGAGGCACCCCTACACTCATCACTTAGGTAGATGGAAAATTTAGGATAAGTACCATAGCCCATTTATTCTCCAAAATAATCCTCATCCCTCTACCCATGAGAACTCCAAAATTCATCAAAAAGTTAGGCATCCCATGTGACTATGTTGTGCAACAACATGACTACACTAGCCTAGCATAGTCTAAAATGGGATAAGATCACTCATTGTCCATCTAGCATTTAATTACCTCTAAATAACCATGCCATATCTACAAACCCTATTTTGAGCTCCTAGTAGCCTTGTAACATGGTCAAAATCATCAAATGGTGTTAAAAATCCAAGATTTCTCATGACTATGCTTAAGAAACTTAGTAACTATGTTGGCCTAGAATAGTCACAAGGTTTATGGGAAGAATTAACCTCACAAACCAACATACATCTTCAAAACCTCACTTCACATCCTTCGCACCTCACCAAGGCCTCTTGTGAGCTCAAACTACTAAATAATCATATAAAAACTTCTCAAGAAACCATGAAAATGGATTTTCCAAGTATGAATATGCTAGGAGTGAGGTAACTACGTTGGGGTAATGTAGTCATAGTAGGTTCCTAGCATTGTGTACTAATAACCTTCAAACAAAACATTTCCAAGCATAAATTCACCTTTAAAGAGCTTATGATCATCCTGAATAGAAGATGGAAGAAATATTTCATTATTTTCCACTTAAATATTGATTTCCCAAGAGTGATAATGCTAGGCTAGTGTAGTTATTACTAAAGCCTAGCCTAGTCCACCTGGAAAGCCTGAAACAATTCATTTCCAAATCCAACCCACTTCATGAGAACTCCAAAACCTAGCATAGGTGAAGACCAAATATAAACTTGCCACTTTTTACATTTTTCACAATTCTAAACATCAACTATGCTAAGGGAGGCTGTGATTATGATAGAACGTAGCACAGTCCACCTAAAATTAATCAAAATTTATCATAAACAACTCAAATCCATTTTTGGTAAACCATGAGACCTTGCTAAAGGCAAATTTTAACATTTTATTGTATATTTCACATTTTCAAATGCCAACTACATTGATGGAACTTGTGACAACACTAGGCTAGAATAGTCACTACATGGAACTAGTATAGTTCACCTACAGTTAATCAAAATCTATCATAAATCATTCAAATTGACTTGCAGAAAATCCTAAAATCCCATCTAAGCTTTTTTTACCACAAAAATTATATTTTTTCATCATTTTCTACATATTCTAACCCCAACCACACTAGAGGTTGGGTGACTATGTTAGGCCTACATGGTTACTACCAGATCCTCGTGTAGCCCATTTAAAACTAACTACTTTTTATCACAAAGATACTCAAATTCATCTTTGAAAATCTTGTAGCCTTACCAGAGCCTCTAAAGTCCATAAAACTTATCATTTACCATCCCAAATTGTCAACTAGAATAAAGAATGAGGTGGCTACACTAGACTAGAATAGTCACTAGTGTTGCTTAGCATAGTCCACATTTTGGAAGTAAAAAAAAATCAAATCCAATCACTAGAACACAATTTCCAACTATAGGACCTTACCAAAGCACATTGGGATGAGCAGACCTTGGGAAGTTGATCTAGAATTCAACATTTTTCATTGCACATCTTACGACTACATTGACAATCTATCAACTATGCTAGGCTAGCATACTAACTGGTGTTGCCTAGTGTAGTCAACATGGAATAGTCCAAAATAGCTTAGAAATTGCCAAAATTGACTCCTAGAAAGACCTAGAACCTTATAGGAGCAACCTAAGACCTTGAAATCCTAGGAAAAGAGTCAAAATTCATCTCTTGTAATCTTTTTTCACTCAAATATCCTAGCTACCCTAAAACTACATGCCTAGGGTAGTCACAAGGTATTTGGCCTTCCAAGCCCCAAATAGATATCAAAATTAGTATTTTTGATACTAAAACAGAAGCCAGGTGCACCAGTTATCCTAGAAGCCCATTAGCATGGTTCATTGAGCTTGAAAATTCACCAAAAATCATTTTCCATGCATAACTACACTAAGGAATTGTGTGACTACATTGGCCCAACATAGTCACACTGAAAAGGGATTATGTTGCAACAACAACTAGTGCTATACCACTCTTGAATAGCCCAAAACTAATCTATCCCACCTCATCTAGCTATAATTTCACTATGTTTCAGCTATAGAAATAACAAATTCCACTCAACTACATTGGCACCATGGATGACTACGCTAGCTTAGAATAGTCTAGTGGGAAATGCCATGAAACCTACTTCTGTTGCCCAAATTTGACCTCCAAATAGCCAATCCAATCCTCCAATTACCTTACATTGATCTAGGAAACTCAAAAATTGCTAAGAATAAATCTAGAACCCCATGAATTTATTTATTCCATCTGAGTATGTTGGAGCTTACTAGCCTAGTGTATTCACCAATAGAAATATCATTTCAAACATTCAAGAGGTAGAAAATGAAGAGAAAACTTGTTAATTCTTAATATCCACCCTTCAAGCTAGTTGTTTGGATCATCGGGAGCCTAAATGTGGCCTTATGAACTCTCAAAAATCACCCATCAATGTCAACTATGCTAGCGAATGCATGACTATGCTAGGTTAGCATAGTCACAAGAAAAGGTACAAATTTTACCTTAAAAAAGCCCCATAATGACCCCCTCATGTGCCCAAGCTTCCCTGGAAAGCATGTAGGCTCATACCATGGCCTACTAAGGCATAAAACTAGTAATATCTAATCCAATTTGATTAATATTAACTATATTTTACCACATGTATTCCATTCTGATGGATTTGACCTCGCTTCATGCTATTTTAACTTTTTTTGACCTTCTTGTACATTGTTGACCATCAATTAACCTCATCTAAGCTTCTACATTATGTTAGTTTCATCATTTTTATCTTATTTTTCTCTATTATGGCATCTATTGATCCTATTTTAGCCTTTAATAGGTGTTAAGTGGTGGATTTTCATCATCTCTAATCATCATTTGACACCATGTAACCATGGCCTACCAAGGCTTTAAACTAGCAACATGGCTTGCCAAGGCCCTAAACTAACAAGACATAATCTTAGTTGACCTTGTTTGGCCTTACCCCTTAGGTCGTTATGGTGTTTCAACTTGTTTTTACCTTTATTTACTTTCATTTGGTGTATTTTCCATCTTACTTATTTTCACACACATCCCATGACCTTGGTTGATCTTGTAGGCATTTTGTGTGACATTGGGATAACATGTGTTTGTATATTTACCTAGGTATTTTATGACATTTTAGAATTACTTACTCATTTTTACTTAACTGTCACTTAATGTCAATCAAATCCTAACACCAGCATCCATTCCCACTCTCTGGACACATCCTAAACTAGTGTAACACTATTGGGATTACCAAATGCTAGTCGCGACTGGGTTATCAAGTGTTCCACATATGTTCAAAGTGGTCATGATGAGTGTACTAATTTGTTGATAATTAATGACTCTATAGAAATAACATTGATTAACTAATGAAAGAATCAAATAAGAGTAAATAACATTAAATGCTATAATTAAGCCATTCTGAATGTTACAAGTGTTATCACAAAATTCATCTTTATTCTTGGACACAAGGTGTGCTCAGGTACACAATGCTTGAATAAATATCCATTCACTTTATGACTCCTACTACAGGCACTTAGAAATAATTCTAACTTTGGAAGGAAAAACCTTAAAGAGTTCAGCTAAAGGACTAAAAAATTACTCCCATAAACCAAGAGCCCCTATCTCTTATTTATAGCCAACAAGATAGGTTCTGACATCGCATGTCTGATATCGCTTGGACCATATGATATCACATATCTAATATTGAGGATCCAATATTGGATCACTTATTTGGTGACTTATCATATCCCCAAAACTAAATGAAAACTTGTTCTTAAGTTCCTTACAAAATATTGGAATGTTATGAAATTATTGAAAAATGACAGAAACGTTGACATAGAATGACAGACTCAACATGCCTGGTGAACAAATTGAAAACTATACTATAGCATTGTTATTCATAACCATTGTGGTGAACACTGTACATAGATGACATCCAGATCCTCATTTGATAGCCTAAAGAGAGAGAGAAAAGAAAATGAGGTGCACTGCTATCGATGTCAAAAATGTGCACACCGTTGTTCGTCCATGACCACATGACTAAGCATGTTCCTTGCATCAATCCTCCAACTCCAGTCCATCTTGAGTGTTCCCTCCTATCCCAGTCCATTGTTCATGTGATCACCATCTGCACACACAACATATTCATGAATTAGCAAGGATAGATAAGATATAATGTAATTGATACCTTACCTCAATATGAAGCACATTGGGTAGGTTGTGGGTATGGCAGATACTGGGTTAGAGGGTTGTAAGTGATAACTACCCAAGGTGTAGGGGTAAGATAAGTAATGGAATGGAAGAATGGAAAAATTTGCGACAGGCCCCCATGACTAAGAGCAAACCCCTAGTAGCAATAGGATGAAAAATGAAAGAAAAAGAAAGGTAAGAGGAATAACAACGGTGAAGCCAATAAATAGAAAATGGATGTCATGTGTGGGTTGAAATGAGAAATAGTTGATTGTAAGAAATGTTTAAGGGAAAAGAACTTAACAATTTCACCAAAAAGGAATGCTAGTGGGTCTTTCCCAAAGCAGGCTCATGCCCTTTATTCCCTAACAATCCCACAAACTAAAGAGTCCATAGGCTCTAGGAATGACATATGGAGACAATAATTAAGAATTCACCCATAAGAATTTACCAAAGAATAACAATGCATCAACCAAGATATAGACTAGTCATAAAACCAACAATGAGATAGAATATGGGAAGCAATATGGAAAGAGAAGAGAGAATGGAATGGAATTCAAAAATCAAGGTTTTGTAAAGTCCATTATATATTACGTGGTTAAGGTAACTTAATAAAATTTAGTCCAAATCTAGATTAAAACTAACCACTTCTAGTGACCTCACATCAACACACTTTAACCCATCCTCCTAAAGTAACAAGAAGGTATTCATAGCATAACCACCATCCCAAAAAGAGAAGAATAGAGATGTAAGAAGTGAGAAAGGTCCTTAGTTAGAGGAAACTTTTAGGCATAGCAAACATGTATTTTTAGTGCCATAACTAGCACTTGTAGCCCATTCTCCTTTATTACGTCTAAGGGGTGTGCTTTGAATTTTTATCAATTTTTTTTTGAATGGAAACCACACCATGCAAATACTTATTTGATTTATTCAACTTCCTGATATTAGTCAATAGCGGAATGGAAGAAAACCTATAAGAAACATCCAAGTACCCAAGAGAATAACTAGCACAAATGTGTTGAATCCATTTGAAGTCACATCCTTTTCAATCCATTTGAATCCTTCTTTGGTTTGAAGAATACTAAGATACAAATTCCTTAATAGGTTTGATTAGAAAAAAGGATAGTACATTTCCAAAACAAAGGTAGACCATAGAGTTGGATGGTTGAATGGATGATGTGGACTCATTGGTTGTTTTATCAAAAGAAACCATATCTTACCATCAACATTGAAAGTCAAACGTAGAAATTNTATCAAAAGAAACCATATCTTACCATCAACATTGAAAGTCAAACGTAGAAATTGAGATTAGTAATCAACACCATTATAGTACAACCCATCATCATGAGCACTTATTATGTGATGAGTGAGAATAAATCAAACAAAATATAGTAGAGAAAGAAATAGTAAAAATGTTAATGATGGTGTAAAACAAAAATAAGTAAATATGAAAAATTTGTAAAACAAGAATGTGTAAAAAAGTACAAAAGAAATGAAGGGCTTAGAATAATTAGCATTGGTGGCTATCTCCCCCATGACTAAGTTGGAAGAAGGAGATATGAAATAATGAGTAGGGCTATCCATCAATAGAGGTAGTGTTAGTACTAGCCATTTTAGGCTCATGGAAATGTTTGGTTTGCTAGATGTTGACCAATAATTTTTTATCCAGGCTTCCAAGTTTATAGATCATCATGGTCCCTAAAGGAAAAATTTCATGAATGATATAAGGTCCTTCCCAAAGTATTTGAAATTTAGTTTTTTGTGGCACATGTGTAGTATTCCAATAAAGAACCCTATCTCTTGGTTGATATTTGACTTTTCTAATTCTTAGGTCATGACGTTGTTTGTTGAAGGCCTTGTGTAGTTCATTGGATAACAAGGTGGCTAATCAATTTTCATCTAGCAAGTTAAGATTCATTAACCATTATTTCTATGCTAGACTAAGGTAAAGGTTAAGGTCACATGCTATAGATAGTGTATAGAGATCAGCTTAGATAGGAAGTGTTGGAAGTTTACTATACATTAACTCACATGGAGAGTAGCCTATATAGATTTTCCATGTGGAGCGATAGGCCGAAAGAGCATCGGTCAGTTTGGTGCTCCAATCTTGCCTATATTTGCTAATGGTTCATGTTAAAATTTTTATGATTTTCTTATTGATGACTTTAGCCTAACCATTTGCTTGAGGATGATATGGTGTACTTAGTTTATGCTCAACTCCTAAGTATTGCATCAACTTCCAAAAATTTGCACCTATAAAATATGTACCATTATTAGAAATAAGTCCACAAGGCACACCAAACTTATCTATGATTTGTTGTTGAACAAATCATGCAATGGTAGATGATGTACAGTCGATAACAGTGGCTTCTTTTGCCGATTTTGTAAAATAGTCAATAGTAACAATAATGTATGCTTTTCCATTGGACATGGATGTAATAGGCCCCATAAAATCAATACCCCATATGTCAAAGGCTTCTAAGGATTGAATCCATTATTATGGACCCTACATTCTAGTAGTCATTCTCCCATTGCATTGGTATAACTCACAACAATGGATAAAATGATGGGTGTCCCAAAATAATGTAGGTCAATAATATCCTACAAGTAAGATTTTAATGGCTATTCATCTCCCAGTGTAATGACCCCCACAATGGCTCTCATGAGTGTCTTGGAGAACTTACAATTAATCTGCATCGAGAACATAGCATCAGACCAAGCCACCAAAACACACCTTGTAAAGGTGTTTATTGATTTCCATGAAATGTTTGACTCAGTGGAGAAAATATTGTTTCTTTTTAATGTCCAGCCCTTGTGGTGTTTTTTGTGTGAGTAGATAAGTAAGAATGTTATTATACTAATTTTTATCAGTGGGTGATTAGTTATTTATTACACCTGCAAAGACGAGTTCATCAGGGAAGTGATCAGAAATTGGATATTCATCCTCTTTGTTGTCCCATCACGATCGAGATAAATGATTGGTAATAAAATTCTCAGTGCCTTTATGATCTACTATCATGAGATTGAAATTTTGCAAGATCACAAGCCATCGTACGATTCAAGGGCTCACCATTGGTTTATTTATAAGGAATCAAGTCACACTATGATCTGTGTGCACAAATACCTTATAACCTAACAAATAGTGCCTAAATTTCTCTTGTGCAAAAAACATGACCATTAAATATTTTTCTATTGTGGTATAGTTGAGTTGTGCACCAACAATACTTCAACTTGCATAGTGAATATAATAGGGACATTTGTGATCATCTAACTATGTAATTATGGCTCCTAAAGCAAAATTGGATATGTTAGTCATTATATGGAATGGTCTGGACTAGTTAGGTGCTTATAGAATGGGTGTTTCTATGAGCTTCTGCTTCAAGTTTTGGAAAGATAACTCACATTTCTTGGTCCATTCAAAGGATACATCCTTTTTTATTAATTCTACCAACTATTTTACAATATTCGAAAATTTCTCAATGAAGTGTCTATAATATCTAGTATGTCCAAGGAATGATCAGACATATTTTATAGTTTCAAGTTGATGAGTGATTCCTTGGATAACTTTAATTTTTTTAGAATATACCTCTATCCCTGTTTGTGAAATTTTATGCCCTTATACAATGCCCTCTTGGACCATTAACTCGATTTTTTGCCAATTGAGCCTTAGGTTTCTTTCAACACATTGTTTTAGTACTTTCTCTAATCAAGCCAATCCTTATTCAAAGTCTATTTCATAGGTGGAGAAATCATCCATAGAAACCTCCACACCATTCCCTATTTGCTACTGTAATATACTAAGAACCAAATTTTGAAACGTTGCTAGAGCATTGCACAAGCCAAAATACATCTATCTATATGCAAATGTCCCCTAAAAACTCATAAATGTAGTTTTGGCTTTGTCTTTTGGTGCTATTTGGACTTGATTGTACCAACTGTAACCATCTAAAAAACTATAGTAATAATTCCTTGCAATGGTGTGTATAGAATTTAGGCTATTGAAAATGACAACATTTAAAGATCATTTCCCATTGCCCTCCTTCTAGTACTATATGATGAATTGCAACTTAGTAGGCCTTGATATGGGGTACATGATATCGAGCACAAGATATCAAGTACCTGATATCTTGTCCTAGATATGATATCATATACATGATATTGTGATTCCTATGTTGGTCTATAAATATAGCACTTAGGTGCATGGGTAGGATTCTTTGGCTGGTAAGTCTTAGAGTTGAGTCCTTTTGTTAATTTTTAGTTTCTTTTCCCAAGTGCATGCCCAAAGTGTGATCCTTATAATTATACAAAACCTTTATTTGAGTGTGACATACTTGGATACGCACACAATTGATAATAAAGATCAAGATTACTCTATCATTGTAGCATTTACTTAGTTTTTAATTACTTAATTGTTAATTATTATTTATTATTTTCTTATTTAATATTTTCTTATCATCATTTACTATTTCTATCATTAAATGTAGAATGAGAATGTCTTAATCACAAACATTTAAGTGTGACTACTTGATACCCCAGTACTATATCTAGTGGTGCTTCGAGTAATGTGTGCTTGGTAATTCTAGATGTAGTACACAAAGTCCAAGATGTATATAGATGATTAATGACATATTATCATCATAATTAGGCTAGTTTGGATTTTATTTTCCATTATTTAAAAGTTTAATCAAGATTATTTTCCATTGTATCTAGGAGTAGCCTAGTGTTAGGAATCACATCATACACCTCACTCTAGACTAAACCATATGTGACAAAGAAAATACTAGTCCAAGTGGGAAGAGAACAAGATATGATCAATGTATAATTATGTAGGTGCCACAACTAGTTTATTTGTAGAGTTTGACTGGATCATGCATACATGCTTGTATTCGTATGCTTGAGTGTAGGGATACCTCGTTGCTCATCATTGGCATTGCTGCTAGGGATTTTGTTGTTTGTGTGCTAATTAGAACTTAGGAAATCCTTCCATCATTGGAATTAACCCTTAAGATTAGCTATTCTACAATCACGAGAAAAGGTTATCACACACTGAATAATGAATCATATCTCCTTCGTCTTATAATAGTGCTTCACCAACTTGGTTTGATACCATGAACAATCAGAGGTGGGGTGCACATGATGATCCACCAATGCACGAATAGTTTGCATGGTATATGCTCATCCTAATGAGTATGTACTAGACTTTACCTTTTACCCTCCACCAAGATGAATAGCTATGATGGAATGATTTAGAAGGTAACATAGTATTACCTCTTGATTGCTCAATCCTGAGCATGCTTCTTCATGATATCACACAAATTGGTATGTAGCACTTATAGTTAGAGTATGTTATGCATGAACAATATTCGAGAGTATCGATCCATGGAAGCACAATGCTATAGGGATCTACAATAGGAAAGACATTACAAATCCATGAAGGGGAAGTCGTCTTAGGATGTCCCATATGTTCTAAGTGAAAATGATGGTGGTAAACCTATCTCGGAAAGTTTTCCACAAAATGATATTCCTCTCTTTGAATTCAATCAAGGAGTTGAGTATTAGAATCTTCACTCAACTATTCATAACCTAGGTTTTGATACCAATGGACCCAAATGATCTAGAAAAGAAATAAGAACACATGAAAATGATGGACATCCATATTGTAATTGTGATTGAGGTTGCGACTACCAAAGAGAAGGTGATAGATGTCATCATGGTGCTAGTCCTTCTTCCTCTTCACCTTCATCATCTTCTTCCCCCTCTTCTTCAGGATTTGAACTCAATTGCAAAGGGTGAGACCATAAGGACAAGGTTATGTAAAATAGAAATCTTCAACAAAATACTAGAGAAAGGGGATGAGAGTATTCTAAAGAGACATGTCACAAAAGAAGGGAGTAGGCAATAGCATAGGCATCATAGATACCATAGGCAACATGATCACGATGAACCTCTACTCACCACCTAAAGTATGTTAAATATAATAGAGGTTGTTAGGATCCCAATAAAGAATCAAAAATATAGTATAATGAAAAGACTAAACATGAATAAAATCCCACAATTTGAAGGGGGATACAATGTTGATCCTAAAAACCATTTACAAGAATTTCACGATGCATGTGCCTTGCAGAATATAGAAAATGAGTGGCAAAAGCTAAAGTTGTTTCCACAGACACTAATCATTGGCACTATTGCAGGGGACAGTGCTAGTTATCTAGATTAATTATATCATACAAGATTGTTGTAATAGGGTATTAACAATATATCTTTTAGACAAAGAAATTAAATTCAATTAAGTCACACAAAATTCACTATAATGTCTCTTTCAAAAGATAGTAATAATGCAACATCTACTGAGGTAATTCATTGGAGAACCATTGGAGAAGTTTGGAGTACTCAATATTATGTGAGAGTTCATTTGTTCATAAGACACCCCAACGATACTCAAGGACTTTTTTCATCCAACTCAGACACCTCTAGTGAAGATGGGACATCTCCTAGAACAAGGGGGCCTATAAAATCTAGGACCTTCTCAATGGGTAGAAAGAGTACATTAGGGGATGATTGGAAGACTTACAAAATTCATAACAAGTTTTTCAGTTCCCTCTCCTTCTCTTCTATTTCAAAGTTAAGTTGTGACATGGATGACTATTCCTTAAGGGGTTGGTGTAGAAATAAAAATTGAACCCACAAGAAAAAATAGGAACACAAATATGAACAAAGACAACATAATTCCAAATCATAAACTCATAACCTATTTAGTGATGATGAAACCCTGCTGTCCACTAAAAAGCCTAATGCATATAATAGAGTTATTCAAATATCCCGCAAGCATCATAAGGAAAGTCGTCTACCAAGGATTGATCTAAACAACTTTTTCAAGTTTTTAGAAGGCTATGATTTGGATTCACAACATCATCTACAAGCCTTTTATGATGCCTCCACATTGATCAATATTGATAGTGGGTGGTAAAGGCTTAAGCTCTTCCCAATGACACTCGTTGGCTAAGCTAAAGTGTGGTACAGGTCTTTAAAATTGATTTCAATTCAACATTTGCCTACAATGGTAAACCTCTTCAATGATATATTTCAAACCTATGCAAGATTTTCAACCTTAAGGAGACAAATCCAATAGTGTAAACAAGGGAAACATGAACCCTTGGACATGGCCTTAGAAAGATATTACTCTTTGTTAAACAAATGCCCAAGCCATGGGTTCTTTGAGGAAAGGCTAATGTATCACATCGTGGATGGGCTCCATAATGAAACAAAGGAGACCTTAGGGATGTATGCCCTAAGTCAACTATATGAACTACAAGCCCATCAATTCCAATAGCTTATTTAAGTAGGTTGCAAAACAAGAAGGAGCAATAGCCAAATGGGAGAATGTTAAAAAATCTCAATTGGACCAAACTCTTAAAGTAACATAGGTCCATAATCATAAAGAGGAGAAATCACCTTGAGGAGGTGAAATCGTTTCTACCTTTTCCAATAGTAAAATCACTAGATCAAATCGAGGCAAAGATCAACAAGATGATGGAGTGGGTACATGAAAAATGTAGAGAATATGTAGACATTATTAGAGGAAGACCCACACAAGATAACTTTGACAACTAAAAAAAATAGAGGATACAAAACCTAGAAATAGGATAGAACACAATTCAACAATTAGAAAGAAGTGTTGAAGAAAATGAGGATAGGGGCTTAAGCACAAAATATAAATATCAATGTGATGTTTGCCTATACGATCACCCAAAAGGACAATGACCCATCTTATTACATCCACATGAGCATTGAGAAAAAATGTTACATCTAGATTTCATACAGAAATACATGGTTGGGTGCATCCCTATCCCACAACTTTAAGGGAAATTCCACAACTCATCATACTATCCATGGGTAAATTCTTACTGGCCTTAGTACTATGCTCAATCGTAGTGGAAACACTCCTAGTCATGGAGGAGGCCATTGCCAATCTAGCCACACCCTTCATACCATCTAAAACTAAGCACTTATCATGTTCAACATCTTGTTTCTTTAACTAGATCAACATCATCTACTTCACCCCATCATTATCACTCTCTTGAGTATCATCAACCCATATCCTCTCATATGGGGTCACCACCTCATGTTCATTACACTCCTTCTTACTCTCAATATTCTCATCCTTCAACTCCTTCTACATGACCACTAGTTGTACCAGAAGGTTTTGTAGCATAGCACCAACCCACAAACATTACTTGTGCTACTACTATCAACAATAGTGGGAGTCCTTCACAACATTGGAAGCATCCTTTCTTTAGGCATGGCCATACAAAGAGATAGCATGGTTTTAAAACTACTGCATCCTCCAACTCAACATAATCCCAACACTATGACGTACCTTCCTCTTCAAACTCAATGCCTCCTAGTACCTTATTCAAGCCACTAATCAATACTCCGATAACCACACAACCTAATGAATATAAGAATGTGGGGAGACATATCAACCCTTGCATATTGTCTTATGGTCATGGATGCCATAGTGGGTTAGCTTCTTATCACATGATCACATCTTGTCATGTGCCCTACTATGCCTACTTTAATAAAGTGTGTAAACCCCAATCTGGGTACATTTCTACCACCACACCAAAAGACACCCAGTGGTTTGGATATGACTAGATCCCAATAGTTCCAGTATGCATGGATCTAAACTTTCCATTTATTAATTCTCATCATGATCCAAGGTTAAGTCATGGGGGACACTCTCCATTCTAACAAGCAGAATTAGTAAATGTTTTTTCTTTTGTGGTTTTAATTTTTTTTCACTAATTTTTCATCTTTCAATTTATTCTTTTATCATTTTTAGGGTGATCTCATCTGTAAATTAAATACTCATGTGACCTATCAATTGAGGTGTTGTTCTATGCAATCGAGTCATAAGGGACTAATTATTTGAATAGTGAGCCCACAACATCCACCCACCCATTCTATTAATAATAGGTTCTACTTTGGATATGATGATATTCTTGTTTTCATTAAAAGTTAAAGCATCTTTGTACTCATGCCCAGAGCAAAGAGTGATGAACTAAGAGAGAATGGAAAGGGTGTGACATCAAGGGAACTTGTGGATTCTCTTTGGTGACATCTGTAAATGCTATCATGTAGCTTGGTTGTACTAAGATCCTTGTAGATCTAATAAAAATTGGGAGTAAAAGTTGTAAGAAAGGCACTCAATAAAGGAACTCAATTCTATTCTAGGGATTGCACTAGAAACACATGAATCCATGCCTGAAGGTTGGTGGCTTCTCTAGATCACTTTTTGGAAACACAAAGTGCAATTAGTGGCCAGAAGGAGAAAAAGATAAGAAAATAAAAATAAGAGATAAAGAAAAGCAAGGAAAAAAAGAAATGAAGTGGAAAAGAAAATACCAAGAAAAAATGTGTCGCAAACAAATTTGAATCACGCCTCCCTTGCGCAAAATGCCATGTGGTCATATGCTTGGTGTTCGTGATGCTCTTATGGTTGTCTATCATTGGGATGAAACAATGTAATGTCACTGATCAGAGGTATGGACTTGGTTTTGATCTTGGAGCAAAAGGCTAATGGTACTTTAATCACACATAATACTTAGGATTCATTGTCCCCAGGGTAAGTTACCTCACATCTTGATCTCTGCAATCCTTTTTGTAATTTGTCTCATCTCACTCTCTAAGTACTTGTAACTTGTGTCTTGTGTGGTATAAAATTCATACCTCATCATAGTGGTATTTAACATGTGTACGTTTTGTTACACTAATGTAGATTACATTTAACCCTTATAGTGCCTATGGACATTTTAAGGTGTGGTTACACAAGGGCTTTATAGGTTCGAACCTACTTTGAGGAGGACCTACTTATGTGATTTTTGTAATTTGTACTTGTTGCACACCACCACATCATTTTATACCCTCCAAGTACTCCCTTGCCAAATCTATTCTTTTCTTTATCATCATTTTCTCAAATGTTTCTCAAAACCATTACATGTCCTTTTATGTGTTGCTTAAATAGATTAGGTCTAACATTAAAATTTTAGGGCAACTTCCTTGAAAAATATCTAACTCTAGAATCACACTAAGCAACAAATTAAACATTTATTAAAGGTAATGAGTAAGGTATAAGATAACCAAATTTCTTTAAACAACCTTATTAATAATCAGTCCTTGTGTGATTACAAAAGGCCCCTAAAAGAGGATAACAAAGAGGACCTTCTCAAGGTGCAACTAAACACCTGAGAGGAGGCAAAGGCTAAGGACCTCATGCTAAATGTTCAAAGTAGGAGGCATAATTCATTCAACATCTATCAGGAAACTCCTAACTACACAATCTGGCAAGGAAAAAGGTGGAGAGGTTAGGGTTAAAACCTATGAGGAGGAATGCTGGCTATTTGTGACATGGTATGTCAAGGCCAATCAAGTGTTTTCATAGCTGCCATA
The DNA here is from genome assembly GCA_015680685.1 of Gnetum montanum. NCBI lineage: Eukaryota > Viridiplantae > Streptophyta > Gnetopsida > Gnetales > Gnetaceae > Gnetum > Gnetum montanum. The sequence goes on along the minus strand of MNCI01004128.1, from coordinate 39,718 downwards.
TCTATGGAAATTGTCGACTCCATCAAATATTGGAACATTAGCATGGATGGTTCATGATTCTCAGATAGAAGAGGAGAAACTTTAGGTACTTCTTCAAAGATACCAATTTCAAAAGCTTGGAGCACAAGAAAAAGAAAAGACATCCATGGAGAAGCCACCACCATTGGGAACCACATGAGTTACACAAGTTTTTTATTTTGTATATGTGTCCAAATTTTAATCCCACATTGTGCATGAAACAGTCCATGGTCATTCAATAATCCCATACCTATCCACTTTTTGTAGTTGAATGAACTTGTTCATCACTTTTCTTTGACTCGAGGATGAGTTCTTATTCAATCATGGGGGTATGATGAATGATGTGTTTCTAGGGCCCAATAATGGCTACGTAATATCAAGTACAAGATATCGAGTACCCAATATCTCAG
>MNCI01004128.1:2050-39161 GCA_015680685.1 Gnetum montanum | reverse complement strand
TGACTACTTGGTACCCCACTAGCATATCTAGTAGTGTTTTGAGTAATGTGTGCTTGGTAATCACAGAAGTAGTACATGAAGTCCAAGATGCATATAGATGATTAAGGATGGATACTCAATGCACTTAGGCTAGTTTAGATTTTATTTTTCATTGTTTATTAGTTTAATCAAGATTATTTTCCATTGTCTCTAGGAGTATCATAGTGTTAGGAATCACATCATACACCTCACTTTGAACTAAATCATACATGACAAAGAAAATACTAGTCCAAGTGGGAAGATAGTGAACTATGATCAATTTATAACTATCTAAGTACCACAAGTAGTCTCTCCATAGAGTTCAACCACATTATGCATACACACTCGTATTCATATGGTTGACCATAAGGGTACCTCACCACTCATCATTGGTACCATCAACAAGGATTATGTGCTTATATGCCTACACAGAACAAGGATGAGTTATGCAGTCATTGTCTTTCCAAGCTTACTTGTAAGGCACAATTGTATGGTTAAGTAAACTCAAGGTATATGATTTTTATGTTTTTTATATTTTCTATCTTAGTCTCCTAAGTGTGTGCAATGAAAATATTTAATTAACTAATGTATTTTTGTAACTCTAATGTCAATAAAATCCTAACACTAACATCTATTCCCACTCTCCAAACACATCCTAAACTAGTGTAACACTACTAGGATTACCAAACACTAGTCATTACTAGGTTACCATGTGTTCCACGTATGCTCAAAGCGGTCGTGCTGAGTGTACTAATTCATTGATAATTAATGACTCTATAGAAATAACATTGATTAACTAATGAAAGAATCAAATAATGGTAAATAACATTAAATTCTATAATTAAGCTATTTTGAATGTTTCAAGGTTTATCACAAAGTTCATCTTTATTTCTAGACACAAAGTGTCCTCAAGTACACAATGCTCAGATAAAGATCTATTCACTTTATGACTACTACTATAGGCACTCAGAAATAATTCTAGCTTTGGAAGGGAAAAATTGCAAGAGTTCAGCTAAAGAATTGAAAAATTACTCACCCAACTAAGTGTCCATATCTCTTATTATAGCCAACAAGACATGTTTTGACATCACGTGTCCAATATTTCTTGGCCCATCCGATATCGTGTATCTAATATCAAGGGTCAAATATTGGGTTGCTTATTTGGTGACTTACCAACATGCATTATGAGGTTGCTCTTGAGAAAAACTAGCATCTAGTAGTGTTTGTATATTTTCCTAATGAGATGAATAAATCAAGAAAGCATGAGTGGTATCATGCCTTATAGTAGGTAGGTTTGGTGAATGCTCTTCATGAGAGACTAAATATGGGAATAAGGGATAAATACCCAAGGGATCTCACATTTTATTAATTCCTAAGGGAACTTCTTAGGAAACGTAATATTGATTTTTTAAGTTTATGCTTAATATCATATATTAGCACTTGGTTTTTCTTTTATAGTTTTGTTTTAACTATATGTAGGAATACATACTTATTTTTTATTGTTTATGTTTTGATCTTAATAGATAAAATCTAGAATCCAAATGTTGTGTACATTGAGCTTAACAATGTGAAAGCAAAATGCCTACAAGCTAATGAACAACACATCCTAAGTAGTCATACATGGTTAGTAAGTGGACTTGGGAGGAACTATATTCTTATCCTGGAGCATGCATGGTTGATACTTCCATACATACTAAGGTCTTCTAACATTTCATCCATGGATGTGACCTTTGTGGTAAAATTTTATATGAGCTAGTGGCAATTATTTATCTTTCGGATCTATGGGAAATAAGTAATCATACCTTGGAAGTAGGACTCATTGATACATTAGTTTAATTTTTCCAATGAAGCTTCTCTAGTAGAGGATAATAAGAAATTATATTTTGTTAATCAAGAGCTAATTAGTTAATGATTGGAATATGATGATAAAAGTTACAACATTGCTAAGTGTGGTAATAGTAATCTACTAGAGATATACCACCTTTTTATTAAAAGAACCTTTTGTGATATGATTCAATAGAAAATGGCTACCTCTTTTCTACAACCTATGACCATTTATAATACCATGCATCATGGTAGTTGTTATGATTGGAAAAGTTACCTATGTGCAGAAATATTTAGTAAGTTGATAAAAGTTAATATTGTTGATGATCATATTTTCAACTTTGTAAATTGTATGTTCTATTATAAGATTTTGTGCTACTTTGTGGAGTTTTTGGCTTGTAGTGACCACACAATGGGGAGGCTTCTTAATAAGGAAAACTTCCCTTACCCACTTTGCTAGAATATCACTAGTATTATGATGAATATTTCTAGTGCCTTAAGTGGACTATTAAAGGTAGCATTATTACAACAAGAGGATGTAGCTAAATCTTTGGCACCTAATAACATAGAATTTATCATGAAGCATTCTACTCATGGTAATTCTATATAGGAAGTAGAGTTAATTAGAGAGTATGCCTTAGACACACAAGAGATAGACCATACAATAAAAATACAAGGATTAATGTTGTTAAGCCTATTCTACCTATGACTTAGAGGAGAAGCTATTGTAGGCAAAGACATATAAGGCGTCAGAGAGGCTAGGCAAGTTAGAAACATTATTTTAGTTTTTAGTGTTATTATTTTTTTATTTTTAACATTTTTATTTCTATATTTTTAATGTTAATATTTAATTTATACTAATTGTATTAATGATTAATAGCTATAGAAAAAGCCAAGAAGGAAGCAAAAACAAGAGGCATTAGGCAAGGTAGAAGAGGAGAAGAAATAAAAAAGAAGAAGGAAAAGGAATAAAAATAAGAATAAGGCTAGGAGAAAACTAAATCAAGGAATATTGAAATAGCTAAATTAGTAGAAAGAGCAAAGAACAATGCTTTGGCTAATGAGCTATTTGGAAAAGAGTTAAATGTTGACTTAGGAGATGGAGGTAAGTTCTACAATGCTTTAGTTTCTTATACAAAATTAATTTATGTTATAGTAATAAAAAATTTATTAAGTTGGAGATATCGACTTGATGATATTGATATGGATTTTGATGAACAGCTAGGTACCCCTACACTCAACCATATGAATACAAGCCTGTACACATGATCTAGTTGAACTCCGCAAACAGACTAGTTGTGGTATCTATATAGTTACACGTTGATTATAGTTTTTTGTCTTTCCACCTAGACTAGCATTTTCTTTATCACATATGGTTTAGTCCAGAGTGATGTGAATGATGGGATCCTAAAATAATGCTACTCCTAGAGATGATGGGGAACAATCTTAATTAAGCTAATGGACAATAAAATGCAAAATCTAAACTAGCCTAAGTGTGATGAGCATTCATCCTTAATCATTCATACACATCTTGGTCCTTGTGTACTACTTCTGGGATTACAAAGCACACATTACTTGAGCACTCTTAGATAAGCTATTGGGTTACCAGGTAGTTACACTTAAATGTTCATGATTAAGTCATACTCATTCTGCATTAATCAACAAGAAGTATAAATGACAATAAAGGAAGTATGAACTAAAAATATAATAATAAATAATTAACAATTAAATTCATTAAAAGCTAAGTGAATGTTGCAATGATAGTGTAATCTTGATCTTTAATGCTAATCGTGTGCATGTCCAAGTACGTCACTCTTGAACAAAGGTTCCATACAATTACAATCATCAAACTATGGGTATGCACTGGGGAAAGAACTAAAACTAATTGAAAACTAACAAAAATACTCTATCCTAAGACTTACCAAGTCCCCTCTTTCTATGCATCGAAATGTTGTATTTATAGGCCTACATGGAAATCATGATATCATGTATTCGATATCGTTATCCAAGCTATGATATCATGTACCTGATATCGAGGATCCAATATTGGAATGTAGCAAGCCATGATTCATTATACCCCCATGACTAAATAATAACTTGTTCTTGAGTTAGAAAAAATAAAAATGAGTTTAATTGATTACATAGTGGATAGTTATGAGATTATTGACTAAATAGGAATTACTCATGCCATAGTGTGGGATTGAGTAAAACAAAATTGGAACATAGACACAGACTTACAAAAGGAAAAATTTGTTAGAACTCATGTGGTTCCTAGTAGTGGTGGCTACTCCATGGGTCTCTTCCCCTTATCTTGTGCTCTAGGCTTTAGAAATTGATGTCTCTGAAGGAGCGCCTAGAGCTTTTCTTCTTTCCTATGGGAATCTTGTGCTATCCATGTTGATGCTCCAATGTTTGATAGAGTCAACACCTTCCATGGCCATGACAGTTGTGTGGGAACATTTGATTGGCCTTAATTTACCAAGCTATAAATAGCCATCATTCCTCTTCATAGGCTCTTGCTTTATCCTTGCATTCTTGGTAGCCCATGAGGCATCGAGACAAATTGGCTATGACATCCTTCTATCCTTGGTAGTAATTCTTAACCACCTCTAACTTAGTCTTTTCTACTTATAATCTTTGCAATGTCTTCTTATGTTCAGCCAAATATGTCTCATATTTCGCATAGGTGGTTGCTACCTATTTATCCAATTCTATTCTTAGGTGTCCTACTATCAACATGGCTAAATTGGCATACCATAGGTTTTCCAACATCATGTACTCTGTGAGATCTTATATCTGTAGGTCTCAGCTTTTCAATTCTACTTGGTGGACGAAGGCATAAGTATCCAATATGGCCCACCAATTAGCGTTTTGAGCACTGAGGGTCTTAATATGAGCTTTGGCCATATGGATTTCTTTCTCAATCACTTGCTTGTACATCCCCACTTGATCTCTAAAATGCTCCTTAAGCTTCTCGTGTCACTTGGCCTGATTCTACCATGCCCTTATTTCAATAATCATCTTCTAACGGATCATGCATACCTCCTCCATTGAGAGGGTTCTGTTCTCTTTGGCTAAGTGATGCATATCCTAGTTGAGCCTTATTAATCGTTCTCACAATTGCTAAAAATTTCTCTTGAGAACATTGTTTTGTTTTTCTACTATGATTAACTAGATATTTTTGGTGGAGAGGTGTTTATTTTCTTCTTGTAAGGCCTTGAGTGCTTTGGCATGTGCATACATTTGAGCTTGTTCCTTGGAAGAATCCCAATAAGCATTTTATTTTTCCTCAACTACTTTTTTATTCTCCTCTAGTAATTTAGTTAGCTGCTCTATCTAAAAGGATTCTAGTTGGTCTGCAACAATGAATTTGGATGGATCCTGCTATGCAACTTGCAGGGTAACAAGCTTTTCTTGGAGTCTTTTTAACTCCTCCTTTACATGTTCAACCCTAACCTCCACCATAACTAGATTTTCTTTTGTAGAGATGAGGTCTAACTATGTTGTTATGACATCTTGATGGATGTCAAACAAGGATGTCATTACTTGTCTTGTCTACAGAAATTGATCTAAAACATCCTCATGATTTGCAGGAGTCATTGAGGGATCAGCCAATGTTTTAGCATCACATGCACCTATAAAATCTACCAGTGGCACAAAAGGGATATTAAATTATTCTTTGATATGGTCTACAACCACTTGTGCTTCTCTCACTGCATCTTGGTGTTGCATGATCACTACTATGGTTCCTTCACTAGTTTCTAATTGCACTTGAAAAGATGCAGCATTTCTAGAGATTTGTTATGACCAATGTGATTCCCCTCCTTCTATTTTTATGGATACCTCATCTCATATATGATCAATTACAACTGTGGATTATACAACATTATCAATGACCTTGAAGAGATTTGCTTCATCACGACCTTCCCAACTGACCAATTCAGCGATGGCCCTGAGATGGCTCGTTGATGGTCGATAGTCCTGTGGTGGTAGTGGCGGTTGGTCTTGCTAGCTTGTGGGTTTTGTGATAGGCACCACTTCCTATTGTTGACTAGGCCTTGTGTCTAAAAGTTGGCTATGCCCTATAGTTTGAGGTGTAGTGGGCCTCACTATCTATTCTTGCTCAGGATCTAGTGTCTCACCAATATTTTTCCTTAGGGGTGGTGGCTTTAGTAGCTTAGCAAATGAGGCATTTTGAGCCTTGTTAGGGACATCATTGGTGTACCTCAAAATCCTAGCACATCGGCATAACTTCCTAATTAGGTAGGAAAAAGGAAATGTGAACATCATTGTCTTACGTTCTTCAAATTGCCTTAACGTTTCTATGAGATATACATGGGGTAGGTTGGCATCAACCTTTCCCATCAAGATGGCACTTTCTTTAACCACATAGGTGAAATTTCTATTCAATCATTTTGTTTAGAAAATGTGATATGTGTCAATTTTGACGTAGATCCTCTCTTCAAGTGTGAGCTCTCCATATGCTTTATCCTCCTTACTGTATGCCCTTTTTAACCATATCTTATGAATATTTGCATTAGAGAGAGTGGACAGGTGAGCAACACTGGGCCCTGTATTTAGAAGATTCAACACTTTTGAAATGTCCTTGGTAGAGAAATCAACAAAAATACCACCAATATCAATGGTGATTCCTTCTTCCTTGTTGTGCCACAATTAGTATGTTTTCCCCAAGTGTCAATCACCACTCTCAAAAAAAATAGGCCATAGTGGAGACCCTCTAAGTTGGCCTTTGTCTACTTTAGAGGAAAATTCAGTGAAAGGTCCAAAATTAAGTCCCACAATGACAGCTGCTAACATGGACCTTTCAAAAACTACCTAAACACAATATAGAGACAATGTAAGATCTTGTCCCTATTTAGGTGCCCTACCATCTCCACCTTCAACATGCCTCGATGATGTAGTAATAGGAGGTTCTTGATGAATGTTAAATGATTATGCCTCCTACTCTGCATGCTCTTCAAAAGGCACTTGGCCTCTGCCTCTCCTTGGTCATTTAGATGCACCCTAAGAAGGTCCTCCTTGTTTTCCTCTTCTAGGGGCCATATGCAATCACACAACACTGATTATTTATAAGGTTATTTACAAAATTAGATTAATAGCTTGCTCCTTACCCTTAATAGATTCATTTCTTGCTTAGTGTGATTCAGAGTTAGATATTTTCATGAAAATTTCCCTAAAAGTTTTGATATTAGGCCCAATTTGATTAGGTGACTCCAAAAAAAAATCATGATCTAGGTGAAGAAATAAAATTAATTTGGAAAATTTTTTTAGCATTTTTAAGGTCACTTACCCTTGATAATATGCTTCAAGTAATGACAAATATCAAAAAAAACTATGTGCAACTTGATGCATACCCATCCCCCATGACTAAGTTAAACACTTTGATTTTAAGCAAGTTTGATTGGAACAAGAAACGATGTGTTAATGAGCAAGTTATTGATGTTTGAATGATAGGTGCACAAGCTAAAAAAATCATGAAACAAAATTTCAACTCCCTACGCATGAATAGTGAAAAAATGATGTTGACATGTAGGGGGTGGTGGTCCATATATATAGTTTTTATAGATGCAATATCATGTACTCAATAGCGTGGACCTGATATCGTGTCCTTTTGAAAATAGGGTACATGGAAACATTGATGAATTTTCAAATTTTTAAGGTTAAAAATGAAGGATTTAAGGTTAATTTGAAAGATCGATGGTAACATCAAACAAACCTAAAGACACTAAAAGTGTAATGAAGTGGAATTTTACAATGAAGTTTATGACTAGGGTGAGGAAAAAGGACATGTAGTGGTGCACAAGAACATTTGAATTGAAATGATGATAAAGGAAAGAATAACTTTAGCAATGTAGTACTCAGAAGGTATAAGATGATGTCACGGTGTGCAATGAGTGCAAATTACAAAAGCTATGCAAGTGGGTCATCCCCAAAGAAGGTTCCTACCTATCATGACCTTATGTAACCATATCTAAAAATGTTTGTAAGCACTAAAAGGATTAAATGCAATCTACACTAGTTCCAAAAAACACACACATGTAGATACCACCATGATGAGGTATGAATTCTATGCTACATAGGACACAAGTCAAAAATACATGAACAGTGAGATGAGACAAATTGTAGAAGTGATTGTAGAGATTGGGACATGAGGTAACTAACCCTAGGCATAATGAATCCTAAGTGTAGTACTTGACTAATGTGTCATTAGCCCATCACTCCAAAATTAAGACCATGTCCATGCCTCTAATCAATGACATCGCATTATTTCACCCAATGATGAACAACGATAAGAGCACCATGATAGCAAGTTGTACAATCACTTGGAATTTTGTTGAAGGAATGAGTGATTTGAAATTTCTTTGTGGCATGTTCTTCTTTAGTATTTTATTTGATGTTTTCTTTTCTTTTCTTTTTTCCTTCTTCTAGCTTCTTTGGCACTTTTTCCTTTACAATAGTGAATCAGAGAAGCCGCCAACCTTCAAGCATGGGTGCATGTCTTTTCAATGAAACCCTGCAGAACAGAATTGAGTTTCTTTATTAAGTGTCTTTATTAATCTTAGTCTCATTTTTTGTTAGATCTACAAGGACCTTAGTACAACCAAGCTTCATGATAGCACCTACAGATGTCACCAAAGAGAATCCACAAGTCCCCTTGATGTCACACCCTTGCTATTCCCTCTTAGTCCATCATTTTTCACTTTGTTCATAATGAGCACAAAATTACTTTAATTTTTAATGATCATAATAATATCATCATAACCAGAGTAGAACCCCTTATTAATAGAATGGATGGGTGGATTTTGTGATCTCACTGTCCAAATAATTAGTTACCTAATATTTGATAGCATAGAACAACACCTCAACTGACAAGTCACATGAGTATTTTATTCACCGATGAGATTACCCTCAAAAAGATAAAACAAACAATTGGAAATGAAAAATTTGAAAATAGAAAATTGTAAAATCAAAGAAAAGAAAAACAATTTACTAATTCTTGTTGTTAGAATAGAGGATATCCCCCATAACTAAACGTTTGAGCATGGCTAAAATTAATAAATGGAAAATTGTGATTCATGCATGTGGGAAATATTGGAGTCTAGTCATATCCAAACTGGTAGGTTTCTATTGATGTGGTGGCTAAAATGAATTCAAATTAACGTTCACACACTTGATTAAAGTTGGCATAGTAGGGAAAATTATAGATGTGGTCATGTGATAAGGAGTTGACCGACTATGGTACCCATGACTGTAATATGGTATGCAAGGATCGATATGTCTCCCTATGTGGTTATATTCATTAGGCTGCATGGTTGTTGGAGTATTAATTGGTGGCCATGATAAGGTAACTAGAGGTGTTGAGTTCAAGAAAAAAGATGCATCATAGTGTTGTACTTATGTTTAGTTGGTCGATGCAGTGGTTTCAAAACTATGTTGTCTCTTTCTATGGTCATGCCTAAAGAAAGAACACTTTTGACATTGTGGAGGACCTTCACTACTATTGATAGTAGTAGCACAAGTAACGTTTGTGGGTTGGTGCTATGGTACAAAACATTCTAGCAAAACTAATGACAATGTAGAAGGAGGTAAATAACGAGAATATTGAGGGTAAGGAGAAGTGCAAGGATCATGAGGTGGTGATCTTGTTGGAGAGGACATGGGTTGATAGTACTCAAGAGAATGATAATAATGTGGTGAAATAGAGGATGTTGACATAGTTGGGAAAATAGGATGTTGAACATAATAAGTGCTTGGATTTGGATGATATGAAGGGTGTGACTATTTTGACTGTGGCTTCCCCCATGATTGAGGTTTTTTGCACTATGGTTGAACATAGTATTTTTGTATGAAATATAGATGTAACATTTCTTCCCAACACTCATGTAAATGTGACAAGATTGGGCATTGGCCTTTGGGATGATTGTATAGGAAAACATCACATTAATATGGGTGATTTGAAATTGAGCTCTTATCCTTATTTCTTTCAACCCTTCTTTTTGATTGTTGAGTGGTGTTTGGTCTTTTCCTTTGGTTTGGCATGGTTCCTCCTCTAATAATGTTGGCATATTCTTCACATTTTTCATGTACCCATTTCTCATCTTATTGTTCTTTGCCTCAATTTCCTCTAGTGATTGTAGTATTGGAAAAAATGATTCCTCCTCCATGAGGTGAGTTAATTTCTCCTCTTCATTAACCTTTGTTATTTTGAGATTTTGGTCCTATTGAAATCTTTCAACGTTATCTCATTTAGCTTTTTCTCCTTATTCTTTTGCTACCTACTTGATAAGCTCGTAGAATTGGTGGGTTTGTATCTCATATAGTTGTCTAGGGCATACATCCCTAGGGTCTCCATTGTTTCATTATGAAGCCCATCCATGATGTGATACATTAACCTTTCCTAAGAGAACCCATGGCCTAGGCAATTGTTTAACAATGAATAATATTTTTCTAAGGGCATGTATAAGGGTTCATTATGCCCTTGTTTCCACTCTTGAATTTGTCTCCTCAAGGCTCACACTCTTGCATAGGTCTGATATCTTTCAATGAAGAGTTCTACCATTGTCAGCCAATTGCGAATTGATTTTAGCTTTAAAGACCTATACCATACTTTTTCTTGGCCAATGAGTATCATAGGAAAGAGATTAAGTTTTTTCCACCCATTATCAATATTATTCCATGCACAAGCATCATGAAATTCTTATAAATGATGTTGCAGATCTAAATCATAGCCTCCTGAAAACTTGGAAAAGTTATTTAAATCAATCCTGGGTAGATGACTTTCCTTGCTATGCCTGTGGGATATCCAAACAACCTCTTGTATATGCATTAGGTTCTTAGTGGCTAGTAGGAGTTCATCGTCACTAGGTAGGTTATGAATTTTTGAGTTGAGATGATGTTATCTTCATTCATGTTGGCATTCCTAACTTTTCCCATGGGATCAATTTTTATTTCTACACCAACCCCTTGAAAGATGGTCATCCATGTCATGACCTGATGTTGAAAGAATAAAGGAAAAGAAAGAACTAGAAGACTCATCATGACTTTTGTAAGTCTTCCAATCATCCTTGGATAAATTCCTCTCAACCATTGAGAAGGTCCTAGGCCTTATAGGCCCCCTCGTTCTATGGGATGTCCCATCCTTACTAGATGTGTTAGAGTTGAATGATAAGAGTTCTTGAGTGCTATTGGGGTGTTCATGAACATAGGAGATCATTGCATCAGATTGAGTACTTCAAAATTTATCTTCATCATCATATATTTTGTTGGTTCTCCAATGAATTTTCCTACTAGTTGTTGAATTATCATAGTCTTGTGAGAGAGACATTGTTGTGAATTGTGTGTGACTTATTTGAAATTACTTTCTTTCTAAAATATATATCATCAAGGCTTCATTACAACAATCTTGGATGATGTAACTAATCTAAATAACTAGCACCGTCCATGACAACAGTGCCAATGATGAGCGGCTAAGTACCCCTACACTCAACCATATGAATACAAGTGTGTACGCATGATCTGATCGAACTCTGTAGATGGACTAGTTATGGTATCTAAATAGTTACACATTGATCACAGTTCACTATTTTTCCACCTGGGATTAGTATTTTCTTTTTCACATATGATTTAGTCTAGAGTGAGGTGAATGATGGGATCCTAAGCTAATGCAACTCCTAGAGATGATGAGGAACAATCTTAATTAAGCTAATGGACAATAAAAAGTGAAATCTAAACTAGCCTAAGTGCAATGAGCATCCATTCTTAATCATCTGTGCACATCTTGGACCTCATGTACTACTTCTAGGATTACCAAGCACACATTACTCAAGCACTCCTAAATATGGTATTGGGTTACCAAGTAGTTACACTTAAAATTTTGCGATTAAGTCATACTCATTCCATGTTAATCAATAGGAAATGTAAATGATAATAAAGGAAATATGAATTAAAAATAAAATAATAAATAATTAAAAATTAAAGTAATTAAAAGCTAAGTGAATGCTACAATGATGGAGCAATCTCGATCTTTATTTCTGATTGTGTGTGTGTCAAAGTACATCAGACTCCAACAAAGGTTCTATACAATTACAATCATCACACTGTAGGCATGAACTAGGGAAAGAATTAAAACTAACTGAAAACTAACAAAAGGACTCTACCCTAAGACTTACCAACTCCCCTCTTCCTGTGCATCTAAATGTTGTATTTATAGGTGATGAGTGGCGAGGTACCCCTACACTCAACCATATGATTACGAGTGTTACACGCGTGATCCAATCGAACTCCATAGACTAAGTGCCTACACTCCTTATGGAACACCTAAGGTTAATCAATCATTGTCCTCCCAAGCTTACTTGTATTTTTTACAGTTGTATGGTTAAGTAGGCTTGAGGCATGTGATTTTTATATCTTTTATGTTTTATCTCCTTATCCTAATGAGGAAAAGGGTGAAGAGACTAAGTAACTAACTTTAACTAACTAAGTTCTAATGCCTAGCATCAGTATCTATCGCACTTGCTATTCACACCTTGAACCAATGCAACCTTCTAGAATTACCAAACACTATTTGTTACTAAGATTACCAAGTGTAATGCATGTGCTCAAAGTAGTTGTACTGAATGCACTTAACTAGCAGTGTTGAGGGTTGAGAAAGATTAATTAACTAATAAACCATTTAACTATTTAACATTAATTAAAGTCCTATTTAGCTTAGTCCATACACTGCAAGGTTTATCCAAAAGTTCATCTTTATTTCTGTATACAAACTTGTGCTCAAGTACAATATTTGCTCGAATAAAGATCCGTTTACTTTGGGACTCCTACTGTGGGCACATAAAAATTATTCTATCTTTGGAGAGGTAAAACTACCAGAGTTTTGCTAAGGGTCTAGATCTAGATGGAGAAACAAGGGAGAGTCACCTCTTATTTATAAAAATGGCGATGTGCTACGATATCGCATATGTAATATCATAGGGAAAGACATGATATCATGTCCCATCATACCCCCATGACTGAATAAAAACTTGTCATTCCATACAAAATATTGGAAAGGTATGGAATTATTAACTTGAATGGAACTTATGGTGAATGAGATGACATGTGAATGGATCATCATTATAGAACATGACAAAATTGGTGTTCACAACAACAAGAGTGAACACATTATACATTTGACATCAGGCCTTATTTGGTAGCTGAGAGAGAAGAGAGAAGAGAGAAGAATTCTGCTACTGCCAACTCCAATATTGCAGCTTTCGTTGTCCATCTGTAAGTGTGCCATCAATCTTGTTCCTTTCATAATTGCTTCAACACTAATCCATTCCAAGTGTTCCCTCTAGATCCAATCCATGGTTGTATAATTACCATCTACACATACAACATAGTCTTATATTAGCAAGGGTAAATGAATCATAATGCAATTGATACCTTGCTTTGGTGTAAGGTCCATTGGCTGAGTTGTGGTATGGCTAATTGTGGATTCTAGAGATATAATATCGGTGACTACTGAAGGTGTAGGGGCTAGGAGAAAATCAAAAAAATCGAAAAAATTGGACTAGGACCCCCATGACTAATCGCAAACCTCTGGTAGTAAGAGAATGGAAAAAGATAAGTAATAAGAAGGATGAAGAAAAAGATACAATTGCAAATCTAATGAAATGGATGTCAAAGATGGAAATGAACAACATAAATGATAATTTCAGCAAGGTTTAAAGGAAAGAAATTAAGGGATGCACCAAATAGGAATGTCAGTGGGTCCTCCCCAAAGCAGGCTCATGCCCTTAATGCCCTGACTATCCCACATTCAAAGGGTCCATAGGCTCTAGGAATGTCATTTGGAAAAAAGAGTTAAAGTCTTAACCACAAGAATTTACCAAAAAGAAAACAATGCATCCACCAAGATATACACTAATGATAAAACTAGCAATGAGGTGACAATGGAGAAGGAATGATGAAAAGAAGAGAATGGTATGAAGTCTTAAGAACAAGGTGGTGTATATCCCCTTGTGTATTTAATAATTAATGTGACTTAGTAGATCCCATTCCAAGTTTGGCCTTAAACAAACCACATCTAATGACTTCACATTAATGCACTCAGCCAATCCATCCACTTAAAGTAACAAGAATTCCTTCATCTAAGATCCATCACCATTCCAACGAAATGGAGGAGGAGAGAATGGGAAACAAGAAGGGCCTTAATTAGAGGGAACATGCTTATTTTAGTTCCATAACCAATGCTTGTAGCCCAAATGATTATTTCATCTAAGGGGTGTGCTTTGAATTCTCACTATTTTGTTGTTTTCTTTTTGTTTATTTATTTATTTATTTATTTGTGTTTTTGAATGAGAACCACACCATGCAAAGACTTATTAGTTTTATTTTTATTCACTCAGCTTCCCGATAATAGGGTAACGTCGAAACAGTAAGAAAACTCAAGAAGAAAACATCCAAGCACCCAAGAGAATGGCCAACAAAAATGCATCAAGTTCCCTTGAAGCCACACCCTTTTCAATCCTTGAGTCCTTCCTTAGTTTGAGAAATACCCAATTACCAATTAGTTTATAGTTCTTATTATTTTGAAGAAAGGTACTATACAGTTCCAAGCTAAGAGAGACCATAGAGATTTATGGATGCATGGATGATGTGGACTCATTTCCTACTATATCAAAAGAACAATACCTTAGTATCAACACCGTAACTTAAGGGTAAAAACCAAACATTAGAAACCATTAAAAAATAGTTCATACCATCATTTCACAGCACTTATTGGGTGAAAAACTTAACAAAATGGATAAAATACACACATACACACAAAAATAAAAGAAAAAGTATAAACGATGTTGTAAAACAAAAACAAGAAAAGTTAAAAAAATTGTAAAAAAAAATGTGTAAAACAAAAACTTAAAAGAATTGAGAGCCTCAATTGATTAGCATAGGTGGCCATCTCCCCCATGATTGAATTAAAAGGGAGAGATTCGAAATAATGTGCATTTTTTTGAATTCTTTAGAAGTGTCCAACTTCTCCCAATTGATGTTTTTAGGTTAAGTGGTGGAAGTCGGCGACGCTCATGCTCCAATGTATCTATGGTTTCATTGTGGTTACAAGTTGTTCCCCAATTAGTTCCATGCATATTAGTGGGTTGCTCTCTTGATTAGCTATCAACCACTAGGTGTTCTCTTGTTGTTTGGTTACTACATACAGGCACCTTTGTATGTTAATTTCCTTAGCACACCGGTTGCATGCAGGAGATGCTAAGCATTCCTCCATGTCATCACCCTCTGTATCATTGTATGTGATGCATGGAACTTTATTCTCCTCAATTTTTCTATAAATATTTTCCTTCGATATTTCCAAGGAAAGATCACGGATTTCTAGGCATGCATTTATGGTACTTAGCCATGCCCTCCCTATTATAATTGGGAAGTCTCCTTTATTACTGTTGACTTCTATCACTAGGAAATCAGTTGGAGATGACCAACCACACAAAGTGGTAATGATGTCCTCCACCAATCTCAATGGAATAGTGATAGACTAGTCAACCAACTCTAGTTGAATATTGCTCTTCTTGAGTGGATGCAGGTTCCAGGCTTTATACATCTCCCATGATATTAAGTTGACTTAGGAACTTGAGTCAAGAAGACCCTTACGTGGTTCGTTCCTAGTGACTTCGAGGTAGATTAAGGGACTTCCTGGGTCAGAGAGTTTCCTGGGAAGGTGGCCTACCTGGATCCAATCAGTAACGGTATGTGTTAACATAACCATATGTGTTGGGCTCTATTGTTGGTTTGAAGGGAGCTCTGAAGCTTTTCTTGATGGAGGAGTGGTCATAGACTCAACCGCTTGTGGCAGAGTGGGTCATTCTGGAGTCATATGACCCATAGAGTCACTTGGAGAGACTGGCTGTTGTACGTAATAGCCATATGGATTTGGTTACCGGTAAGGGTATTATTGTCTAGGTGGTGACATCCCCCATGCCTGTGGGTATTTTCAATGCTGGTGTTGCCCAATAGGTTGTGGTAGAGTTCCACTTAGATAGTATGTTAACAGTTGGTGGAACTGTCTTGGGTTACCTCGTGGATAAGGTAACCTTCGGGGTGCTTGCCGTTTGTTAAGTCTTGGGTTGAGTGCATACACCCTAGACTCTTACAGATGTGAGATTATTAGGAAACATCCCTTAGGACGGTCATATTGGTAGATCTCACATCCATCGTCATTGTCTGTTTCTAAACCCACAATCTCATCGGCGATAGTCATTTTTCCCTTACGCTTGTTACATGCATGGTCCAAATCTCTCTACTTTTTCTTATCATGGTCACTACTTCGTTTCTTAGATTCCTCTATGATTTTCAAAATATTTTTGAATATACTATCTAAGGAGTCCCACATTTGATCTACCTTAGTTAACACTTTGGTTGTCAACTTTTGAAGTGGCAAGGTTTTTCTATTCATCAACTCCTCGAGTGGTGACTCATCCTCTTCCTCACATAATCTTACTCCATTCTTTCGAAGGGAAGGATCATGGTTATACTCTTCCGTGCTTTCTCTTTTTCTTAGCAAACCTTCTTCCTTAGCTACTTGCTCTAACAATCTATGAACTTCATGGGACCTAAGTTCAAATAATCTCCCTTGGGCATATGTTCCAAGGGTTTTCCTGGTTTCATGTCTTAGCCCATCTACCAGATGGCGTAGTTAATCCCATTGTGTGTAACCATGGCCTGAGCAACAATGTAGCAATGCATAATATTGGCCCATCGCAGCATCCAAGGGTTTGTGATTACCCTGCTTCCATCCTTGAATCTGCTTACACAAGTTGGATAGTCTGGAGTACATTTGGTATTTATCGTTAAACAGTTCTAACATCATACTCCACCGTCTAATGGATTCTGGTTCTAAGGATCAGTACCAACTCTCTGGTTTCTTTATGAGTGTCCTTGGAAAAAAATTTAACCTCTGTCACTTATTTTCAATATTTTTCAAGGAACAGGCATCGTGGAATGCCTGTAAGTGGTTTTCCAGATCAGCATTGTATCCCCCCTGAAACCATGGGATATTGTTCATGTCTAGTCTCTTGATCTGGCTATCTTTTTGGTGCCTTGTAGGTATTATCATAGCCTTTGTAATGTCTAACATACTCTGGGTTGCTAGTAGGGGTTCATCATGATCATCTCTCTCATGACATTTATGATGCCTACGTGGTTCCCTACTTTTCCTTCTTTTACACCTTGATTCCTTAGAATGCCCTCATCCTTGCTCTTGACTCTCTCATCAAGGTCTCTCATTTTTCTTATCCTTAACCTTATCCTCATGGTTGTGCTCTTTGTGAATACGTCCAGATGTGAAAGGAGAGGGTGAATGATGTGATGAAGGGGAAGAAGAAGGGGAATCATTTCCATGACGATGTTTCTTACCTTCTGTTTGGTGGCTATGGCCCCAATCATGATGACGCTCAGAATTCTTACCCTTATCTTGTGCTTGTGTTCCCTTAGTGAACACTTTGTGTATGTGGAAATCAGAACCAAGGTTGTGTATCATAGAGTGTAGGTTCTGATACGCCACCTCCTCACTATCGTTAGAAGGGGAAATATCATTTTGTGGAGAACCTATTGAGATAGGTTCACCACCCTTAACTTCTCTTATGATGAGAGAAGAATTATGGAGGCCTTTCCCCTTCAATGATGTATGGTGACTCTCCTACTACAAGTCCCATTGATGTTGCACTTCTGTGGGATGGTAGTCCCTCATGTTGTAATTTCATGCAACGTACTCAGTGTTTAATTGCGACATGTCAATTCGTGCAAGGTCATGAAGGAGCATGTTGAGGGTGGCTCTATCTCGAGGCAATACTATGTTATCCTCCAAGTCTCTCCATCGCAGTTGTTCATCTTGATGAAAGATGAAG
The DNA here is from genome assembly GCA_015680685.1 of Gnetum montanum. NCBI lineage: Eukaryota > Viridiplantae > Streptophyta > Gnetopsida > Gnetales > Gnetaceae > Gnetum > Gnetum montanum. The sequence continues at coordinate 21,402 of MNCI01004128.1, read as the reverse complement.
GTAAATTTGGGTATATATTCATCATCATACCACACTGAATTATTAAGGAACTGGTGGTTCTTGGTTATGTATGTTGTGTCGTCGACTATCTCTTGCGTGATCCCTAGGTGGTGAAGTCCTTTTATGAGAAGAAGACATCTTAGTTTAGTTTGATGTGTTGCTTTGTTATGTTATTTTCCGTATGATTAACCCTAAGGGTTCATTTAAGCTTCCCAAGGATGTGGATGACTTCCTACGTTCTACTTAGTGCACAAACAACTTAGTCCTCGACAATGGTGCCAATGATGAGTGGCGAGGTACCCCTACACTCAACCATATGAATATGAGCGTTACACACGCAATATGGTCGAACTCCGTAGACTATGTGCCTACACGCCTTATGGAACACCTAAGGTTAATCAATCGTTATCCTCCCAAGCTTACTTGGATTTTTCATGGTTGTATGATTAATTAGGCTTGAGGCATGTGATTTTTATATATTTTATGTTTTATCTCCTTATGCTAATGAGGAAAATGGTGAAGAGACTAAGTAACTAAATTTAACTAACTAAGTTCTAATGCCTAGCATCAATATCCATCCCACTTGCCATTCACACCCTAAACCAATGCAACCTTCTGGGATTACCAAACTCTATTTGTTACTGGGATTACCAAGCGTAATGCACGTGCTCGAAGCGGTCATCCGGAATGCACTTAACTAGGAGTGTTGAGGGTTGAGAAATATTAATTAACTAATAAATAATTTAACCATTTAACATTAATTAAAGTCCTATTTAGCTTAGTCCATGCACTGCAAGTTTTATCCAAAAGTTCATCTTTATTTTTGTACACAAACTTGTGCTCAGGTACAATATTTCCTCTAATAAAGATCCATTCACTTTGGGACTCCTACTATGGACACATGGAAATTATTCTATCTCTAAAGAGGTAAAACTACCAGAGTTTTGCTAAGGGTCTATATCTAGATGGAGAAACAAGGGAGAGCCACCTCTTATTTATAGAACTAGTAGCAGGCTGCGATATCGCATATATGATATCGTAGGGAAAGATGCGATATCGCATACGTGATATCACATCCCATCAATAGGCCTACACAAGAATCATGATATCATGTATTTGATATTGTTATCCAGGTTGTGATATTGCATACCTGATATTGAGGATCTGATATCGAGGCCTGGCAAACCACAATTCATCAAATTGAATGTCATCCTCTTTAGGCTCATTAAATTACCATCTGAGAAGGAGCATGTATTGGATGAGACTCAAAGTATATGACTAGAGGAGTAGATAAAGGAAACTAACACCTTATTTTTTTGGTAAGTTTGTGATTTTATTTTTTGATTTATTGTTTATTATTTATTTTTATCATAGTTAGAATTATTCATGAGTTTTTATTTTCACTAATTTTTATGCTTATATATATATAAATTTTTTTGAGTTTATTTCAGGAGCACATAGACAAGGAATAGTTTGTCTATAATATGGTGGATAGCTTTACAAAGAAATAAAGATATATAACTAGCCCTAGTATGTTTTATCTATAAAGCTCTTTTCGTAGTTAGGTGTTGCTTTTTATTTAACTATTTCAAGGGGTAATATCTAGGTACTTTAACATATGTCTAGATTTTTGTTGATTATAGAAAAGTATATAGTATGAATTCTACTCTTCAATCTCTTTCATGTGATTAGCTTGAAGTCTAGGGAAGATGGAAGCCTTATCTAAAAATGTAATGCATATGGCTTTCTTGGCAGTGAAACAATCTAATGTAGTCATGGATTTAATATAGAATTTCTATTATTTAAATAAAACAAAAGAGAATATGATGTCCAAAATTATTAGGTTGGAAGAAGAGGTAGGAAATATGAAGGCTAACCTTCATGGAACTGAGATGGTACATCAAAATCATGTAGCTTCCTCCTACTAGTTGCTAGAAGATTCTTTGGACTTCATGATGACTACTTATACTATTCATTAGTGAAAGCTATTGTCCATGGAGATGCTAAATACTAGTTGAGGGGTAGTTTCTCAACATGAAATAAATGAAAAAGATAATACATGAGAAATAAGATTTTTTACAAGATGTAAAACCTACTTCTCATAAAATAAATTAAGAATAAAGAATCATAAGGAAGATTAGGGACATGTTTATTGAGAACATGAGAGAAAGTAACATGTTATAGGTCTTTGAAGAGCATGTGAATGTACAAAATATTGTGAAAGAGGTTTAATCTTTTAATCCTATAACTAAGGAGGGTGGCAAGTTGGAGAGAGAAACTAGTATAGAGGATCTTATGCTTCTAGACATTCTAGGGATGTACCTATGGGATTTCAAATTTATATTCTTGTTACTAGAGGAGATCACTCAGAAGTTGGTGGATGTGTGTGGATATGAGACCTCTAAGGTGGGTATGATAGTAGGGGATGATCGAGACAAAGCAAGTCTTAGTGGCATGACTATAATGAAGGAAAAAATATTTTAGTTAGTTTTTTTCATTCTTTTTCTTAGTCATAATGATTCTATACTTTAGATCTTATATATGTTACTAATTTTGTGAATTTTTATTTAAGTTCTAATATTTTTATATTTATTTTTCTTGCAAGAATAGATAAACCTAGAGGTTTTAGCAATGGAATGAAGGATGGGGTGGATGTAGAGATGGTGGAAAAGATTTTTCCTACCAATGATGAGTGAGAAGAACTTAGTAGTAATGGATCAAAAGCTATGTTAAATGATACAGGTAATGGTTATGATAGTACTTCTTTATTGTTATGAATTTTTATGTTTTGCTATTTAAGTTTGAACTTTTTTATATTAATTTTTCCTAGAGGCATAAATATACCTTGAGGTTTTAGTAATAGATCAAAGGATGTGATGAATACAAAGATGGTGGAAAAGGTTTTTATTGCAAATTATGTAACCACATGTAATTAGTAATGATGGATTAGAAACTATGTTAGATGATAGAGATAATGGTTGTGATAGTTTGTATTTTTATTACTTTGAATTATTTTTATAAATGATAGATATACTATAGATGTTGGTTATAATACAAGAACTATTATTATTTATGGATTTTCTCTTCTTATGTTTTTTCATTTTTTGTGTTCTTATGGATTTTTATAAGTTTCATATGTTTATGTTTTTTTATTTTTATAGTGCAAATATAAATGTAATGCAGATAACATAAAGTAAATTACAATCTAGATATGCATTAAAGGAAAGGTAAACATAATGATATAACATAAATAAAAATAAGCTAGGAAAAATTATAAATATTATGAATAAGTTAATTACATCAAGTAACATAAAAACTAAGTAGGAATGGAAAATAAATGTAAATGCTAAAAATGCCTAGCAAGGGGAAAGAAAAGTAAGGGAGTTAAGTTGTTGTAGAGGCTATCCCTTCATAAATGTTTTTCTAACCTATGACCTTTCATGATTTTAGATAACCAAAATATGTCTAGTTTACTAAATCCTAAATCACAAACTCATATATACTATATGAACAACGAATGTGAAGTTGAAACTTATTGATAGTATATGATTTATCTAAGGTTTATCCTTTCAATGTAGTTTGGGATCCTAGGCTAGTCTCCTCTATAACATTAATTCATATTATAGTAGGCATCTTAAGGCTTGTCTAAATCACTTTTGTTATTCTTATAAGAAAAATAAATTTCTTGATGAAGAGGAAGATACATCTTAATGATAGATTGACTTTGACATCCTATTCCTAGATGTCATGGAAAATATCAAATATATACTATATTATACATTATGCATGAGAACATAACATGTTAAATGTCCAACATTTGTAACATTTGAAATTAAGAGTAAAGGAAATAATAAAGAAAATATAGAAGGAAAGGAGAAAAGAATACTTTATTGATGAGGAATAGTGTATTTGGGTCATGCTCTCTGAGTGTTCCTTGGGATTTTCTTCCTTTGAAACCTATCCCTTAAAGGAAATCTAGCACTACCATCATGGTTAGGCCTATCACTAGGCTAGAAGTTATGGCTAGTCCACTTCCACCCACACTTCACCCAACATCCATTTAGCACCTTTACTAGCTCTACAAATCTCTACTTACATGATCTCTAATGCCTGGGTATAAATACATTAGGTCAAGCCCCCAAAGGTTATGTTGAGAGACATGTCCATTATTACAACATGACCTTTTGGGTCTCAATTACATATGCCCTTTTAGGTCTTGTCATGTTAATCTTAAGATTAGTTATGAAGAGACATCATTATCATTATGTAGTGGCACCTATAGTGATAAAAACTTTTGATGCTAGAAAATTCAAAGATTTCATATGAAATAGTTAAAATCATGGATCTGTAGGACTTGAAAAGAATCTAGATTGCCCTGAGTAGTATTGCTGATCACCAAGGGACTTAGAAAGTCTATTGCTAATTTTTTTTAAATGTAAGTAAAAACATGATAAAGTTCATAAAGTGAGATTACAACATTGAATATGAGGATAAATGAAATGAGAAAATAACATGGAAAATAGGAATAGTGATAAATATTATTTTAAATAGTATATGTTAACAAATATGAGAATGAGAGGTTCGAGAGTATAAATCAAGGCTTAAAAAAGGCCTAAGAAAATCAATATATCTATTGAAATCTTATGTAGCTGGTAGATTGTCTTCTATGTGCAACATGTGCTTTACTCCCAACTTGTATTGCAACTCTCCCAATCCATATTGTATGGTGTTACTAAGATGTTTCTAAAATCTACTACTAAATCTCTACCAAATGATCACTACCAATTCTAACTTCCCCTAAAAAAAAATAGTCCTACATATGATCTTGAATTTGGCATTTACAATTTTTGGATTCATAATGCTCTCATTTGTTATAGTTTCAACTGTTACAAATGGCTCCTTAATGAAACCATAGTATGTGGGCTAGAATCCCAAGTCTCACATGCTATCTATCATGTGGAAATGCATTGCTCATCATGTGAACCTACCTAGGTCTCACACGTTGGACTCACATGCTCCCCATCATGTGGGACTATGCTACCAATTATGCGGACCTACTACAGTCCCACACATTGACCTCACATGCTATCCATCATGTGGGACTACAATGTCCATCATGTGGATCTTCCCAAGTCCCACATGTTGACTTCACATGCTACATATTGTAAATATCAAATCTCGTAGCCTATGGAGCCTTTTTAGCTTTCACAAGTTGGCATTCATAGAATTTGTAGCTTGTAGAACATTCTTTATTCTTACACAAGCTAGATTACATAACACTTATGGCCTATGAGGTATTTTGGACCATCATAAGTTGAGATTCATTGGATTTGTAGCTTGTGGGCTACAAATCCCATTTTTACATTGAGAAATCCCTTGGAACTATTGGTACAAGGCTACAGTATAGATCTTTGGGAAAATAAGGTAATTTTATCTACCTTTATTTTTATGAAATTACAATGGAAACTTGGGCTTTGGGCCTTTACATTCCAATATGAAATTTTCCTTAAGCTATTTCATTGGTTTCTCTTTTTTGATGTTTTAAGGATTGACTTGAAAGACATCCACAAAGAATATGAAACACTATCATATATACATCACCAATATTTTTCCTTCAAATTGATTTTGTAGGGCTTGAACCATGTCAATAAGCACTTACAATGATGAGATAAGATCACGATAAAGCTTAGGATGAGATAAATATTGTATTGGTTATCGATGGTGAAGGTTAACAAGGAATTCCAAATGTTGACATCATGGCTATTGGAAAAGCAATGACATGCTTGATGATTGAAGAAGTATTCATGCTATGGAGTGTTGGTTACTTGATAATGTGAGGAGAAACAATACTTTGTAATAAGGTTTCTTTGGCCATTTTACTTTCCCTCTTTTCTCCCTTTTTTCTTTTTTTTTGTTTTGAGAGAGAGGTATATTGATTTTCTTATCTAAAGGCTATAGTAGCCTCTTTACTTCCTTGTCATTTTCTCCCCTCTCCCTTTTTCTTCTTTTTATGAGGGAAGTAAAATTATCTTTGGGTTTGGTTGCTAAAAAGGAACTTTTCTTTCTCACTAAATGAGATGTGTTACATTTAGTAAACTCTTTTGACTCTCCACTAGATGAAATGTGTTAGATTTAGTGGATTGAAATTTTTCTTTCTCGCTAAATGAGATATGCTACATTTAGCAAACTTTTGCATGGAGCATGCTAGAGAAGATTTCACAAGGCCATGGTACATTAATGTCAAACATAGGTTTTTAGTGTTAACAACATATGAGAGCCTATAATTTGACTATGGGAAGAAACTATGTATAGGGAGTGATGGAAGTGATGTGAGGTAAACACTGTTGGCAAGATCGAACAAGCTAACTACATCTCATACAATGAGGTTATGTGGAAACTCATCACTATGATGAGTCATACCTTTGTAGTGACTTTAGGCTTCATCCTACAAACACAACTACAATAGAATAATAAAATAGTCAAATAGTACATGTGGTTACAGGAATTTGTATAATTCTACATGAGTCAACAAGTAGACATAGATCATAGTTATTCATAATTAGTAGATATGGGAGAGGACTATATTTTTTTTAATATATTTGTACAAAATTTGGAATGTTTGAGATGCCAAAAGAGATAAGAGATCACATAGGCTTGCTTGTTGAAGACCACCATAGTTGTCAATATGTTCAAACCTATAAACCATAAAAAATAAAGGCTATAAGCAAATGATTCAACAATAGATATAATATGGTTTAAGATAGGAATGATTGATTAGGTTGGCCAATTCATTTCCATCCAAGTTTATTAGTTTGAATGCTCCATTTCCATAGGCTTTGGTAACCAATAAAGGTCATTACTAGTTGGCCAAGAACTTGTATGCCTATTCATGAATGGCCTTGAGGAAAATGTCTTCTTTCTTAACCTTCTACCTATTAGGATCATGTCAATACTATTGTATCTACCTCTCTTGATATCATTTGATGTTTGCAAGTGTTTGTATCAGCTATTCCTCCACCAAGTCAAGATGAATGATATGCAGCTCCTTATTCTATTCACCATTGATGAAGTTAGATAGAGCTATCCTTAAAGATGGAACCTATAATTCAAGAGGAGAAACAACTTTAGATCCATAAACCATGCTATATGATGTAGCTCCAATTGTAGTCCTAAAGGTAGTCCTATAGGCCTATAGTGCATATAGTAGTTATTCTTTCCATCTACATCTATCATTCCTTAGCATCCTCTTTAGAAGATTTATAATGATCATATTGCTAGCTTTGGATTAGCCATTAGCTTGTAGGTAGTATGGTGATGAAAAGAAATGTTTAATGCTCAAGTGTCAACAAAAGGCTTGCATTTCTTGGCTACTAAATTAAGGTCCATTATCTATTAAGATAATTAATGGTAGGCCAAAATGGGATCCAATGTTATCTATGATGAATTTACAAACTTGTTATGATTTTTTTTCCTTGGAGGGGATACTTCAAACCATTTGGTAAAATATTTAGTTATGGTAATGATGAAACTATGCCCCATGGATAATTTTGGCATTCTAGCTTCAACTATGTCTATTTTCCATCGTTGAAATGGCCATGTAATCTAAGTGGTATGTAGTTTGGTTTGTAGTATGTGTATTAGGTTACTATACCATTGACAAATATCACAAGTCTTACCTTTTTGTTGGTAGTCAATTTACATATAGGGCCAATAGTATCCTAGACATCTAATCATCAATGCCATGGATCTAGGACTTATATGACCTCCACATATATACTCATGTACTTGTTTGAGGATTATATGTGCTTCTGTTCTACCCACACATACCAGTTGTACACCATCATAGGATTTTCAACATAATGTGTTATTGGCCACAATGATGTATTATTTTGATCATTTGTGTATTATGTCTTTTTTGGGGGTAGTCAAGTATTTTTGGAGGTTCATCATGCATTAAATAAACCTTAATATCGTCATACCACTCTTTTTGAGGGTCATTGTCAATTGTGGCTATAAAGGTGCCTTCAGTGTTCTCCGTGATGGGGAGAGCATAATTCTCTATTAGGGAAGGCATCCTGCGAAACATGTTAGACATCGTATTTAGGGACAAGGTTTCAATAGCATTGGCTAATGTGTTTTCACCTTGAGGAATGTGTTGAATACTCACATTGATAAACTATTAAATGAGTGTTTTAGCTAGGTCATAGTATGGTTGTAAATGCTTAGCGTTGCATGCATAAACTTCAATTACCTAGTTGAATACTAGTTGCAAATCATCCTTTATCATCAAGCATTTAATCCCATGGTTGCAAGCTACCATAATTCCTTTGATTAATCCTTCATACTCTACTATGTTATTAGTACATGGAAATTGGAAGTGATAGGAAAAATATTGGATCTCACTAGAGGGTAGTATCATGACAATAGTGGCACTAGATCCCTAAGTAGCTAAAGCATCATTGAAGTATATGATTACCTCATATCCCTTGGGTACTTCATTGATAGTTGCATTATCCTCAACTAGGGAAGTCATTAGTTGTGCAACTATAGCTTGCCCCTTAGTTGAGGCTTGTGAGATGTAATGCAAGTCAAACTTGGCTATTATGGCCTTTCATTGAGCTATGCATATACTCTTATAGATATTTTTCATTATGGTTCTTAGTATGTTATCTTTACATATAACATTGACTTGGCTCCTAAAAAGGTAGTGTTTCCACATTTTCAAGGTCAAGACGAAGGCTAGACAATGCTTTTCGACCTTAGTGTATCAAGTCTCATAGGCCATTAGTGCATGACTTAGATAGTAAATGGGCAATTCTATTTCGTCATATTATTTTTAATAGAGTAATGCGGCTATAAACATGTTAGAGATTGTGAGGTAGATGTAAAATGGTTTATCTTTTTAAGATGGGTAAATGGTAGGTAGTTGGACCAACTCTTGCTTGATGCTATCAAAGGCTTCTTAGCATTGGGTGGTCCACTCATAGTGAACTTCTTTCTTAAGTATTACATGGATTGCAACTTTTTTGTAAGCCTTAGGATGAACCTATGTATAAATCATAATATTCCCTATAGACTTCATAGCTCTTTAAGGTTTCTAGGTTGTGCTAAGTTAGTTATGACCTTAAATTTTCAGGTATCGACATCTATCCCTACCTCAAACACTATAAAACCAAGCATTTTACTCATTTTAACACCAAATATGCACTTTTTAGGATGAAACCTAAGCTCGTACTTGAGGGAATTGTTGGAGCACTGAATCAAGGTCACATGCATGGTCATTGGCTACCTTGGATTTGACCACTATGTCATCAACATAATTGTTAAGCAAACCTAGCATGTAATCACTGAATATGTAGGTCATGATCCTTTGATAGGTTGCACTCAATTTCTTTAGAATGGATAACATCATAGTGTGACAAAAAGGTTCCCAAAGGGGTTATGAAGGTCATGTAAAGTTGATGCTCTAGGTTAATCCTCACTTGGTTGTATCTAGAGAATGCATCCATAAAGGACAATAAGGCATGTCCACCTATGGTATTGATAACTTAATTAATGCTAGATAAAGGGAAGTCATCATTAGTAATTTACTTATTGAGATCCTAGAAATTGATATAGATGCACATGCTTTCATTTTTCTTGGGAACAACCACTATGTTGAATACCCAATCCACATAATCAATGGCTTAGATAAAATCAAGTTGGTACAACTTCATGATCTTGTCGCAAACTACCATGGCTAGGTTAGGTCTGATTTTATGCATCTTTATTTGACAAGAATGATATTAGGGTCAAGTATGATGTTATGTTGTACAAAATGTAGATTAAGTCCTACCATATCTTCATATGATCAAGTAAAGCCTTTAATGTTGTTTTGAAGGGCCTTGGTAGTGTCATGGGCTATTTGGGATTCTAATGAGGAAGTTAGTTTTAGTACTTCTTCCTCACCATTGTGGGTTGTAATTGGGATTCCCATTAGAGATTCTTCTGTGATGTCTCTAGCCTCTAAGTCGAGGGTTTTAACTATGTACTCAAGCCACCCAAGGGATTTCTCTATCAAGGCTATGTGGTCAATATAACTCCTACGTTGAAGATCTAGGCATTCTAAGTTAATGGATATTTGGACATCACCATGGGGTTCATTTAGGTTCAAGGGTAAGTCAAATGGTGCCCATGTGTTGATGATTTTATCGTACACATCTACTAAAATACATGAGCTGGCATTGTATTGCAAAATCATTACTTAATGTTAGAACAATGTAGATATTATAAAATAAAGCCCAACAAGGTCAAAACAATGTAACACAAGGCTAAACAAGGCAAGGTAGGGTCACTAAAGGCACAACGAGGTAGAACTAGGCTAAATAAGGTAGAAGCAAAGTAAAAACAAGGTAAAACAAAGTAAGAATAAGTTTAAAACAAAATAAAATATGACCAACAATGTTAAACAAGTTCAAATAAGATGATCAAGATCAACATAATATTGATAGTCATTTTGTATTTAAGATATGCAAAATTATAATAAAATAGGTTATAATTTGTCAAAATTTAGAAAAAATAGGATACAAATTATTAAAATTAGAAAATAGTAGATTATAAATTGTTAAAATAATGGACTTTCATGCTCAAACTAGTTTAGAAAAGTTAAAAATTTTGTATTCCTTAATGTGTATGGGCTATAGTCAGTTTAAGGTCTAGTTTCAATGTATCTAGTTGATCCTCTTACACCTTTCTCACCTGTACTGTATGACTCACACCTTTCTCACATGTAGTGTATGAAAAGAAAAATAAAGAATTGTCTTTGTTTTATTTTTACTTTCAAGTGTCCACTAAGCATTGTATAGGCAAATTTAAAAGGGAAATTAGAAATTTGTTTTTTATTGATAAGGTAGGATTTGATTCCCATCATATGAAGTCAAATATGAAAGTTTTTTTGTGTCCATACGATGGCCCACACAATGGACATCGTATGGAATTTGAATTCCATCATATGTGATCAGAAATGGAAAATTTTCTTTATTTTGTCCATACAATGGCCCACACTCTGGGAATCCTGTGGAATTTGGCTGTCATCGTGTGCAATGAAATGGAAATTTTTATTTTGTCCATACGATGACCCACATGCTGCTGGGCATCGTGTGGAATTTGTTTTGCATCGTATAGCTTCAAAAGTAGAAATTTCCAAGGTTTGGCACATAGATGGTAAAATTTGCAATATTTAGGTTGAAGCGCATCAACACCCAAGTTGTCTCTGCAACAGAAGGCGCATGAGGCGATGATCTTCTGCAGATTAGAATTAGCATGGGCCAGGAGCTCATCGCCATCGTCGATGAAAGGGAGGTAGAGGAGGCCAGCACAGAGGTTTGCAACACAGTAATAGAAGGCGGTTCCATGCTTGAAGGCTGTCGCAGGGCTGTGGGCTTGCACGGTGCAGAGCGGCAATGTTGCCAGCGTGGAAGCAGGCAAGAGTGTGAGGTGCTACGACATCAATGAGCCTGCACGGCCCTGTGCATGACGGCATGGTTCCAGGTGGGCCTGCGTAGCATGCAGACCATGTGGTGGAAGTCTTTTTATTATTTTATTTTTGCAGTTTTAAATTGTTGATGCGTGAAGATTTATTTATCAAAAAATCAAGGCAGATGTAACATGCAAAAAACTATTGTTCAACCTTGTGGCTCAGATACGGCACCTCTTAACCAATGTTGTCGAATTCATTTTTGACGTAAGCACATAGTTCTGTACTATAGTACAGGCACTTCACAATTTTAAAATTATTTCAGCGGTGCAAAGGACCCAGAGATTAATGAAACAAGTACGAAGTAAGAAAAATTGAGGAATGCAGTCACTTACCTAATTTGGTAAGCAATAGGATAACAAATTATCATCAAAATACAGACAAGGCAAACAAAATTTGCACCAACGAGAAGTCCATATCTTGAACAAATTGCTTGTGGTATGACTTGCAAACAGTTTTGTTAGAATTCCAGATAAATAATTTTAGTATTAAAATTGAATTCTACTAAATGAGATAAAAGGAACCAGTACTTTACCTCTTCAAAGGCTAGGACAAAAGTAACTGAGAGAATAATAGTAACAATTGGATTAAAAATTTTATTCAAAAATATAGGAAGTGCCTGCAAAATAGAACTATTAAATCAAAAGCTAGAACAATATTTTATAACATTCTAACACATTTGAGGTTTTATATATTGAAATATAAGTTTTTTTTTTTTTTTAAAGACAAACCAGCAATGAAAGAACCAAGATATATAAACATGTATTTATGCAATCTTGATGGATACATATTTCTTATATTTTGAATTGAAGTTTATATTAATTCAATCAATGTCAAAAGATTCCTAACAACCCCTGTTCCGTAACTGTTACGTTATTTTCAAGGCAGTCGTAGAAATGAAATGTAAAACATTAAAGTAGTTCACATTTAACAGATAAAACCCGAATCATACATCGTGTTGCAACATGGAAACTTATTGAAAGACTGGTATTGTTAATGTCTACATCCAGCACTCAACAATTAACAAAATAATAACTTCTAGATAATGTGTTGGATCTCCTGTTGAGCATGATAACTTTCATATTGATTTTTACAGCATTTTTTAACTCCTTTCAGGTTATCTATCAATATTTCAATTCTGCAAACTGACAGTGATTTGAGAAACTTAATTGGAAAACCAACTAAGAAAACTTTTAAAAAAATCTTGTTCTGAATCAGGTAATGTATTCTTCAGAGATTTGATATGTAAATAACATATCATTCAAATCATGTTTTGATAAAACATTATCTGTTTAAGCAGTTTACAAACAGTAGCCCTATCGTGCAAGCCAACATTAAAAACACCTACACACTTTTAAGCACGAAAGGCTCTCTCAAGTCTCAATACAACAACCAAATTCATGTTACGTAAAGTATAGATCATAGGTATGGTCTCCTTGAGAATTTGGAGGATTCTGATGACTTTAGACAGGGCCTAGTCACAGGTTGTGGCTTCAGAGGCGTGGAATGGCTACTTATCATTGGATCAAAAATGCCGTTACCTTTCATCCACATATGCCTGCACCATCCATTATTGCCACATCAATATTCATGCAACCATCGATAAAGTACCATGTAGAATTCAAAAACAGGCAATGTTATGGATGCAGTTATGAGCGGAAATCAATGCAGGAAATGGATCTACGAGCGCCATGAAGAAATGCAAATTGAAGGCAAAAGCATGGAGCAGTACATCAATGAAATACAGGCAGGTCACGGCAGTGAAGTGCCAGGAGTTATGTTGGGTGCGGCAGAGGTGGCAGACGTTCGCATGGTAGAAGTAACTAATGGCAGCATCGGTTACATTGGTCATGGAGTAATGGTTACATTGGCCATGCAGTAACGGTGACGTGCAGAGGATGAACGTGGCCAGCTAATGACAATGCAGGATGCCACTATAATAGATCGGTCTATGGAGTACCAAATCCAGGATCCTGGAGCGGGTGGAGCCTCCTTTATCTTGGGGGGTCTTCTGACCAATAGCGCTGGTGGTNTTTTTTCCCTTTTTTTTTTTTTTTTGGCAGATGGCGTCAACTTCAGCGGTTGTGTAGAAAGTTTCTTGGGAAATGCATGGCTATTGACACGTGGTAGTTCGGTGGCTGCAGGTGGCACATTGCGTGGCAAATGGTGGGAGGCTTTGATCAACAAGAGTTGCTGCCCTACGCAAACTGCAGAAAGTTTCTTGGGAAATGCATGGCTATTGACACGTGGTAGTTGGGTGGCTGCAGGTGGCACATTGCGTGGCAAATGGTGGCAGGCTTTGATCAACAAGAGTTGCTGCCCTACGCAAACTGCGGCAGTGGTCTGTCTCTTCTCTCTCACACACTCTCTCTCCTATTGCGATGGACAATACATCCATGATAGGGTTCTCTAGTTCTATTTTATTTTTTTTCTTTGGTGGATGTGAGGTGGCACACTTCTCTCACACACACTCTCTCTCCTATTGCGATGGACAATACATCCATGATAGGGTTCACTAGTTCTATTTTATTTTTCTTTGGTGGATGTGAGGTGGCACATGACAATAGATCTCTTAAGGTACAATCTCCCCTTCTTCTTCCATTTGTGAAAGTTTTCTCTCCCTTCCTCTCTTGGTCATGTAACGGGGATAATGAGCAACAAAGATAGATTTCTCCGTCTCTTAGTCATGTAGTGACTGTGAAGTGTGGGTGGTGCTTATAGTAGGCGGCCTCCTCTATTTCTCTATTGTTTTAGACAATCATTTGTTTTAAATTCCAATGCATTCTAATTAAATTTTCTTTTTTAGTTTACTATTTTCAAAAGGTCACATAGCTTTCTCCAGCTAACACTATTCTTGGGTTTATGTACCAATATGAAAGGCACCCTAGGCAATAGTCTCCTAAAATGAGCATCCAAAATTTATGCATCAACACCTTTTTGGTGCTACAAGGAAGGTTTTTCTCCATTTTTTGCTTATTAGCTTTTCTTGCCATTTACTTTGTGGCCATTTCATTTTCCAATCCTATCTTGAAACCTATTGAAATTTTTTTAAAAAAACCTTTGTCTTCATACCCATTATTTTTTTACCCTTTTTTTATGTCTCTTGATTTCTCAAAATTTTTGTTACCAAAATCCTTTTCTAAACCTTCATTTTCTAGTCTCATTTTCATATTTGTGTGTTGGCAATCCTTACCCAAGTCTCAGCCTTGGTAAGATGGTTTTTATTACTTATTTAATGTTAATTTATTTTTTTGAATTTCTTTTATTTTACTATTTTCCTTTTAAAATTTACAAATAGTGTAATTTAATGCATTTATTTTTCTTTTAAAACATATTTTTAAATAGCATATTTTAGTATTTGTTTTTTAAAAAAATTATTATTGCAATATTTCTTTTCCTTTTACTTAATTTTATAGCTTTGTTTTAACATTTGTATTCTATAACTTTTCTTTCTTACCTCTGCCCCTAATTGACTGGTCACCCATCTCCCACATTAAGGAAACAACAAACTTTATGTTTCTCGAATTCTAGTCCTAGGAGAATTCGAACTAGGATGGTAGCCCATCAACCTTTGGCTTCCTTGCTGAGAAATCCCTTTAACTTTAATAACTACCAAAACATCCCAAAATCCCTCCAGAAGATAAACCTATTCTTTGATACCAGAATCCCTACAAGTGATGCTTACCAGCACATACAATGTTTTCACAACATTGTACAAAATGATATGGCATATAAGGTTTTTGTGAAAACATTCAGGAGTAAAGCAACCCCATGGTTCTTGATGCTTCCTAATGCCTCCATCAACTCATGGAAGGAGTTTAAAAATAAGTTCCTAACTCATTTTGACAAGTTTAGTAGCCTAGTCATAACATCAAGTAATTTTACAAGCTCGAGAAAACTTCTTGGGGAAAATGTTTGAGATTACAACCTAAGATTCCTTTACTAGCTTGTCTATGTGCTAAGTGAGATGCGTCCATAACCGATGGTATCCTCACCTTTTACTTGTTTATCACTAATCCAACCTTTTCCTATGCCATCAAATCTAATCCCAACATAATAGAAATATAGGGAGTCATGACTAAGGTTGTCAAGTTAGAACAAATTACCCTAATAAATAGCATCCAAACACAATTTTGGATGATGAGCATTACTAATCCTATAAAATCTAATCCTCTACCTCTACCAACTTTCCTAATGGTCAATACTATGTTTCAAACTCCCATTATCCTTTAAATGACTCAACCTACAAACAACTATTTTCATGATCCCACATCTTTTTCATTCTTACCATCTAACACTGGTTTGAATGATGACCAATTGAAGGCCTTAATTCAATCTATCGTAAACCTAAATGGGGCATCCAATCCTATTAGACCTACAACTGAAACTGAAAATTAGATGACACAGATATTAACTTCACTGTAGAAACTTTCAAATGAAGTGGTTGCGTTAAAACAAAACAACAACAAGGGTCCTATACAACTAGAAAAACCAAGTACATTAATTAGTGATGGCTATTGTCATCTCCATAACAAGAGTCAACATTTAAAAAATACTTGTCTCCAATTCTTGGCATTATATGATGACCATACCCAAGTTTAAGAAAATGAAAAACCTTTTGTTAAAGTTCTTAATGTACCCCATGAAACCGAGAATGAGGAAGTTCCTTCATTTGAACAAGTCATGGTAAGCGACCCCAACCCACATAACACTTGCTACAATAGACTTAATGACATCATGAACAACACACAACAACAAACTAGGAATGATCTATATACTCCTCCAAATAAAAGAGCTCCTAGTTAAAACAACATGAATACCTAGACCAGGTCATCCCAAACAAATGCTTTACAATGACCAAATCCCCATTCTATACTTAGAAGAACTGCACCTCAACAAGAAGCCAAAGATGAACATTAGACTTATGATATAGCTGAGGATTTGAAAAGGGTTAAAGCTAACATTTTAATGTCTAACCTTTTACACTTTAATGAAATGAAAGAGGTGATTCATAATGTAGTTCATATATCTAAAATTGAAAAAGGAAAAACCCTAATCCCCAAAAGGCAAGTTCACTTTCTAGAAGGTCCTAACATGCCATTAGTATAGAACATAAACAATTCCATCACGAGAAAGAAAGAGCAACCTCCTTTCCTAACAATGCTAATTATTTTAGGAAAGAATGTTTATAATTTTTTAATAAATTCTAGAGCAACTGTTAGTGTCATGCCACTTGAGGTATGTAAGACTTTAGAAGCACAAATGATAGCACAAAAGAAAAGTGTAATATAACTTGATGGGTCTAACATACCTATAATAGGATCATTAAGAAGAGTGAAAGTGTAGCTTAGATAATACCCTACATTTACATGTTATAAAAATATCTTAGTAGTTGACATGTCACCCAACTATGGTATGCTCTTATCTAGGACTTTTGAAGCAAATTTTGGATGTTCTTTATGTAATATTTCTTATAACTATTAATCCCTATCAAAGGAAAATTTGAATATATTATAATACCAAGAGAACTTTTCTACAAACAAGTATTTACAACTTTAGATCACCAAAATCATTTTTTGGAAAATCAAAAAACTAACCTTTATGTTCGAGTTATTGAGGTTGAGTGTGGAAAACATATTATAAATGATCACCAGATTGAAATTATAAAAACAAATTCTTTTCCTCATATGAATTCTATCCAACCCTATCAAACTTCTAGAAAAGGTGAAGAAACCTATGAAGATACATTGCCTTATCATAATGAAAAGTGATTTCTTCTAAATGATCCACCACCTTAAAGGAAGGATGAAGATATAAATGAGATCCCAACCATCAAAACATTTGAAGGTGTGCCACATTTTAATGATGACATATCCCTTAAACATATTCCTAGAGAAGCTGTATTTGATGATTTAGAAAGACCTAGACTTGTTAGAGCTAGGATTGAAACTTATATGAAAGAAGAATTTGATGAACTTCTAAGGTCTAAAATTATTCATCTTACGAAATGTCTAAATTTAGTTCTTGATAGAAAATGAATGAGAAAATTACGATTAGATCTTGATTTTCATAATCTTAATCATTGAAGAATTGTCAAACAATGGCTTGACAAGAAACATGTAGGTAAAGCCTTTAAGATAGCAGATCTAGTACTAGAAAGTGGTAAAGCATTTGGTCAAACAGGTCTTCAAACTAAGTTTTTCCCTATGTGGTTAAGCCTATTCCAAGTTACAGATGTCATTACTCCCAATGTGTACAAAATTGCTAATTTGCAAAGACATAGGCTACATAGGAATTTTAATGCATTTCATTTGAAGCATTTCTACTCAGGTGCCCCACGTGGATACCTGGTAGTTCCCTAGTTGCTTTTTTTTCTTTCCCTTCATTGTGCATTTCATTTGTATATAGTTTCATTTGAATATTTTCTTTTCATTTTAATCATCATTTTCTTACCATATTGGTTTTGGTTTATGCTTTTCATATGATTTTAATAATCATTATGGTCATTTGAGTTACTTGGCGTTGGGTCATCATAACATCATTTGAAAATAATGCTTTATATATCCTAGTACTGTTACATGAAATCTCCTTTATATTTATATTTCAATAATGTTATGATCCTTCCTAATCTTTTTCAAGGTTTTAATTTATTGGTTATTTTCGATTATGAATCATGAAATTTATGCTAACTTATCATGTAATTATCATGGTCATATGAGTGTAGGATAAGTGATGTTGGAGAATGGTTAGCCACAATCACTAGGCGACCTTGAAAATTCTTTTTTTCTCTCTTCTAAGCCCCAGCTCTCAAGTGCGATGATCCATGGCTATACTGTGAATAATGGGGTGAAGTGTGTTCATCTCCACTTGAGAATCCTTAGCCACCTAGTAGACCTATTTTGATGCCATCAAATTGTAATTAAAGGCACATACACAAGGGTTGAACTGCACCATGGGCAAAGTTTTGAAAAACCATGTTTTTTGGTAGTGTAGCTAATCAACCAAACTCATGTTGAAATTCCTACCTTAAAAATAAAGTACACCATGAGCAAAGTTTCCTTAAAAATAAAAGAAAAAATTAAAAAATAAAAAGAAAATGAGGACCTTGTTCATTAGCAGTTTAATAAGTTCTTAAGTGTGATGGGGTATAGCAACAATCCTCATCCTAACCTCTAGTTTCCCTTTGAACCTGTTTCCCCAAAAATTTAGAAAAAAATCCCAAGGAAAAATTTGAAAGTTGTCGCTAGCCATGATCTAACATGAGCTTGTCCTCCTCATCAAGTTTAGTTTAGGTCTTGCGCTTGAAGTAGTCCACCTGCCTTTTTACTTCCACCTTATGAGAGCACTTGGAATGCGATCTTAGTTATATTTTAATTATATATATATTTAGTTAAAATAATAAATTATATATTTGGATTTTCATTAAATAAGATGGTGTGGTAACGATGGCCCACATCTAATTCTCTTTTGATTATATGGTTATTTCAATCGTGTTTAGATCAATATAGTTTACTTCTAAGTCTCCATTTGTCTATTTTGTGATGTTTACAATTCTCTATTTGTTGGTGATGAGTGGCGAGGTACCCCTACACTCCACCATACGAATACGAGCATGCACGCGTGATCCGGTCGAACTCCGCAGACTAAATGCCTTAACACCACAAGAAACACTTGGGGTTAATCGTTCGTTGTCTTCCCAGGCTTGCTTGTATGTGTCACGGTGTATGGTTAAGCAAGTCTGAGGTATATGATTTTTTTGGTATTTTTGGCTTATCTTCTATGCTATCAAGAGAAAGGGTTAATAAACTAAACTAACTCTAACTAAGATCTAAGTCTA
>MNCI01004126.1:953193-992050 GCA_015680685.1 Gnetum montanum | reverse complement strand
CCAGAAGGGTTTGCACCATAGCATCAACCCACGAATGTTACTTGTCCTATTACTATCAACAGTAGTGGGAATTCTCCAAAACATTGAAGGAATTCCTTCTTTAGACATGACCATAGTAAGGGATAGCATAGTTCTGAGACCACTATATCCTCCAACTCAACATAAGTTCAACACTGTGGTGCATCTTTCTCCTTGAACTCAACACCTTGTGTTATCTTATCTAGGCCACCAATCAACACTCTAATAGCTATGCAACCCAATGAATATAGCCATGTAGGAAGACATATTGATCCTCGCATACCATCTTACAGTCAAGGGTGGCATAGTGGGTTAACTATGTATCAATTAAAATCATCTTCTAACTTATCCTACTATGTCAACTTTAATATAGTGTGTGCACCCGAATTTGGATACATTCCAACCATGACATCAAAAGACACCCAGTGGTTTGGATATGACCAAGTTCCAATATTTTTTAAATGCATGGATCCAACCATTCCATTTATTAATTCTTGTTATGATCAAAAGTTTAGTTATGAGGGATATCCCCCATTCTAACAAATAGAATTAGTAAATGTTTTTCCTTTTCTTTAATTTTATAATTTTTTGTTTTCTAATTTTTCATCTTTTAATTTTTTGTTTTATATTTTTATTGGTTGGTTTATATCTATTATTTTATCTTTTTATCTTTTTATGGGTGATCTCATCTATGAATAAAACACTCATGTGACTTGTTGGTTGAGGTGTTGCTTTATGCTATCAAGTCTCAGGTGACTAATTATTTGGACAGCAAGCCCATCACATCCACCCATCCATTCTATTAATAGGAGGTTCTACTTTGGGTTAGATGATATTCTTGATATCATTAAAACTTAAAGAAATTTTGTGCTCATTATTCCCAAAGCAAGAAATGATGGACTAAGAGAAAATGGCTAGGTTGTGACATTAGCGGAACTTGTGGATTCTCTTCAGTGACATCTATAGGTGCTATCATGTAGCATGGTTATACTAGCATCCTTGTAGATCTAATGAAAAATGGAAGTAATAGTAATAAAGGCACTCAATAGAAACTCAATGCTATTCTGAGGGTCCCATTGTAAAGACATGCACCAATGCCTGAAGGTTGACGGCTTCTCCAGTTCACTATTGAAAAGGACAAAGTGCCAAAGTGGTTAAAAAGAAAAAAAATGAGCAAAAAATTAACCACACAAGAAAAGATCAAAAGAAAAAAAAAATTTTGTGTGTGCTACAGATTCCAAATCACTCCTCCCTTGGAAAAAACTTCAAGTGATTGTATGCCTTGCTATCATGGTGCTCTTATGGTTGCCCATCATTGGATGAAACAATGTGATGTCACAGATCAGAGGAATGAACTTGGTCTTGATTTTGGAGTAATAAGCTAGTGACAAATTAATCACATATTGCACTCAAGATTCATTGTGCCTTGGGTCAGTTACCTCATGTCCCAATCTCTACAATCCCTTCTACAATTCACCTCATCTCACTATTCATGTATTTGTTACTTGTGTCTTATGTAGCATTGAATGCACATCTCATCACAGTGATATCTACATGTGTGTGTTTTGTGCAACTGGTGGGGATTACATTTAAACCTTTTAGTAACTACAAACATTTTTAGGCATGGTTAAGTAAGGGCATCATAGGTAGGAACCTGCTTTGGGGACGATCCACTTACATGAATTTTGTAATTTGTATTTTCCGCATACCACCACATCATTTTATACCCTCTGAGTACTTCATTACCAAATCTATTCTTTTCCTTATCCTCATTTTATCAAATGTTCCTCAAAACCATTACATGTCCTTTTATGTGTCACCTAAACAAATCAAGTCCGACATTAAACTTTTAGGGAAACTTCCATTTAAAAATTTCCAACTCTAAAATCACACTAAGCAAAGAATTCAAAATTTATTAAAGACAATGAGTAAGGTATGAAATAATTGAACTTCTTTCAATAACCTTACGAAAAATTAATCTTTGTTGATTATAGATGGCCCCTAAAAGAGGACAATAAGGAGGACCTTCTCAAGGTGCAACTAAATGCCCAGGGGGAGGTAGAGGCCAAGGAACTCATGCAGAAAATGCAACACAAGAGGCACAATCATTTAGCATCCATTAGGAAACTCCTATCACTACACAATCTAGCCAAGAAAAAGGTGGAGAGGTTAGGGCCCAAGCCTATGAAGAGGAATGACAGCCATCTACGACATGGCATGTTAAGGCCAATCAAGTGTTCCCGTAGTTGCCAAGCCCATGGGAAGTGCCGAATCTATCAAACATTGGAACATTAGCATAGATGGCTCATAATCCTTGGATAGAAGAGGAGAAATGTCAAGCACTTCTTCAATGGTATTAATCTTAGAAACTTGGAGCGTAGGACAAAGGGAAGGCACCCATGGAGGAACCATTTCCACCTAGAACCATATTAGTTCAAACAAAATTTTGTCTATTTTTAATTCTGTGTTTGTGTCCCAATTTTTTTGTATTCATCTCTCCATTGCGGCATGAATAAATTCCTAGTTTGCCAATAATCCCATACCTATCCACTGTGTAATTGAATGAAGTTGTTCCTCACTTTCTTTAACTCGAGGACAAGTTGTTATTTAGTCGTGAGGGTATGATGAATTGTGGTTTGTCAAGTGCTAATTTTAGACCCTTGACATTAGACCCTTGATGTTAGACCCTTGATATTGGACCCTTGATATTAGACCTTTGACATTGAACCCCCAATATCAAGCCCTCGATATCGGACATGTGATAGCGGGTACACGATATCGTGGCCTAGCCAACAATATCAGATACATGATATCATGACTCTTGTGTAAGCATATAAATACACCTTTGGGTGCATAGGAAAAGGGCAGTTAGTTAAAGTTAGTTTTAGTGTTAGAGTAGAGTCTTTTTATTCATTTTTAGTTCATCTCAACCCTTTTCCTAGTGCATGCCCACAGTGTGATGATTGTAATTGTATGGAACCTTTATTCGAGTATGACATACTTGGACACACACATGATCAGCAATAAAGATCGAGATTACTCCATCATTGCAGCATTTACTCAGTTTTAATTTCTTAATTGTTATTGTTATTTATTACTTTCTTAATTAATGTTTCTTTACCTTCCTTTACTATCCCTATTATTAAATGCAAAATGAGTATGACTTAATCATGAGCATTTAAGTGTGACTACTTGGTATCCTAGTAGCGTATCTAGGAGCACTCAAGTAATATATGCTTGGTGATCCTAGAAGTAGTACACGAGGTCCAAGATGTGTATGGATGATTAAGGATGAATGCTTATTGCACTTAGGCTAGCTTAGATTCTCTTCTCACATTCCCTCTTAACTTAATCAAAGTTACTTTCCATTGCCTCTAGGAGTAGCACTAGTTTAGGACGACATCATACACCTCACTTTGGACTAAATCATATGTGACAAAGCAAATACTAGTCTAGGTGGGAAGATAGTGAACTGTGATCAACATGTAACTATCTAGATACCACAACTAGCCTATCTGTAGAGTTCGATCGAATTATGTGTGAACACTCGTATTCGTATGGTTGAGTGTAGGGGTACCTCGCCACTCATCACATGGTGTGTGCTTACTACTTTGAGTTATGAATAAAATTAGATATGTTTTCTTAAAGATATTATGTACTTAGATCAAGATCATTATTATTAAAATTTTTGATGATTTCTCTAAGCATCTCAATTATAATTACTAGTTATTATGCATCTTCCTAGCTAGGAAACTCATGAGGTGTTGATGAGTGGCAAGGCATCCCTACACTCAACCATTTGAATACAAGCGTTACATGCGTGATCTAGTTGAACTCTACAGACTAAGTGCCTACATGCCTTATGGAACACTTAAGGTTAATCATTCATTGTCTTCCCAGACTTACTTGTATTTATCATGGTTGTATGGTTAAGTAAATCTGAGGTATGTGATTTTTATATCTTTTATGTTTTATCGTCTATGCTAAGAGGGAAAAGGGTGAAGAGACTAATTAACTAACTTTAACTAAGTTCTAATGCCTAGCATCAGTATTCGTCCCACTTTTCGTTCATACCCTGAACCAATGCAACCTTCTGGGATTACCAAACGCTATTCGTTGCTGGGCTAACCAAGCATAACACACGTGCTCGAAGTGGTCATACCGAATGCACTTAACTAGGAGTTAAGGGTTGAGAGAGATTTAATTAATTAATAAATAATTTAAACATGAATAGTAAATAACAATAATTAAAATCCTATTTAGCTTAGTTCATGCACTGCAAGGTTTATCCAAAAGTTTGTCTTTATTTCCATACACAAAATTATGCTCAGGTATAGTATTTTCTTGAATAAAGATCTGTTCACTTTGGGACTCCTACTGCGGGCACATGGAAATTACTCTAACTCTGGAATGGAAAAACTGCAAGAGTTTGGCTAAGGTCTAGATCTAGAATGTGAAACAAGGGAGAGTCACCTCTTATTTATAGAATTGGTGGCAGGCTGCGATATTGTGTACATGATATTGCAGTAAAGGATGTGATATTGCATCTGGGCATGCGATATCGTGACCACGATATCATGTTTACCCCAAATGATGTCTCATCATACCCACACGACTAAATACAAACTCATCCTTGAGTTACAATGATTACACAGTGGATAGGTATGGGATTATTAGATGGAAAAATGGGATGATGTCGCAGTGTAGGAAGAAAACAAAATAAAGACACAACACACAGAATATGCTACAACTACAAAAATTTGGAACTCATGTAGTTCCTGGTGGCGGTGGCTCCTCCATTGGTGCTTTCCCTTTGTCTTATGCTCCAGGATTTGAGGCTTGATGGCATTGAAGTATGACCTGGAGCTTCTCCTCTTTGGTCTGAGGATCTTATGCCATGCATGCTAATGTTCTAATGTTTGATGGAGTCAACACCTCCCACGGACAAGGTAGTTGTAGAAACATTTGGTTGCCCTTGACATACCAAGTTGTGAACATCTATCATTCCTCCTCATAGTCTCTAGCTTTATCCTTGTACTCATGAAAGACTACTAGCCATCAAGCCAAGTCTGTTGCAACATCTTTCTATCCCTAGTAGTTGGCTTTCACCACCTCAAGTTCAGAATTTGTAGCTTCCAGTTTCTCCAACATCTTCTTGCGTTCCACAAATTTTGCTTCATATTTGATGTGGGTGGAAGCTACCTACTGCTCGAGCTCTGTCCTTGGGTGTCCTACTGTTAACATGGAAAGGTTGGCATACCTTAGATTTTCCAAATCCATGTACTCTGTCAAATCTTGAATTTGCAAGTCCCGGTTATTAACTTCCACTTAGTGGGTGAATGCGTATGTGTCCAATATGGCCCGCCAGTTAGTGTGTTGAGCACTGATAGTGTTGATTTGGACCTTGGCCATATGGATCTCCTTCTCTAGGCTCTGTTTGTACATCCCCACATAATCTTGGAAGTGCTCCTTCAGCTTCTCATGTCATTTAGCCTCATTCTGCCACGTGCTTATCTTAATAGCTAACTATTGACAAATGGCATGTACCTCCTTCATCGAGAGGATTTAATTTTCTCTAGCTAAACAGCTTACGTCTCGGTTGACCTAGATGAATTGTTCTCATAATTGATGAAAGTGCTCATCAAGAACATTCTTTTGCTTTTCTACAGTGGTCAATCAAAGGTTATCTGCAACCAGCATCTTGTTTTCTTCCTGTAAGGCTTTGAGTGCCTTAAGATGCGCATGAGTTTGCGCCTATGCTACAGAGGTATCCCAAATATCCTTCTCCTTTTCATTAGCCACCCTTTTATTCTCTGTGATTAACTTGGTTAGTTGCTCAGTTCTATAGTTATCGAGCTAGTCTGGGGTAACAAATTGTAGAGGGTCCCGCTGTGCTACCTGTAAGGGCACAAGCTACTCTTGTAGTTTCTACACTTCAGCTTCAGCATGCTCAACCCTCACTTCTGTTAAGACCAGCTTCCCCTTTGTGGAAATAAGGTTTGAATAAATTACCATAACATCTTGAGGGATGTCAAATAAGGATGTCATTACTTGCCCTATTTGGAGCAATCGATCAAGCACATCCTCATGTTTCACAGGAGTCATTGAGGTTCTAGCCAAAGTTTGAGCATTCCGTTCTCCTGTGAAGTCTACTAGTGGCACAACAAGTATGTTGAAGGATTCCTTGATGTGGTCTACAACCACTTCTGTAGCTCCTGTGGCATTCTGGTGTTACATGACCACCATAATGGCCCCTTCACTAGTCTCTAACTGCACCTGGAAAGATGTTGCATTTCCTGAGATCTGTTGTGACCATCTACTCTCCCCTCCTTCTATGTGCATGGATACTTCCCCCCTTGTGTGATCTAACAAAACCATAGGTTGAATGACATCATTGATGATGTGGAAGAGGTTTGTTTCATCACGACTTCCCCAACTGATCATCTCAACAATGGCACTAAGATGGCTCATCGATGGTCTGTAGTCTTATGGCAGTGGTGGCTGATCTTGGCCTGTGCTAGGCCCTACTTCTTGTTGTTGGCTGGGACCTATGGTTGGAGGTTGGCTGCATCCTACAAGTTGGATTGCAATTGGTCCAGCCATCTATTCTTCTCTTGTTTTGGTCCCAGCTCTTCGCCAATGCTTTTTCTTGGAGCTGGTGCCTTTAGCAATTCAGCATATGAAGTAGTTTGGGCTTTTCAAAGGACATCATTGGTGTATTGCCAAATACCAACACATTGGCAAAGCTTTCTGATAAGACAAGGGAAAGGCAGTGCCATCTTCCCTGTCTTTCGTTCCTTGAACCGCCTTAGGATCTTCATCAAATATAGATGGGGTAGGTTAGCGTTAACCTTTCCCATCAACACTGCACATGCTCTAGCCACATACATCGATATTCTTTTTAGGTCCTTTGTTGAGAAGAGGTGATATGTTCCAATTTTGAGGTAAACCCTCTCTTCCATCGTCAACTCACCAAATGCTTTATCTTTGCCATAAGCCTTCTCCAACCAATCCTTTCACACATTGGGGTCTGAACGGGTGGATAACTGAGCAACCTTGGGCCCTGTATTTGGAAGGTTTAACACTTTCGAAATGGCCTACGTAGAGAATTCAATTGTCACACCAAAAATATTAGCAGTGGTGCCTTGCTCCTTATTGTGTCAAAATTGGTACATCTCTCCTAGGTACTAGGCATAGCTTTTAGAGAGGATAGGCCATAAAGGAGACCCTTTGAGGTTATCCTTAATGGCCTTAAGAGTGAACTCTGCAAATGATTCAAAGTTCAATTCCACAATCACTGTAGCGAATGTGGACTTCTCATGGATAGCCTGAATGTAATCTTGAGGCAACGTGAGTTGTTGTCCCTGTTCAGGTGCTATAGCAGCTCCTCCTTCTGCATGCCCAGACCATCCTGTAGGAGGTTTATCTTAATGAATGTTGAATGATTGCTCCTCCTATTCTACATGTTGTTTGGTAGGTCCTTGTCTTCCACCTCTCTGAGATCATTTGCTTCCACCTTAGGTAGGACCTTCTTCTTGTCCACATTTCGGGGCCATTTGCAATCACACGGGTCAAGCATTAGTAAGGTTGTTTTTGAAATTGAGTTATACCTTACTACTTACACTAATTAATGATCTTATTTTATCTCCATGTGATCTTGCACAAAAGTTTGTAATAATGGATCCCCTTTTACTTAGGTGGTTTCCAATTTTAATTTCCTGGTACACCTAAGTATTAAATGATTTTTGGGCACAAATATTCTAAGTGTTATAGTTAATTATCCTAGATGATGTCCTTTGGGCGATGATAAATTTCAAAAAAGTTAGGCACTTTTTAGCAAGTGTCCCTCCCCCACAACTAAGCTGAACACTCCGGGTTTAAGCAGGTTCAAATTGAATTAAAATCAAAGTACAAGCAAGTGAGATATAGTGAGAAAAGCAAGGGTTGCTCAATCACAAGTTGTAGAGAAAAAATTCAAAAACTCCCTCGTGTGAATGGAAAAAATGATGCTAAGTGTTGCAGGGGGCTACCTATTTATAGGTTGCAGTGATGCAATATCGTGTACGATACATTGCGTAAGCGATATCATAGTCCTAGTGACATGAGACACCACAAAAATACCAAATTTTTTAAGGGTTATTTTGAAATTAACGTTGTAAATTAAGGACATTGGCTATTATCAAGGGTTCTATGGAAATTTCATTACTTCCATAGGCACAATTAATGATGATGGTGTGGATTTTACCAATAAAACTGTGGATGGGAGAAAAAGGCTATGTAATGGCACATAGGAACATTGAAATTCAAAGGGATAATAGTAGGGAAATAAAATCATTTAAAAATATGCTGAGGGTAAGAAATGGTGTGTGTGAGTAATGTCATAAGTGAGAATTACAAAAGATTACACAAGTGGGTCCTCCCCAAAGTAGGTTTCAACCTATAATGCCCTTGTGTAACCACACTTAAAGTGTCCATGGGCACTAGAAGGGTTAAATGTAATTCACACTAACTCCACAAAACACACACATGTAAATATCATCGAAATGAGGTAAGAATTCTATGCTACACAGAACATGAGCTACAATTACATGAATAGTGAGATGCAACAAACTATAGAAAGGGATCGTAGAGATTGGGACATGAGGTAATTGACCTAGGGCATAGTGAATCCTACATGTAAGCATGATTAAAGTGTCATTAACCCATTGTTCCAAGCTCAGGACCATGTCCATTCCTCTGACCAGTGACATCGCATTGTTTCATCCCATGATGAACAACTATAAGAGTACCATAACAACAAGGCGTATGATCACTTGGCATTTTGTTCAAGGAAGGAGTGATTTTTGTTTTATGGCACTTTGTTTTCATTTTCTTTTTCTTCTCTTTTTTTTTCTTCTTTACTGAAATTAGAGAAGCTTCCAACCTTCAAGCATGGGTGCATGTCTTTCCAGTGGGACCCCCTAGTACAACATTTGACTTTGAGTGCCCTTTTGATTACTCTTACTCCCATTTTTCATTAGATCTACAAGGATCTTAGTATGACCACATTGCATGAAAACTCCCACAGACATCACCAAAGAGAATCTACAAGTCCCCTTGATGTCACACCCTAATCATTCCCTCTTGGTTCATCCTTCTTCATTCTGGGTACAATGAACACAAAATTAATTTTAAGTTTTAAAAATGTCAAGAATATCACTGTACCCTCAAACAGAACCTCTTATTGGTAGAGTGGATGAGTGGGTGTAATGGGCTCACTGTCCAAATAATTGCTCACTCAAAACCTAATAACATAGAATACACCTCAACCAATGATCCACATGAGTGTTTTATTCATACATGAGATTACTTGTAAAAACATAAAAAGACAAAAAGATAAAAAGATAAAACAAGAAATTTTAAAAATTGAAAAATTGAAAAACAAAAAATTATAAAATCAAAGAAAATAAAAAATGGTTATTAATCCCGCTTGTTATTAGAATGGGGGATATCCCCCATAACTAAATGGTTGAGCATGGCAAGGATTAATAAATGGGAGATGAGAATCCTTGCATGTTGGAAGTATTGGGGCTTGGCCATACTTACCCCATCGGGGTTCACACACTTGATTATAATGAGCATAGTGGGAAAATTTATACGATGTAGTTCCCGGATAATGAGTTGACTCACTATGATGTTTAAAACCATTAGATGGTATGGAAGGATCGGGTTGTCACTCTTCATTTATGTGTTCATTGGGCCAGATTATTGTTGGAGTGTGAGTTCCTGGCCCTGATGAAGTTACATGAGCTGTTGGGTTTGAGGATGCAGTGGCCTCAGAATTGTATTGTCCCTTCTTACGGCCATGTTTAAAGAAGGGGCACTTTGGATGTTGAGGAGGCCTCTCACAGCTGTTAACAGTAGTAGCACAAGTGATGTTCATGGGTTGTTTTGGTGGTGTAGACACCTTAGGAATAGTTGGTGGCGATATGGAAGTAGGGAAAGGATGAGAATGTTGAAAGTTAGGAGGAGTATAAGGTGCATAAGATGGTGGTTGTGTTGAAGGCATGGGTTGATAGTATTGAGGAGAATGGTATTGTGGTGAGATAGAGTATGTTGGCCCAATTGGAGAAATAGGATGTTGAACTTGATAAGCATTTGGATTTGGATAATATGAAGGGTGCCTCCAATTTAGGGATGGTTTCCCCCACGATTGGGATTGTTGCCACTGTGATCAAACATAGTATCTTTGTATGAACTCTGGATGTAGCGTATTTCCCCAATGATCCTATAAATGTAACAATATTGGGCATTGGCCCTTCGGGTGATCCTACAAGCATATGTTGCATTCACATGTATGATTAGTAGTTGAGTACTTATTCCCTTCATTCTTTTTTTCTGAGTGTCTAATGTTTCGCCCTACTTCTTGGGTTGTCAAAACTCTATCTCCAATGGTGTTGATAAATTCTCCACACTTTTGATACGTCCATTCCAACATCTTATTGATCTTTGCCTTGACTTCTTCTAGTGATTGTTGTGTTGGAAAAGATGATGTTTCCACCTTGAGATTGGTTGATTTCTCCTTTTTA
This sequence comes from Gnetum montanum, assembly GCA_015680685.1. NCBI lineage: Eukaryota > Viridiplantae > Streptophyta > Gnetopsida > Gnetales > Gnetaceae > Gnetum > Gnetum montanum. Next base: position 981,464 of record MNCI01004126.1, on the reverse strand, counting down.
TGATCATGGACCTTTGTTAAGTTGAAATTTTGGTCCCGTTAATGTTTTTTAACACTCTCCCATCTAGATAATTCTCCTTCTTCTTTGCTACCTGCTTAATAAGCTCTTGGACTTGATGGGTTTGTAGCTTGTATAGTTGACCTTGGGCATACATCCCTAGGGCCTCTCTTGTTGCATCATGTAGCCCATCAATGATATGGTATAGTAGCCTTTCCTCAGAGAACCCATGGCCTAGACAGTTATTTAACAGTGCGTAATATCTTTCTAAGGCCATGTCCAAGGGTTCATGTTTTTCTTGTTTCCATCCTTAGATTTCTTTCCTCAAAGCAGACACTCTTGCATAGGTTTGATATTTTTCATTAAATACTTCTACCATCATTGACCAGCATCATATCAAATTTGGTTTTAACTATCTATACCATACTTTTGCTTGGTCAACGAGTGTCATAGGAAAGATCTTACATTTTTTCCATCCATTATCAATGTTGTTCCACATATAGGCATCATAGAAAACTTGTAAGTGTTGATGCAGATCTAAGTCATAGCCTCCTAAAAAATTAGGAAAATTGTTTAAATCGAGCCTGGGTAGACGGATCTCTTTATGATGTCTACGTGAGATTTGAACAACCTCTTGTATTTGCGTTAAGCTTGTAGTGGCCAGTATGGGTTCATCGTCATCAAGTAAGTTATGCTTTTGTGTGTTGGGATGATGTTGTTTTCATTCATGTTTATAAGAAACCCCCACTTTAGGTTGTGTACTCCAATCTTCATCGTCATATAGTTCGTTGGTTCTCTAATGAACTTCCTCACTAAGTGTGGCATTATTGTAATCTTGTAGGAGAGGCATTGTTGTGAAGTTGTGTGTGAAATTACGTGTGACTTTTAATAATTATTTCTTTATAAAAGATATATCATTATTTCCTTTATAGCGACCTTGTATGATATAACTAATCTAGATAACTAGCACCATCCCTGGCAATGGTGCTAATGATGAGTGGCAAGGTACCCCTACACTCAACCATACAAATATGAGCATTACATGCATGATTCGGTCAAACTCCATAGACTAAGTGCCTACATGCCTTATGGAACACTTAAGGTTAATCGTTCATTGTCTTCCCAAACTTACTTGTATTTTTCATGGTTGTATGGTTAAGTCTGAGGTATGTGATTTTTATATCTTATATGTTTTATTGCCTATGCTAAGAGGGAAAAGGGTGAAGAGACTAATTAACTAACTTTAACTAACTAAGTTCTAATTCCTAGCATTAATATCCGTCCCACTTTCTGTTCATACCCTGAACCAATGCAGCCTTTTGGGATTACCAAACACTATTCGTTGCTAGGATTACCAAGCATAATGCACGTGCTGGAAGCGGTCATACTAAATGCACTTAACTAGGAGTTAAGGGTTGAGAGAGATTTAATTAACTAATAAAGCATTTAAACATTAACAGTAAATAACAATAATTAAAATCCTATTTAGCTTAGTCCATGCACTACAAGGTCCAATATCCATTCTCACTTGCCGTACATATCCTAAACTAGCATAACACTACTAGGATTACCAAACACTTATCATTGCTAGGTTACCAAGTGTTACATGCATGTTCGAAGTGATTGTATTGTGTGTGCTAATATCATAAATGTAAACTACATAAAAGAAAACAAAATAAAATAAATTCATAAGAAAATAAAATAAAAGAAATGCATAAGAAAATAAATCTCAAGTGTTGCAAGGATGAATCGAAGAGCTCGTCTTTATTACCATACACAAGGTGTGGCTCAGGTACACAATGCTCGAATAAAGATCCATCCACACTTAGACCTCCTACTATGGGCACTTGGAAAATACTCTAACTTTCAATTGGACTACAAGAGTTTCGCTACTTGACTATTGAAAGAATTCTCTCCAATTGTGTGCCTAAGCACTATATTTATAGGCCTGGGAGCAACTACTCTAATAATTAGAATAAATCACTAAAGTAACTGCTCTAATAATTAGAATAAACTTCTAGAGTAACTACTCTAATAATTAGAGTAAACTAGTGGAGTAACTACTCTCATCATACCCCCATGACTGAATGAAGACTCATCCTCGAGTTCCTTACAAAATATTGGGAAGGTATGGGATTATTGACTAATTGACTACTAATGGTGGAATGGGATAACAGACTCAATGTGCCCAGTGACAAATTAATAAGCATATTACAACATTTTGGTGAACACTCGTACATAAATGACATCCAAGACTTTAATTGGCAGCTTGTAGAGAAAGAGAGAGAAAGAAAATGAAGTGTGTTGCCACCAATGCTAGGATTGCACCTTCCATTGTTTATCCATAGAAATGCCACTAGACTTGCTCCTTTTGTAAATGCTCCAGTTTTGGTCTATCCTGAGTGCTTTCTCCAAGTCTAGTCCATTATTTGTATGATTACCATCTACACACACAACATAGTGACAAATGAGCAAGGATAGATAAACCGTAATTTAGTTGATACCTTGCCTTGATATGAAGCACATTTTCTAAGTTGTGGTTATGGCATAAACTAGTTTGAAGATTTATCATTGGAAACTACCCAAGGTGCAGGGGTTAGGTGAATAGTAAAATGGAGAAAATTGAAAAATTTGTGCCAGGGCCCCCATGACTAAGAGTGAACCTTTGGTAGCTATAAGATGGAAAAATATGAGGAACAAGAAAGATGGGAAAAAATAAAAATGACAGCATCAATAAAATGGATGTCATGGATGGGGATGAAACAAGAGATGATTGATTGTAGGAAATGTTTAAGGAAAAGAACTTAAAAATTGCACCAAAAAGGAATGCCAGTGGGTCCTCACCAAAGTAGGCTCATGCCTTTTATGCCCTGACAAACCCACAAACCAAAGAGTCTGTAGGCTCTAGAAATGTCATTTGGAAATAAGAGTTAAAAACTTACTCACAAGAATTCACCAAAGAAAAAAAATGCATTAACCTAGAATGGACTAATGATAAAATTGGTAATGAGGTGGAAAATGGAAAGAAAGATGGAGAGGAGATAATGGAATGGAATTCGAAGAATAAGGTTGTGTAAAGTCTCTTGTATATTTTATGGTTAATGTGACTAAGTAGAACTCATCCTAAATCCATACTCAAACAAACCACATCCATTGACCTCACATCAACACACTTGACCAATCCATCTAGTTGAAGCAACAAGAATGTTTCCACAAAGGGTCACCACCATTCTGAGGAGAGCAAGATGGAGAAGCAAGAAGCGAGAAAGGGCCTTAGTTAGAGGGAACCTTCAGGCATGGTTAACATATCTTTCTAGTTCCATAACTAGTTCTTGTAGCCCATATTGCTTTATTATTTCTAAGGGGTGTGCTTTGAATTCTCACACTTTTTTTTACATGAGAACGACACCATGCAAAGACTTATTTTTATTCACTTAGCTTCCCGATTTTTGAACAATGTCAGAATGAAAAAAAATCAAATAAAAAGCATCCAAGCACCCAAGAGAATGGCCAATACAAATGCATAGAATCCCCTTGAAGTCACATCCTTTTCATCCTTTGAGTCTTTGCTTGGTTTGAAAAATACCCAGCCACCAATTCATTAAAAGTTTACTTAGAAAAAGAGGGACTATATAGTTCCAAGCCAAAGGAGACGATAGAGTTGTATGGATGAGTGGACAATGTGGACTCATTACCTGTTTTACCAAAAGAACCATACCTTAATATCAACATCATAATTCAAAGGTAAAAACCAAACATTAGCAATCAATATGATATAATTCAATCCACTATCATGAGCACTTATTGGATGACGAATAAAAGTAAATCAAGTAATCAAACAAATAGTAAAAATATGAATGATGGTATAAAAAAAAATAAGAAAAGTTGGAAAAATGTGTGAAACAAAAAATGTTTAAAATAAAAATTCAAAAGAACTGAGGGCCTAAAATGGTTAGCATAGGTGACCATCTCCCCCACGACTAAGTTGGAAGGAGGAGATCCAAAATAGTGAGTAGGGTTGTCCATCAATACAGGTAGCATGTGTACTAGTTGTCCTAAACTCATGGAAAGGTTTATTTTGTTGTAAGTTGGTCAACAATTTTTTGTCTAGGCTCTTAGGTTTGTATATTGTCATGGCCCCTAAAGGAAAATTTGCATAAATAATATAAGGTCCTTCCCACAATGTTTGAAATTTAGTACGTTGTGGCACATGTGTGGGATTTCAATAGAGAAAATTATCTCCTGGTTGATATTTAACTTTTCTAATCCTTAGGTCATGCCATTATTTATTGAAGGCCTTATGCAATTTGTTAGATGATATGGCAGCGAATCGATTTTCATCTAGCAAGTTAAGGGTTACTAACCATTGTTTCTATGCTAAATCAAGGTCAAGGTTGAGGTCACATGCCATGGATAGTGTACAGAGCTCAGTTTGAATGGGAATCATTGGTAATTTACCATACACTAACTCATAGGGAGAGTAGCCTATAGGGAGTTTCCATATGGAGCGGTATGCCCAAAGAGCATCATTTAGTTTAGTGCTCCAATCTCACCTAAACTTGCTAATGGTTCTTGTCAATATCTTTGTAATCTCCTTATTGGTGACTTTTGCTTGACGATTCACTTGGGGATGGTATGGTATAGTCAATTTATACTCAACCCCTAAGTGTTACATTAATTTCCAAAACATTTCACCTATGAAGTGCGTACCATTGTATGAAACAAGTACATGAGGCACACCAAACCTATTTATGATTTTTTGTTGAACAAATCATGTAGCTGTAGATGATGTATAATCCTTAATAGTAGCTACTTCTTCCCATTTAGTTAGGTAATCAACAGGAATAATGATATAGGCTTTTCCATTGGACATTGTTGTAATTGGTCCCATAAAATCAATTTCCCAAATGTCGAAGGGTTCTAACAGTTAAATCCATTGTCGTGGATCCTCCATTCTAGTAGCCATTCCCTCATCACATTGACAATGCTCACAAGACTAGACGAATTGATGGGCATCCCGAAACAATGTAGGCTAATAATATCCTACAAGCAAGATCTTAATGGCTGTTCATCTCCTAGCATAATGACCCCCACAAGGACCATCATGAGTGTCTTGGAGAATTCATAGTTGATCTATATTAGGAACACACCATCAAACCAAGCCATTGGGATACACTTTGTAAAGTTGCCCATTGATTTCCATAAAGTACTTGGCTTGGTGAAGAAATTGTTGTTTTTTCTTAAGGTTTAACTCTTGTGGTATTTTTTGGGTGAGGAGATAGGTAGGAATGCTATTGTACTAGTTTTTCTCCATGGGTGATTGATTATTCACTTCACCAGCAAAGAGGAATTCATTATGAAATTTATTAGAAATTGGATACTCATCCTCTTTGTTGTCCCATCACAACTAAGATAAATGATCAGCAACTACATTCTCAATGCCTTTACGATCAATCATCATAAGATCAAACTCTTGTAATATTACAAGCCATCATATGATATGAGGGCTTACCATTGGATTATTCATGAGGGACCTTATTTCACTATGATCTAAAATTTTCTAGTGCAAATACTACAACCATTAATTCTTTCTCTGTGGTAGTGTAGTTAAGTTGTGCACTAGAAATACTTCTACTTGCATAGTGGATGTAATAAGGATGCTTATGCTCATCTAACTATGTAAGTATGGCTCCTAAAGCATAGTTGGATGTGTCAGTCATGATATGGAATGATTTGGACCAGTCAGGAGCTTGTAGAATGGGTATTTCTACTAGCTTCTATTTTAGAGTTTGAAAAGCTAATTCGCATTCCTTGGTCCACTCGAAAGGTATGTCCTTTTTCATTAATTCCACCAATGATTTGGAAACCTTTGAAAAGTTCTTAATAAATCTCCTATAGTAGCCAATATGTCCAAGGAATGATCAAATATCTTTGATAGTTTTTGATTGATGAGTAATTCCTTGGATAACTTTGATTTTCTCGGGGTCTACCTCTATCCCTGTGTGTGAGATTTTGTGCCCTAGTACTACACCTTATTGGACCATCAAATGTCTTTTCTACTAGTTGAGCCTCAAATTGGTTTCTATACATCTTTTTAACACTTTCTCCAACTAGTCCAAGGCTTGATCAAAGTTTTCTCCATAAGTGGAGAAGTCATCCATAAAGACCTCCACACAATTCCCTATCTATTTTTGGAATATGCTTAAAACTAGTTGTTGAAATGTTACAAGGGCATTTCACAAGCCAAACAACATTTGTTTGTATGTAAACATTTCCCAAGGACTAGTGAATGTAGTCTTGGCCTGGTCTTTTAGGGCTATTTGTATTTGGTTATATCTACTATATCCATAAAAAAAAACTGCAATAGCAATGCCCTGTAATGCTATCTAAGACTTGGTTGAAAAATGGCAATGGAAAGTGATCTTTGAATGTTGCCATATTTAGTAGCCTAAAATGTATGCACATCCTCCATTTGCCTCCATTTTTATGCACAATAACTAAGGGGCTAACCCATTCGCTATCAGCAATGGGGTATATGAAACCAACCTTGAGAAGCTATTTGATTTCTTCCTGAACTACCTACTTCAGCTTAGGGTTCAATCGCCTCTGCGGTTGTCTTCAAGGCTTCATGAAGGGGTCAGTGTAAATTCTATATTGACATATCCTAGGATCTATTCTAGTTAATTCAGGATATGACCAAGTGAAGGCTTTTGACCATTTATTTATTACCTTTAGTAGTTCTTCTTTCTATTGAGGAGCAAGCTTAGCTTTGATAATTATCGATATTCTATTTTTAAGAAACATGTATTCCATATCAATGGGAAATGGTTTCAGCTCAAGGGACTCCTACTTAAATTTCTTAGGGACTGCCAACTTCCCCTAGTTGATATTTTCGAGGTTAAGGTTTGGAAGTTGGTGGTGGACTTGCTCTAATGCATCTATGTTATCGATGTAAGCATAAGTCAAATGCTCAGTTAGTTCCATGCATATGAGTGAACTTCTTTCTTGATCAGCTATTAGCCACTGGGTGTCTTCCTATCATGTGGCTACTGCATATGTTGATCACTTGTGCACACTGATTACATGTAGGCAATGTTAAACTTTGCACAACCCATGACCTCTACACACAATTACACCCTATGTCACAGTATGCGATGCATGGAACTTTCTTCTTCTCCATATTTTTGAATGTTTTTTCATTTAATATTTTCAGGGAAAGATTGTGGATTCCTAGGCATGCATCGACTATGCTTAGCCATGCTCTTCCCATTATGATTGGGAAGTCCCTGTTACCATTGATTACTTGAATCACTAGGAAGTCAACTAGGTATGACCACCCACAAAAAATGGTAACAATGTCTTCCACCAGTCCTAATGAGACAGTGATGGACTGGTCGACCAAATCTAGATGGATGTTTCTCTTTTCCAATGGAGGCAGGTTCTAGGCCTTGTACATTTCTTGAGAAATCAAGTTGACACTAGAACCTGAATCCAAAAGAGCCTTGCATGGTGCATTTCTAGCAATTTGTAAGTATATCAGAGGAATCCCAAGATTAGAAAATTTCCTAGGAAGGTGGATAGCTTTAATCCAATCAGTGATGGCATGTGTTAGCATGACCGTATGCGTTGAGTGTTGTGGTTGAGTTGAAGGAGGCTTTGAAGTTTTGATTGATACTGAGGCATCTAAGAAATTAGCCGCTTGTGATTGCAAGGGCTTGGTTGGACTGTTGATTCTAAAGAAAGGTCTTTTCTTCATGTGGTTGTTGGAACCAACAGTAAGTTGAGAGTTAACAACCCTTGTGGCATTACGCTGCTATGACGGGGTAGGGATTTCACCCTGCATAGCTGGAGTAGGTGGTAGTGGAGATATTGGTGGAAGAGATGTGGTTGGATGAGAAGGATGGTACATTTGTGAAACATTGTTCATAGGAGGAGTTCCATAATACTTGTGGGCTTGGTAGTGAGGTTGAGGAGTGATGTGACTAGTAGAGTCATGTGGGGAGATTGGCTGCTGCATGTAATATCCATATGGGTTAGGTTGCTGGTAAGGATATTGTTGCCTTGGTGGTGGCATTCCCCATGATTGTGGATATTGCCACTATTGATATTTCTCAATCGGTTGTGGTGGAGTTCCACTTGGATAATACATTAAGGGTTGGTAGAATTGTCTTAGGTTATCTTGGGGGTAAGGTAACCTTTGGGGTGCTTGTTGTTTGTTTAATCATGGGTTAAGTGCATACACCCTAGACTCTTACAGATGTGAGATTATAGGGCAACATCCATTAGGATGGTCATATTGACATATTTCACATCCACTATCATTGTCTATTTCTGACACCAAAATCTCTTCAATGATGGAAACTTTGCCCTTACCCTTACTACGTGCATGTTCAGCTTCCCTCTTTTTTCTTTTTTTGCGATCACTACCTTGCTCTTTAGACTCCTCTACTATTTTAAGAACAGATTGAAATCTATTGTCTAGGGAATCCCACATTTGGTCTACCTTTGCTGATACTTCTAATGGAAACTTTTGTATAGGCAAAGTTTTCCTATTTATCATCTATTCGAGTGGTGATTCTTCTTCATCCTTACAAAATCTTACTCCTCTCTTCCAGAGGGAAGGATCTCAGTTATACTCTTCCACACTTTCTCTCTTCCATAGCTCACCTTCTTCCTTAGCAACTTGCTCCAATAGTCTTTGAATTTGATGGGACCTAAGCTCGAATAGTCTTCCTTGGGCATAAGTCCCAAGGGTTCTTCTTGTTTCATGCCTAAGACCATCCATGAGATGGCATAGTTGATCCCTTTGCAAATAACCATGGCTAGGACAACGATGTAACAGTGCATAATATCAACCCATGGCAACGTCCAAGGGTTCATGTCCTTCTTGTTTCTAGCCTTGGATTTTCTTTCACAAGTTAGACACTTGGGAGTATGTTTGGTACTTGTCATTAAATAGGTCTAACATAGTACTCCACCTATGAATGGATTCTAGTTCTAAAGACCGGTGCCAGCTTTTCACTTCTTTTACTAGTGTCCATGGAAACAACTTAAGTTTTTGCCATTTGTTCTCTATAGTTTGTAATGCACACACATCATGGAATGCTTGTAAGTGATTTTGAGGATCAACATTGTATCCCCCTTCAAATTGTGGGATATTTTTCATATCTAATATCTTGATCCTACTATTTTTCTAGTGCCTTGTTGGAATTCTAATAGCCTGAGTTATGTCCAACATACTTGGAGTAGCAAGTAGGGGTTCATCGTGATTGTCTCATCCATGATGTCTATGATGCCTACGTTGTTCCCTACTCTCCATTCTTCTATTTCGTGACTCTCTAGAGTGCCCTCGTCCCCTTTCCTAGCTATTTTGTCTATGAATTCCACTTTTCCTACCTTTATCCCCATGGTCTTGTTCTTTATGACTACATCTGAACACTGAAGGAGACGATGAAGGAGATGATGAAGGTAAAGAAGAAGGAGAACCATCACCATAATAGTGTCTACCACCTTCTCTTCGATGGTCTCGACCTTGATCGCAATTGTGATCAGAATGTCCATCTTTATCATGTGTCCATGTCCCTTTTTCAAATACTTTGTGCCTGTGGGTATCAAAACCTAGGTTATGAATAGTGGAATGAAGGTTCTAATACACAACCCCTTGGCCAAAGTTAAGGGGAGGAATATCATTGTGTGGGCGATTGCCTGAGGCAGGTTCACTACCCTTATTTTTGCTTAAGACATGTAGGACATCCTACTACCACTTACCCTTCAAAGAATTATGATGTCTCTCCTGTTGTAAATCCCTTTGACATTGTGCCTCTATGGGATGGTATTCTCTTAAGTCATGGTCTTGCACAATGTGTTCTGCATGTAAATGTGGCATGCCAATTTGTGTGAGGGCATGAAGGGGCATGCTTGGGACTAAACGATTGGGAGATAACACTATGTTACCTTCTAAGTCTCACCAACGTAGTTGTTCATCTTGATGGAGGATAAAGGTGAAGTTTGGTATATACTCATTGGGATGAATATATACCACTCGAACTTGTTGAGGGACTGGTGGATCAACATCATGTGTATTATGCCACCGATTGTTTCCTATTTTAGACATAGGCAGTGAGGCACTTTCATACGAAGAAGGATACATACTTGTCTATTCAGTGTGCAATGTATTCTTGTTTATTATTTTCTTAATCAACCCTAAAGGTTTTTTCCAACAATGTGAATGATTTCCTATGTTCTAATTAGCACACAAACAACTAAGTCCCTGGCAACGGTGCCAATGATGAGAAGCAAGGTACCCCTATGCTCAACCATATGACTAAGTGCTTATGCGCCCTTGAGGAACAAAGATGGGTTGGTTGATCGTTGTCTTCCCAAGCTTACCTGTATGTCACAATTGTATGGTTAAGTACGCTTGAGGCATATGATTTTTATAGCTTTTATGTTTTTATGTTCTACTACTAATAAGGGAGGAGAGAGAGAGATAACTAAGTGACTAATTTAACTTAACTACTAATTAACTAGGCTTAAAACTAATCCTAACACCAATATCCGTTCTCACTTGCCATACACATCTTGAACTAGCGCAACACTACTAGGATTACCAAACGCTAATCATTACTAGGTTACCAAGTGTTACATGCATGCTCAGAGTGATCATATTGTGTGTGCTAATAACATAAATGTAAAGTGCATAAAATAAAATAAATGCATAAGAAAATAAAATAAAATAAAAGCATAAGAAAAAAAATCTCAAGTGCTGCAAGGATGAATCAAAGAGCTTGTCTTTATTGCTATACACAAGGTGTGCTCAGGTACACAATGCTCCAATAAAGATCCATCGACACTTAGGCCTCCTACTGCGGGCACTTGGAAAATACTCTAACTTTCAAATAGACTACAAGAGTTTCACTACTTAACTACAGAAAGACTTCTCTCCAATTATTCACCTGGGCACTATATTTATAGGCTTGGGAGCAACTACTCTAATAATTAGAGTAACCACTCTAATAATTAGAATAAATCGCTAGAGTAACTGCTCTAATAATTAGAATAAACCACTAGAGTAACTGCTCTAATAATTAGAATAAACTGCTAGAGTAACCACTCTCATCAGATGGGAATATGAAATTTCATAAGAAAGGAAAATGACACCATGTTACATTGGATTCTTTTCAGTATTCAAGAGGACTGGTGAAGTAGCATAAATAGATTAGTCTCCCACCTTAACTTTAATGCCTTCAAGATATTTTTCATGGTTTCATGCTAAAGAAATATCATCTAGATTCAAATCATATGATAGAATAACAAGATGTGCAATTTCAACCCAATGCTAACTATGTAGAGAAACTAATTACGATTATTTTCAAAATAGAATGAAAGTTGAGAAGTAAAGTGATTCTTATGGTAAAAGTAGCATGGGATAAACATGGTATACAAGAAACCACTTGAGAAGTTGAAAGGATTTATATACCACTCACCTTGAAATCTTCTAGGAGGAAGATTCTTAAAGAAGGAAGAGAATTCAATACCTTGATTCTAGAACCCCTTTCCTTTGTTAGTATGTCTTGTATGTTGAACCCTTGATGGGTTGTGCCTAGTCTATTGTTGTATTTTCTTACCTTGACTTTATAGTGTGGGTTTAACTTATATAATGTTTTTTCATTATATTTGTTTATTTTACAATTTTTATCCTTATTTCATTTTGGTGGAAAGGCTAACTATGAATTGTAGATCAATAATGCTAAACAGTATTCCATCCATAACGCTCAAGAAGATCTTATTGGTAATGCTAAATAATATTGTATCCATAACATTCCAAGGAGAGCCCAGATGTAATCCTAAATAATATTGTATCTGCAACACCAACTTTTTTGTTCCAAGCTAGTCTATAACTTTGATGTTTATGTCTTTGTATTACAATGCACAAGGAATTAATTTCAAAAGGGCAAAGAGAGCATCCATGAAAAATAACAATCCAAGAATTTAGAAATATAAAGTATATTGCCAAACTTAGAATTAGTTATCCTTCCCATCTTGTAATCACAACAATTTGACCAGAATTATTATGACATATATTGAATTTGGTAAAATGGCAACTTGGATAATTTGCAATGCAGTAGATGAAGTAAAATTCAACTCAATTTGTTTAAGCTTCTCTTGGCCAAAATATAGATATATATTATACATATATAAATAAGCAAGTGCTATTGTATATTATGCCTGATAGCTTGTAATCATGCATGATTCATGTTATTTAAGCTTTGATATCATGTGATATTATCTCCTTGCTTTTATAGATGTTAGATAGCTTGCTATTATAGTTGGGGTAAGATTAATACTTATAAGAATCATGATTTTCTTAATAAAGTTGAATTATCATATTATATATTTTATTTAATTTCATAAAGCATATGTGTGCTAATCTTTGCAGTGTCAAATTTTTGATTTGAAAATTTTAATCCTCATCAAAACCTAGACATTCATTTTAAAAGTTGTAAGACTTTCTCATAGAAAGCCATTTCAAGCCTTATATCTCATAGTTGTTCGTACTACAAATCCCTGTCATGATAGGCTCTGTCCTGCGCAGACATAAGCCCCATGATGCTACCCATAAATGAGGCCCTTAGCCACCACCCCTGTTCCTAAGTCGATACACCAAACGTATTAAGGAGTGTAACACGGAGACGCACGTTCAAGTAATGCTATCGTAGAGCCCTCGGTTCGTAGGGTCCTGTGACTTTTCACGTCATATTTCTCACATGAGCCAACTGAGGCAACAGCAATGTCATACCATCTGTGACTGCGACGGTATGAAAAGTTCTGCTGTTTAAATTTACGGCCGCTAATAACACAGTGATTGCATACGACAAACTTTCAAAAAGCCGCGTTACAGTTTATATTGTCCAAAAGCAACAACTGGTTCCAGCCATTTTAATGGACTTTATGGCTTTATCAAACTATGGTGGCATGCCAATGACAAATTGCCAGCATGTAACGGGTGTCATTAAATGAGGATTGGAATTTAAAGAGGAAACTGTCAAAAGCGAAGAACTCGTTCCCAATTGGGGTATTAATGCATCTCATTTCTGTATCTTTGTAATGGGACTTTGCATGGCCATTCGACTGTTTCCTCAAGCTCATTTAGATATTCGAGAAAAAGTATATCGTTTCCATGCCCTTTTTTTTTATTTGTTTTTTTGGCAGCATTCATTGTGCGTATCGGTGCCAGTCAAGTTTTTCTTATTTTTTGCTTTGCACTTGTTTTGCACAAGCTCATTTAGATGTTTGAAAAAAGGTATATTGTTTCCACGCCCATTTCTTTTTTGTGTTTGTTTTCGGGCAGCATTCATTTTGCGTACCGGTGCTAGTCAAGTTTTTTTTTGTGTTTTTTTTTTTGCTTTGCACAGCAAGTGAAAGTTGATGCTACAGCAGAAAAAGACAAAGACTCTGCAAACTTCCCTATTCCATTCATATTAATTTTTTCTAGGCTCTCTCTGCTTTACTTTTTCTTGTTTTCTTTTTTTTTCTCACTTTGTCAACAGGTACTCAGATTTCCAATCTTTGGGAGTCTATCTTCATCTACAACAATTTCTGCTGCTTTTAGCTTCTAGGTATGTCAATTTCTTTCCTATTTTCTAATTCATAGTCTCTTGCTTGCACTTCTACTTGCTTTGACATTGTTTGGTTACTGCAATTTGAGTGAAAATATGGAATTGAAGCAACAAGAGAAATTTTCTTACCCTTTAAGTTTGATGGGTTAAATTTATATTAAGTATTAAGATTTGGGTTTATGGAAATTGCTACAATTTGTTTGTACTAGATTTCTTTTTAATGGGCAAAAAAGAAATTTCAAGCTATCGATTTGTTATTTGTAAAATTTGCAGCAATTAATTTATTTCTTTTTGCTTTGAAGTTCTTTTCTTATTGTGGGTACTGCAATGCAAAAGATACAATGTTAAATATACAATTCATGTGTTTCCAACTTTCATAAAATTTAAGCCTCATTTTTATTCATGATAATGGCAAAATATTTTAAAATGAAAGAGATTGTTTGGGATTATGCTTGGACTGTGCCACTTGAAAATCTTTCAAAAGGGGATTTTTTAGTATGGATAGTCTGAAAGAATAATCATTTTGTATGGATACCTTATGATAGAGTTGAAGATTTTGTGAAAGGTGAAGAAAGTAATCCAATGCATCCCACAATGTTTATTAATATAAATTGAAATTGGAATAAAGAAGATACGTCTTGTGTAGATCATCATATTGAAAAATTATTGTACCGATATTTTTGAAAATTTTAAACTTAAAAAATTGGTTTCTATAATTGTAGAACCATATAGGTTTCTATTTTAATATGTTAATTATTTAATCCCTATATCATTTTAGATATTTGTGTTCTTATGGACCACAAGATAACTCAATGATGCATAAAGAGATTAGCAAATCTCATCATGAATCATACAAGAGAGGATGTCAATGCCACTTCATAATTTGAAGGATGAGAAAACAAATGCTAAATTTGCAATTATATTTTATATGGAAAGGAAACATGTGAATAAATCTAGAGAAATGTGTCATGGAATGTATGCTTCAAATGCAAATGGACGTACTATACATGCTTTGCATTTATCCAAAGAGGTATGCAAAGATACCGCAACAATGTCTAGAAGAAATTTATCTTGTGATAAAATCTTTGAGAAGTATAATTTCGAGCAATTTGAATTACTTCTAGTAGATATGAATATTTGAATAAAAAGGATATTGAAAAACCACAAAATTTTGCATGTTATAGCCAATTTTCATAATGTAGCTTTGACTCCATGAAGCCTGAGGCAAAAACTTCATTGTAAATGTGAAAATTGTAACCCATAGTGAGTAATTTTACATACTTTATACTTTGAAGTTGAAAAATGCTTCATAAGTGGTCAAAGCCTCATTCCCTAAGTGAAAAAAGGTTACCTACTATCTATATTTGGGCTTTTCGAGGAGGAGGATTTTTTTTTCTTTTTTTGTGGGGAGTGGGGGTGGTTTGTAAGATCAAAAATGCCTTTTAGAATGCCAAAAAAGGTAATTTGATGGGTTTTATGAGGTGTATACACTTTTCTATGTTGGAAACACATGCAAGGGATAAATCTCACCTACCCTTAGCATGAAAGGATGGGGGTTTTGAAAACTTTTGTCCTTTAACTTAGAGACTATATGCATAGCTTGGAAACCTTCCCCCCTTAGCGTGGAAGGCACAATAGCCAGATTTCAACACTTCATGCACTCCAATGTTGATAAGCCACTTCAATAAAGATGGTGGAGAGTTCAATGTGGAAGATTCATCTTTAGCGTGGAAGGTGTACACCCATTACTATTTATAGTAAACAAAATGGCCATGGGGGAAGGCACTTACTATGTATAGTAACCCCCCAAATTGGGCCACCCATATCACTTGAATTTGGCAACCAATTTGCAACCATTTTACAGCCATTTTGTAGCCAAATCACAACCATTTTGCAACCCTATTCATAGCCCAAAACCTATAAACACCAACCTCAAACACCATTTACAAGTTCAACAACTTTTGGCATACAAACACTTTTGTGGTTCCATAATCTTCAGATAATTCATCACTTTACACTTGAATACATTAAACATACACACATTTTTAAGTAATAATTCCACACTTGGGGCATTTTTAAGCATTCAAGGATTCTTGCAATCTTCCATGTTTGCATCCTATTGAACTCCAACATGAAAGCACTATCACCTTGATATTTGTGGATTTTTGGTGTCAACATTGCATTTCTGGGATTTCCAAGCTCTAGTGTGGAGCAATTTGACATCTAAATTTTTTACTTTTCTCACCCCTAGTAGTAGCCAACATTATAGATCTAAGATTGCAGCATAGAAGGTTTGATAACATCGAGAGTGGTAGGACATTTGGATTGTGGAGTTGATTGCATTGACTTTAATAGATCTTAAACCCCCATCCAAGTGAAATCCCTTGTTGCACATTCAAGCACCATTTGTACACATTTCACTAACTTATTCTTTATTTTTTCTTAATAAACTTTTAAATTTTTGGTTTTGTTTGCAATATACATTTGTTCATTTTCTATGCATTATTTAGATCCATTATCAGTTTTAGCATTGTCTTATTACCACGTTTTGCACTTCGTAAGTCCTTGGTTGATTTGCCAAATTAGCCAATGTGCCCCAAATCCCATTTTTTCATGGAGGTCCTAGTAATTCATGGGTTGAGAAACTACTATGCACTAAAGCTCCTTCGATTTTTTCTAGTGATCAAATTTTTCGATTACAACAACTTTTCCTAGTGCTAGAAGGAGGACTTTCGTTCACTTTCTATGTCTAAAATCAATCTTTCCTATTACCAATGTGGCCATTTGCAAACTTTTCTTTGAGGTTTTCTTGCAACAAAAACCTGTGAAGAATCAACATTGATATTTCCTCCCCTATGAGCAAAACTACAGTGTGGAAGTTGCAAGTGGTTGGGTGTGAATTTTATAGCCCAAATCTAGCATTGATAGCTCTTCCCCCTTATTTTTCCTTTTTATTTCCAAAATCTTATTCTCTACTTTCTAAAGTAAATGGTTCAACTCTTTCATAAGTTAGCTTCCCTCCATTTTTCCAAGTTGAGAAAATTGGTAGCTAGCTAAAACTAGTTTTGGTGGGAAAACACTAAATTTTCACTTTGGTTTTAGTCTTTCCCCCATCAATGCTGAGGTAGGAGGTGTGAGATTCCCATAATCTCATCCCCTTCTTTCCCCCCTTTGCCATACCTAGCATGAAGGTAGTTGGAAGGCTAGCATGGATGAGGTTTGTTACCAAATTAATAACTAGATTTTTTTTTGTTCCATTACCAACATTGCAAGTTGAAAATCAGTTTCTAATTTTTTAAAGCCAAAACTCCCAAGAAATCCAATGTTTCCCCTTCTCCCTTGTAGTAGAAATCCCAATGTGGAAGTTGCAGGTGCTTTGGCTACTAAAATTTTACAACACATGTAAAGTTTTAGATTAAAACCAATGTAGAAGCCTCAACAATCATTTAATTTTTGCCACAACATTTTTTGCCACAAAACCAATGTTGGTTTTCATACCAACCAAACCTACTTTCTCCTCCTTTGTGGTAAAAGTTAGCAGCCTACCAAAACCATCTTTGGAAACTACTAAGTTTCCATTTTGGCCTTCAAACTTTTCCCCTACTATCCAATGTTGAAATAAGAAGGTGTGAGATTTCCATTATCTCATTCCCCTTCTTTCCCCCCTACGATACCCAGCATAGAGGTAGCTAGGAGGTTAACATAAAGGGTGTTGAACATCAACGTTTATGGCTTTCCATTTCAGGTAAAGGGTTAAACCCTCCTTATCCCCTATTTACTAATTTTAGAAAGTACTTTTTTCTAGTCATTTTTATTTATTTTAAACATTTTTGAATTCTATTTGCTAGAATCTACTTTTATTTTTATCATTTCTATCCTTGTTTTAGCCATTCTCAACACCATAGCCATATCTTTCTAGCAATCTATCAAGTTTCCCTTCACCTTCACTAGCAAAGGTCCTAACTAACAAGCCATGAGGGTATATGACCCCAAAGACCTTGCTATCATCAAATGTAGGTGATCTTTGAGGGTTAAAGGAAGAAGTCCTAATATTGCAGTTATAAATGAAGATCGATATAATTTCATTTGTGCCAAAATATAGGTTGGTATGATGATTCCACATTTGTAAGCACAAGCCAAAAGGGAGTTTGAACTTATCCACCATAATTGTAAGGAGCATAGCCCTTCCCTCTATAACTAGATATCTCTATCTAATATCTATGCTAGCATACTAGCCTAGTTGATTAAGATAGAGGAAGAAGAAGAAAAACATAACTTCAAGGAATAATAGGAAGAGGAGGATGAATTTTAAGGTAGAATTTGAGCCCAAAAACATCTTGGGGTGATTGTTTCAACAAGCAACTCCCAAGGCTACTGAGCCTTCCCCTCATGCATTTGTTTTCTCCATGGGCATGGTGCCATCATCTTTCATAGTTGACCCCACACTAGTCATACTCATGCATCAAACTCAATGGATGCCCCAAAATATGATCCATAACCCATCTATGTCATTTGCCACATGACATTAATTAGTGCAACCATCAACAATGGTGTTTACTACCACAAATCCATTAACTACTCATACAGAGTCCACCATGGGACCCCAAGCAACCCAATGGTCACACATCCCATTTGTCCCATTTGTGATTTACATACTAGCAAAAACATCCTTTTCTGTATTTGGTCCATAGGCCACAATCATAATGCAACCTCTTCCTTCTATCATTCAACCCATAGCAAGGCCACAAGTCCCACAATAGACACCACAATCCAATGTACAAACCCTGCAACCAATAGGGCCACCACAAGGTTTGGATCATTCCTTCCAAATGATCTAGGACCTAATAGAGGAGTTAAAGAGGCTTAAAGCTTCTACCTCACAAACTATCAAGATTATCGTCTTCTACTAGGATGATTCCATAAGTCCTATAGTCCCATCCTTGACACTTCCTCCTAGTGTCCCTATTCCCAAATTTAGCAAATATAATGGAGAAGGTGATACTAATTCTAACCTTATTACCTTTTTATTTGAATGTTTTCTCTTGTATCCATGACCTCATACCATCATGAGAATTTTTCCTATGTCTTTGACTAGGAAAGAACTTGATTGGTATCACGCATTACCTAGGGGATCCATATCCCCATTGAAACCCGACACCACACTTTACCAATTCATGAAGGTTAAGTAGGAGTTCTTAGAACCCATACAAAAGTTCATGTAGTGATGGAATGAACTACTGAATGAAATACTAGAGCCTATAGTGAAAGCCCACCTATTAGCCATATTCAAGAAAGTAATGAATAACTTTATTAAGTCCAAGATTTACTACCTTGATCCATGGTCTCTTAGCCAAGAATTCTTGCAAACCAAGAACATAGAAGATGTTGTAGAGGTTAGACATGATCCAACCTATGTAGCATATAAAAATCAACATGTGCAAAACAAAACAACATGATCATAGCAACTATGATAAAAGAAATAAAGACTATAAATGAAGGGTCAAAGGCCAACCCATCCAAGGTAAATACTAATGACTACAATAATCAACCATCAACCTTTAGGGCCACTACATTGAAAAGAACCAGATCTAACTTCGAAAGAAAGGATAAGTCCAAATACACAACCTTACCATTAAAAACATTAGAGCTATTAGACCAATGTTTAAAAAGTGGATGTATTCAATACAAACAGATGTTTGAAGCTTCTTGAAAGAAGCATGATAGACTTTGTGAGATAGACAAAGACCCCACTAGAGCAACAAAAGATGACCCTCAACTGCCTAAGTATTTCAATTTAGATTGTTTTTTCCATTATCATCAACTACCTAGTTATGAAATAGACTTTTGCCTTGGGCTGAAGGATGAATTACAAAGGATGATAGATAGGGGAGAGCCCTAGATCTTTCCAACCCAGTTTGGTCACAAAACTAGTTGATGTAGATCTATAAAGAACCATTGAATGCTAATGATAGCCCCTATGTTATTTTTGCATTCAACATTGATGATGATTGGAGACCTACAAGAGAACCATTCATCATTCAAGTACCCCTCTATGGCAAAAGTACTTCTTTAGCTTCCCACAACTCCACATCCTTCTTTGTCATAAGAATACCATCACAAGTGCCTCCCAAGAAACATTTTATTATCAAGGTTTCCCAGCCTAAGACAACGTAACTAGCCGTATCTAAAAAAACTACACAATGGCCTCCTATGATGGCTAAGACTATTGCCTCTTCTCACAACCAATAGCTAACCACAAAAAAAATTCAACCAAACAAATGAAGAAGCATAAGAAAAAGCCTAATAATAAGAAAGACAAGTAGATGGAGGCACAAAAGGAAGTGGACCCACGAAAGTTGAGTTCCATTTTCGCTATACCCATAGCCTTCTTTGCCTCAACCCCTTCAACAAGAAAGCCACAAGAGGACCAAAAAGCCTAGAAGAAAAACAACAAGGAAGAAACTCAACAACCATAGCCTAAGGCTACAGTTTGCATTTTCAAGTGCATGGAGGAAGTAAAGCACAACTAGGGCAAAAAGACCATGGCCAACAATAAAAACTTCCTTTGTGCAATAGACTAAGGCAGATAATTTCTCAAGCAAAAGAACACAACCTTAAGCTTGTATGACTTGATCATGACTTCCACCACACATCATGAGGTGTTAGTCAAAATGTTTACTTCCATCCTCATTAGTGAGGACATTCTTGCTAATGAGAAAGACATCCATGCAGTGATGATTCCTCTCTCACCAAGGGAGGAGAAGTCAACACCCTTAACATTTCATGATAGCAAAATTAAGGTGAATCCATAAAATGGTGAAGTAACTATAGCCCCTTTATTCATAAACATACACATAGGACAATTTAAAATGCATCGAGTGCATGTTGATGATGGAGCTACAACTAATGTCATTCCATGCACCATCGTTGAATGCTTGGGTCTAACTAAGAAAATACAATCTAAAACTATTGTAATTCTTAATTCCTTCAATGGATCAAGAGTTGATACTAAGGGGTCTATCTCATTAAATTTTATAGCAAATTAGAAATTCTCCACAACTACCAATTTCTTGGTGGTGGAGAAAACACCAAGATTCAACTTGATCTTGGGAAGGCCTTGGTTGATTGAATTACAAGTTCTATTCTTTCTCATCCATCAAGAAATTCACCTTCCTTATGAGGGAGAACATGGTTCTTCTAGCTTTCAAGAACATAGACATAGATTAGGAATCCAAAGTGAAGCTTTAAGAAGAAGCTCCTAGTCATGAAGAGCAATAACCCAAGAGAGCCAACAATGACAATGATAAGCAATAATATGCATTAT
Organism: Gnetum montanum; assembly: GCA_015680685.1. Taxonomy (NCBI): domain Eukaryota; kingdom Viridiplantae; phylum Streptophyta; class Gnetopsida; order Gnetales; family Gnetaceae; genus Gnetum; species Gnetum montanum. Next base: position 960,524 of record MNCI01004126.1, on the reverse strand, counting down.
GGGATGAACTCCATTTTGACATCATAAGCAAAGGGGATGACAAATATAATATTTTGTATAGTAGGCCTTACTCACTCCCTAATCTTGTAGAGAGTAGGAAGAATCAGGATGAGTGAAGTTTACCTTAACTTTGCCATGGTCCTATGACTAGATGCATTGATAGCCATGTAGCCTTACTTTTCTTTTGCAATTTATTTTTATTTTTATGCATATGTTGTTTTACTCTTTATGCATGTAGCCTAAGTTCATTTGCATTTTTCTTACCTATTTACTACAAAGTTTCTTTATTTTTACTTATGTTATCAACATCAAAAAAGCCTTACAAATATGCCTCTTTTTCACAACATGATCTACTAAGACCTTAAACTCACATCATGGTCCACTAAGACCTTAAACTAGCATCATGGCCCACAATGACCTTAAACTAGCAAAATAATAGTCTACTAAGACTCTAAACTAGCATCTTCATCTGCTAAGACTTTAAATTGACATTATGGTCCACCATGATCCTAAACTAGTAAAGTAACTATAACGCATCATGGTCAACCATGGCCTTAAACTAGCAAAACTATATAACCTATGCTTGCAATGGCCTAAAACTAGCAAACAAACCTTTTATTATTATCATATCTCTCTTTTCTTAGCTTATTATTGCATTGATTAGATATTTAATTTTATAACCAAAATGTCAACATAGCCATTCTTAATGTTTACAACGTTTACTACAACTATAGATACATATAGCTAAAAATAAAACCAAAATTTAAATTTAAAGTTAAAATGTCCATAACATACATAGCCATGGCCACACTATGCAGCAAGAATGTCAAAAAATAATAATCATTTATAACATAGTCTTGGCTAATCATAGCCATTAACATAAAAATAAAAAAAATAGCCAACAAGCTAAGCTGATGGAGGTTGCTGAGTGTCATTTGAAGGAGGAAGTGGTGGGTCATTCCCACCCTTACCACTTGGGCCACCAATGTCTCCTAAAGCCTAAAATGCAACCACATATAGCTAATTAGTAACCCATAGCCAAAGCCATAGCCTAAAAATAAAAACATAAAATACTTCTAAGCTATGGAGATTCTAGCTTCATTACTTTTGGGGGTAGAAGTGGAAGGCCTTCTTTCAAATGATGGAGGATATGGCCCTTCATCATGTTGACCTAGTCAACATTCCAAAGATCAATGCCACAAAGGATGTTGGTCGTATCCATGGGAGACCAAATAGGAGGCTCTTAGGTAGTAGTAACCATAGAGGTCTTACCTACAATAGTGGTAATTCGAGTAGTAGGGGATTGCTTCATTGTGAGAGTACTCTCAAAAAGCTGATAAGCACTCTCTACTTAGATCCCCTAGATGAAAAACTCTCTCTTGCCTCGTTTAACTGATTTCTCCTTGATCCACTTTAGGTAGACCCCATGATCTACCTTATACTATCACTTATGGACCTTTCATTTCTTACCCCACTCTAGGACCCAAGCACAGTGATCCTTCTAGTCCTTAACATTTTGAGAGATGAGATCCATCTACATACATTATTTCACCATCTCTTGTAGGACTACTACTTTGTCCTAAATGACATGCTAGTAGCAGGCCCAAGTGATCTCCTTGGTTTGCAATTTCCCTAAGTTAGCCACTTGGGCTTTCACAAAGGCTTTACTATCTTGGAGATCTTTAACAGTCTCCTCTTACCATTGAGTCTTTTTCCTTAGCATCATAACTTCATCTCATAGGAATTCATTGGACCTCTCTAGCTCCTATGAAGTTTTTGCACATGAAATTGCTAGATCAATAGCAATCTTGTACAACTTCAAGGGTACACTAGATATGCTAGAGGGAAGATTAGGCAAGGAGTATATCTCCATGTCTTTGCTAGGATTCCACTCCATAGAAGGCACTACACAAGAATGAAATACAACCATAAACATATTGCACAATCTAAGATAGCTATAACATAAATACAACCTATAACATAGCCTATTACTGAAGCACATAAAAAAAATCCTTATCTATCTTAGGTGAAACTAATCGATGATGTCCTTAGCCATTCCATGCATGAATTCCACTTTATTTAGAGTCTCTACCCATGGTTTCACACTAAACTTATGGATGGGAGCTTGTGTTGGTGGCTTAGAAACTACTCTAAGGATAACAATCATCAAAAGGTTAGGATGACAACTAAAGATAAACAATCAGATATAAGGAAAATATTAAGGCATGGGCATACCTGGCTCCTCCTCTTCCTCCTTAAGGATGATGATGGGGGATCTACTTGGCATTGCCTAACCAAACAAGGCATCTAGATCATCTATACTTACATTAGTAAATCCTTTAGTTGCAGGTTGCTTTAGGAGTACCTCTTCTGCATGCCTTTGTTCTACTTCCACAATAACTTGGGCTACCATAGTTTGATGTTTGTCTACAACCATAGCACATAGAAAATGGGTTAACACATGCAACCATAAAGTACCCATGATCTTTAAAACATGAAATAGCCAAATTTAAACAAAGCATACCTGTAACTACCTATTATGATGGACTAAGCTTAAACTTAAGCTTATTTGGAGCAAGCTAGTCTAATGTTGTTAGTGCCTCCTCCATAGGCCTCTTCAGTTTCATCCTAGCTACCCCTTTAACCTCCACACACCATCATCTAACATCCTAGACACTATCAAGAAACATGATAGGGTCGGATGAGTGGCGAGGTACCCCTACACTCAACCATACGAAATGAGCGTTGCACGCGCGATCCGGTCGAACTCCGCAGATGGACTAGTTATGGCACCTAGATAGTTAGCCTTAGGTCGCAGTTCGCTGTCTTCCCATCTAGACTAGTTTTGCATATGTCACGTATGGTTTAGTCTAGATGAGGTGTATGATGTGTTCTAATTCTAATGCTCCTCCTGATGGTAGTGGAAAATAATATTAACTAATCTAAGCTAAGAGGAAAAGGGTAAGAAAATCTAATCTAGCCTAACTGCGATGAGCAACCGATTCCTTAACTAGCTGTACACACCCGTAGATGCTCGTAGTTAAGTCATACTCACACCGTGCTATGAAAGCAATAAATAACATGAAATAAATAACAACAAAATAAACTAAGTGAATGCTGCAATGATGAAGTAATCTCAATCTTTATTGCCGGTCATGTGCGTGTCCAAGTACGGCACACTCGAATAAAGACTCCGTACAATTACATTCACCACACTACGGGCAGACACGGGAAAAATTCTAACTCGGGAGGGATCAAACTGCCAGAGCTTCGCTACACTAAAACTGGGATCCCCGAATAAGGGAGAGCTGCCTCTTATTTATAGAAATTGCGGCTAACTGCGATATAGCATACGCGATATCGCGGGGGATGCGATATCACATCAGCTGCGATATCGCGTACGCGATATCGCGACTGATGCAAACCACGTCTCATCATACCCCCACGACTGAATAAAAACTCATCCTCGAGTTACAAGGAGAACAAGCTTCAGTGATTACACAGTGGATAGGTATGGGATTATTAACTGGGAAAGGACATGGACTAATGTCGCAATGTGGGGAGACACAACACAGAGAAAAAACTGCTACAACTACAAAAATGTGGAACTCATGTAGTTCCTGGTGGCGATGGCTCCTCCATGGGTGCTTTCCCTTTATCACGTGCTCCAAGTTTTGAAGATTGATGATGCTGGAGAATAGCCTGGAGCTTCTCCTCTTCGGTCCGAGGGTCTTGTGCCGTCCATGTTGATGCTCCAATGTTTGATGGAGTCGGCACTTCCCACGGACAGGGTAGTTGCGGGAACATCTGATTAGCTTTGACGTACCATGCCGAAAACACCCGTCGTTCCTCTTCGTAGGCTCTGGCTCTGTCTTTGTATTCATGAAGTTCTGTCAACCATCGAGCCAAGTCGGTTGCCACATCTTTCTGTCCTTGATAGATTTCTTTTACCACCGAGAGTTTAGAATTTGGAACATCTAATTTTTTAGCCAACTTCTTTCGCTCTGCAAATTCTACTTCATATTTGATGTAGGTGGAAGCTACCTGCTGCTCGAGCTCTGATCTCAGGCATCCTGCTGTTAACATGGCTAGGTTGGCATATCGAAGGTTTGCCAACTCCATGTATTCAGTTAAGTCCTGGATCTGCAGGTCTCAGTTTTTAATTTCCACCTGGTGGGCATAGGCATAAGTGTCCACAATGGCCCCCCAATTAGTGTGCTGGGCACTGATGCAGTTAATTTGAGCTTTAGCCATCTGGATCTCCTTCTCCAGGATCTGTTTATACATCCCCACCTGATCACGAAAGTGCTCCTTCAGCTTCTCATGTCGTTTAGCCTCATTCTGCCATGCACTAATCTCGATGGTTGATTTCTGTCGACTAGCGTGCACCTCCTCCATTGAGAGGGTTCGATTTTCTTGGGCTAAACGGCTTATGTCTTGGTTGACTTGAATGAATTGTTCTCGTAGCCGATGAAAGTGCTCATCGAGAACATTCTTTTGCTTCTCCACAGAAGTCAACCGAAGGTTATCTGCAACCAACTGCTTATTCTCTTCCTGTAAGGCCTTGAGTGCCTTAAGATGCGCATGAGTTTGTGCCTTTGCTGCGGAGGCATCCCAAGTGGCCGTCTCCTTTTCTTTTGCCACCTTCTTATTTTCTGCAATTAGTTTGGTCAATTGCTCGGTTTTAAAATTGTCTAACTATTTTGCGGGAACCAATCGCAAGGGATCCCGCTGTGCTGCTTGTAAGGTGATGAGCTGCTCTTGTAATTTCTACACTTCAGCCTCAGCATGCTCAGCCCTTACTTTGGATATGACCAGCTTCCCCTTTGTCGAAATGAGGTCTGACTGTATTGCGGTTACATCCTGAGGGATGTCAAACAGGGACATTAAAACTTGTCCTGTTTGAAGCAATCTATCCAATGCATCCTCATGTTCTGCAGGAGTCATTGAGGTTCCAGCGATAGTTTGAGCATCCTGTGCTCCTGAAAGATCAGCCAGTGGCACAACAGGTACATTGAAAGATTCCTTGATGTGGTCAGTGCCCACTTCAGCTGCTCCCGTGGCATCCTGGTGTTGCATGACCACCATAGTGGCCCCTTCACCAGTCTCTAATTGAACATGGAAAGATGCCGCATTTCCAGAGACCTGTTGTGACCATCTGCTTTCCCCTCCTCCTGTTTGTAGTGACAACTCACCCCTTGTGCGATCTATTGAAATCGTAGGCTGGTTGCCATCATCGATGACACAGAAGAGATTGGCGTCATCATGACTTCCCCAACTAATTGTCTCAGCAATAGCCCTCAAATGGCTCATTGACAGTCTATAGTCTTGCAACGGCGGCTGATCCTAGCCTGTACCGGGTTCTGCTTCTTGTTGTTGGCTAGGCCCTGTGGCTGGAGGTTGACTGGGTCCTACAAGCTGAGTTGCAGGGGTTTCAGTCACTTGTTCTTCATCTTCCTCATCTGGTCCCAACTCTTCGCCAGTTCTCTTTCTTGGAGCTGGTGCTTTTAATAATTCAGCGTAAGAAGCATTTTGGGCCTTTCGGAGGACATCATTTGTATATCCCCGAATACCCGCCCGACGGCACAGTTTTTTGATAAGGCAGGGAAAAGGGAGTGCCATTTTTCCTGTCTTCCATTCTTCGAATCGCCTTAGGATCTCCGTCAAATATAGATGAGGAAGGTTAGCGTTAACCTTTCCCATCAACACTGCACATCCTCTTGCTGCATACGTTGATATTCTCTTTAAGCCTTTTGTGGGGAAGAGGTGATAGGTCCTGATTTTAAAATAGACTCGCTCTTCCGTGGTCAGCTCACCAAAAGCCTTATCTCTACCATAAGCCTTCTCTAGCCAATCCTTTCACACGTCAGGGTCTAATCGAGTGGATAACCGAGCAACATGGGGGCCTGAGTTCAGAAGGTTTAACACTTCCGAAATCTCTTGTGCAGAAAAATCCACTATCACACCACCCATGTTTACTGTGGTGCCTTGCTCTTTATTGTGCCAAAATAGGTACATCTCTCCTAAGTACTAGGCACCTTATTTAGAGAGGACAGGCCATAAGGGAGATCCTTTGAGGTGATCCCTAACAGCCTCAGGAGCAAACTCTGCAAACGATTTGAAGTTGAGTTCCACAATCACCGAAGCAATTGTGGACTTCGTGTGGACGGCCTGAACACATTCCGGGGGCAACGTGAGTTGTTGTCCCAGTTCAGGCGTAGCAGCTCCTCCTTTTGCTTGCCCGGATTGTCTGGTAGGAGGTTCATCTTGATGGATGCTGAATGAATGCACCTCCTATTCATGATGTTGTCCGGCATGGACTTGTCATCGACCTCTCCTAGGTTGTTTTGCGCCACCTTGGGTCGGACTCTTCTGTTGGGAGCGTTTCGGGGCCATCTGCAATCACACAGGCCAACATTAGTAAGGTTGTTTAGGAAATCAAGTTATACCTTACTACTTGCCTTAATTAAAGATCTGTTATTATTGTGTGATCGTGCCCGAAAATTATAATGATGGGTCCTATGACTTAGGTGGATGTATGTTTTAATATCCTAGTATACTTAAGGTCATATGATTTATGGCACAATTTATCTAAGTGTTAGAAGTAACTACCCTAATTGATGTCCTTTGGGCGATAAAAAATTTCAAAAAAGTTAGCCACTTTTCGGCAAGTGTCGCTCCCCCACGACTAAACTGAACACTCCGGGTTCAAGCAGGTTTAAACGGAATTCAAATCGGAGTACCAGCGCGCGAGATATTGTTGAGAAAGCAAGGGTCACTCCAGTGCAAGTCACAGAGAAAAAATTCAAAAACTTCCCCCCCTCTTGAATGCCAAATGAAGCTAAGTGTTGCAGAGGGGGCCCCTATTTATAGGAAGGAGGGACGCGATATTGCGTACGATACATCGCATACGCGATATCACGTGGGACACGATATCTCGGCCCAACTGCAATGAGACACCTGAAAGAAACCGAAATTTTAATGATTTTTCATTAAATTAATGTGTAAAGTGAGGACATTGGCAAGGATTAATGTATTTGAGGGTAATTACATAAATTCGAGAGGCACGTTGCATGATAAAGGTGTGAATTTTAACAATTAAAACTTTGGCGGTTATGAAGAAAAGGGAATGTAATGGAATATTGGAACATTAAAGTTTAGAGGGTTAATAAATGGGAAAGACATTTATGAAAAGTTAAGCTGAGGGTCAAAAATTGTGTGTTTAAGCGAGAGAATTAAGGAAGATTACAACAAAATTACACAAGTGGGTCCTCCCCAAAGCAGGTTTCAACCTATTATGCCCTTGTGTAATCACACTTAAAGTGTCCGTG
>MNCI01004126.1:939198-949950 GCA_015680685.1 Gnetum montanum | reverse complement strand
CGTACACACCCGTAGATGCTCGTAGTTAAGTCGTACTCACACCGCGCTATGAAAGCAATAAATAACATGAAATAAATAACAATAAAATAAACTAAGTGAATGCTGCAATGATGAAGTAATCTCGATCTTTATTGCCGGTCATGTGCGTGTCCAAGTACGGCACACTCGAATAAAGACACAGTACAATTACATTCACCACACTGCAGGCAGACACGGGAAAAATTCTATTGGAGGGATCAAACTGCCAGAGCTTCGCTACACTAAAACTGGGATCCCCGAATAAGGGAGAACCGCCTCTTATTTATAGAAATTGCAGCTAACTGCGATATCGCGTACGCGATATCGTAGGGAAGGACGCGATATCGCGTACGCGATATCGCGGCTGATGCAAACCGCGTCTCATCAGGGTCATTGTCATCAATGCTATCAGAAGACTCGTATTTTCTAACATCAAGATTCTTAGTGATGATGGATAATGTATTATCCATCCCCTCTAGTGAGTTCTAGGCCTGCACCATTGGATAAATGTGCTTTATCTAAGGCCTAGAAAGTTGGCTTGGATCTTGCAAAACCCATCATCCATTCATATACACCATGAGAAATTTTACGAACCTCTATAGATAACCTGTAAAAAATGCAAAGTGCATGTGGATTATTGTAGAGGTTTTAGCATAGAGTCTAAGGATCTCCTCCTAAAGTTGGGTAGTCAAAGTAACTGTCTAATCAAATCTAGTGTCCTCCATTAGGACCTTCTTAAAGGTTCATCCTTGCACTATGTCACTTACCTTATTTTGAGATACTAATTTAGGGAACACACGAGACCTAAACAAAGGATATGATTCCTTTGCATCAGGATTTGTGAAGCTATCCATTGAAATTCCAAAGTGACCCATGTTGGCACTAAGCTAGTCTAGAACTTCTTCATGATGGCCCATTTCTCTTACTATCCTAGTGGGAACTTTTGCCCCATTAGTAGGGACATTAAATAAGCCATGAAAGAGGACTACACCTATGTCCATGTTCACCTTCATACCTTGGAGGATGATGCTAAAATGACCAACCTTCTCATTAGAGGAGTGAAGGACATGCAACATCTCCATAGCAAGAATCAAAGGGATAGGTGCCATGCATACATCAAGCAAACTTACACACTAGATTTTTACTTGAATGTACGTAGGAGCTTCTCCCTTCAACCATGTGTTGGTGTCCCCTCACCAAACTTCAAGATGAGAGTATCCTTGTGATGTGTTCCTGAAAGTGGTATGGTGACACTAGCCAATGTGGAAGGCCTTGCAAAGTAACAACCAAAGTCTAGCATCAACATGAGAAATTTTAACAACTAGGCAAAGAAATAGAACACTTACAATTATAGCCATGAAACATTAGAAGCTATAGCATTTATTCTTACCTTTCCTTTTCTTCTTTGGTGTGGTTTGAGTGGAGCTCCCAGCTATAAGGGTTTGATTCATGCTATCAACATCTACCCACTAGTTATGCATCATGCTATCATCCTTGCACTTCTTGTATATAAGGTTGAATCTTGAGGCATATGCATCAAAGTTATCTCTTAACTATTAATGCACAATAGTTTTGATTTGAATCTTGGTGAATTCATCCAAAGTAGTTTGAGCCATTGCCAAGATTTGATCGTTGATGATTAAACCTTGATCATTGACCTTGTACCTACAAGAAATTTATGAAACTGATGAAATTAGGAAAGGTAGTCAAGCCAAAACATAAAAGAATTACAATAACCATGCTCAACCCTATACAGGATACATAGTGTTGGGTGGGTTTTGGAATAACATGTGGGCTCTATGTGCCACCATCAGAGTATTGTCATCATTATATCAACTATACTTTGGCATCATCTAGATCTTTGTAAGGTAACATGGGCTTATGGCATCTATTGGTTCTCTTGATATCTTAGGAGGTGGCTGGTCAATAATTAATATGATAACTAGGCTAGATGCCTAAGGCAATAGGGTCTTCACTATAACCTTGGCTACATCTATAGATAAGTGTGACCATAGCATCACATTGAAGTTCTTAATGAGGTAGGTAGGGAATTCCCTTGCCCCAAGTTGGAACCACAATGATAACTTTTCAAAAGGCATGTCATGTGGTGGGGTGTTGGTCTTGGGATGACCAATGTAGCATAGGATACCCACCAACTCCACAATGATGAGGATGGGCCTCCAAAAGACCCTACATGAAGCAAAGTAAAAACATTGCGACCAACTAAAATTCCTTAGCAAATTTAGAAAAAACATCTAGTTAGAGGTGAAATTAGCCTTTGTAAAAAGCTCTAAGGTGTTTATCTAAATTAGGTTAAGGAATTCACAAGAAAACATTATTACAATCTTGCGAGGCCTTACATTATGAAATTACTTAGTAGATTTGGAAAAAACATTTAGTTGGAGGTGAAATTAGCCTATGTAAAGAGCTCTAAGGTGTTTAGCTAAATTAACTTAATAAATTGCATAAAATCATTATTACCATAACCAAAATATCATAGCCAAAACTAAACCTTAGTCTAAGTTACGCATAAAGATAGAAAATAACATCTAAATTATGCATAAATTTAGAAAAAGCAAGCATAACTTTAGAAAAGCATATAAATTATGCAAAGCATGCATAAATTTCAAAAGAAAACATTTAAACTGTGCATAAATTTAGGGGAAAAAAAGGCAAGCATAAGTCAAGAAAAAATATCTAAAGTATGCAAAACAGTCATAAATTTGGAAAAAACATCTAAACTATGTACAAATTTAGAAAAAGCATCATAAACTTAGAAAAAACCATGTTGAAAAAAAGAAAAACATAAGTTATACATATCAACAACTTCCATTTTGAGATGTGTAATGTGCTATTACCATAATTTTTCTTTGTTCATGCAACCATAGCCAAAAAATTCATTAAAAATTCATTTGCACTTTGATTTTAGTGATTCCACCATGAAAAGAATCCTAAAATCATCAACCTTATATCCATGATCATTATAACCAAATATATATAATCATATCTGCATAAAACATAACTAGAATTTACCCAAAATTGTAGTTGTTACCATTAACCTCTTTTTGCACAGGGTTGGTAAAAAATTTGTTTGAGCTTCAAACAAAGTGATTCTACTATTGTTTGAGAGCTTAAATCAAGCCCTACAAACCTATCCTTGGAAAAAGTTAAATCCTTTTTCATTTATGTAGGAAAAATTTGTCAATTTGGATAATAATCTGAAAATGGCACAAACATCTTTATTACACATTCTTAGTAAAAAAAAATTTGTAGAAAATTTGTTTTAAGTCCAATCAAAGTGATTACACCTTCATTGGAAAGTTGAGGTCAAGATGTACTCAGTTACAACTAGAAAATAGCCAAAACCTTTTCCATTTTCTTAGAAAAAAATTCACAAAGGTACATGAAATGACAAAAATGACATGAGAAACCCAACTACACTATGGTACGAAAACAACCATAACTTTGTTGTTTCAAGGCCAAATTAAATGAGATAATAGCCATCAGAAAGTGTAAACAAAGGGCTACAAACATATGGCATTTAATTGTGAAAATATTTAGCCATTTCATTCAAATGAAATACACAACATTCCTTTCTTTTCCATTCCAAAATTTAAAAGATTTTCAAAACGTTGACTTTACATAGCCATGAAAATACAACTGAAATAGTTGAAATGATTGAAATCCATTAAACTTCACACCAAAATAATGGGGTAGGATTTTTTAAAAATTTAATTTTAACAAATCCTAAGACCTAGATCTAAAAAAATGACCTTATCCCAAAATTTTTGGAAAAAAGCATGAAACAACAAGCCCTATTTTTAAAATGAAATCCACAAAAGCTAAAATAATGAAAAAAATATTGATATACATGAAAGTAACCAAAATAGGAGGTTGGATTGCATTAGAGTTCCATTTTAATCCCTACACCAGAGTAGATATAACAAAATTGACTTCAACACATTGGAAACAAAACTAGAGAAACCATAGAAAACAAAGGCAAAATAGGTGGAAGTACCTACCTTGTAGTGGTGATGAACAAGGCCTAGATGGAGACAGGCTTGTGAACTTCTAATAGCTCCCTAGAACATTCATTCTTACCCCCCACACATCCATCTATCCTAAGTTTGACCTTGAGATGAGCCCACATAACCTAGAACCCATCTAAGCATCTTCAGCAACCTCGAAACCTCACCAAATGGACTCAAAACTAGTTAAAACTAATTGAAACTTTAGGATTTGGTGTTTCCACAATGGGGGAAGCTTCATCCGTGCTAAGAATCTCACCCTTAGTGTAGATAGATGGGGGAAAGCCAAAAGTGACCTAAATCAATGACCTAGTAGCCATTTCTCAAAGCCCAATGATCCCTAGACCCTACCAAAACCCTTTGAAGCTTTTGAATGCTTAAAAGTAGTCAAATATGACAAAAAATTACCATCCCCTCCTATCCACACTAGGGACATCATGCCCAAAATAGAAGAAAATTAGGAGACTACATGAGGCACTTAGAAATTTCCAAACTAATGAATTTTGACACCCAACATTAATTGTCGATCCCAGTAATCCTAGAGGTTGACATGCATGGTCAATGACTATCAATCTAGCCTAGATCTAAGTTTCTTGGTTGAGATAGACCATATCCACATGGAGACTCCCACCCTCATCATGGATGAAAGGAGGAAGCCTGAAAACCCTCTCACAGCCTTTAAAGCTACTAGATTTTAAGCTTATACATTGATGGCTAATACCAGCAACCCTATGGACACTCATGCATAGCCAAATTGATCATAAAAAGTTAAAAAGCCCTTTTCCCCAATCTTCCACATTGAGCAAGGAAGCCCAAACATGGAAAAAGGTGAGGGAAGTTCAAAAGTTTTTTAATAACCCTTGAAACAATCAAATTTTAACATAAGGTATCAAAAATCAATGCTAGAAACCTTAGGAGCTTGCATGTATAGCTAGAAATGATAGAAAATGGTAAAAAGAAGGGTCCTCAAGTTTCTCCATGCTAGAAGTTTCCTCCTCCATGGTGCCCAAGGTGGAAGAAAGAGGGGAACTTTGGGGGTACCTTCAAATGACCTCTAGACACCTCAAGCTAACATTCTACAACTTTACAAAAACCCTACAACTTGTTCCATACCTCTTGAAGTCCTTAAACCTTATAAAAGTGATCATAAATGACCAAAAGTTTGTTCCCATTATTTTCCATGCTGAGCATAGAATCCCTAGCATGGAGCAAAGGAGGAAGCTAGAAAAATACTAAATAACTTCTAAAATGAACAAATTTTAACAGAAGGCATTGGTAATTGACACTAGTAACCTTGGAGACCTACTGACCTAAAACAATGCAAACATCTAAAAAACTACTTCTTCCAAGTCTTCCACACTACGCATACTACCCTCAATGTCGAAGATATGGTGGACACTCAAAAACTCTCTAAGAAACCTCCACGTTGGCCAAAATTGAGCTCAAACCCTAGTCCTCAACCTTGACAACAGTGGAAGCACACATGGATAATTGATTAAGGTTAAAACTAATATAGATATAAGATTTATGGTTCTTCCACACTAGGGATCCTTTTTTTCATGCTAAGAACTATATTCCTAGCTTGAAAACACAAGGGGGGAACTTGTTTAGAGCTCCTAAACACCTCAAAATGATGTCAAATGATCTTACATTCACTCTGGAATCCTGTTAGCAGAAATGAGAGCCTTCAAACCTCAAGAAACTAATGTCAAATAGCTAAAAGATGATTCCCCCTAGTTTTCTACGTTGAGCATCCTAGTCTCAACATGGAAAAATGGGTAGAACATCAAAACCCACTTGGGAGCATTCAAAATTACCAAATTTTGTCATGGAGACATAGCCCTTAGCCCTTGCCACTTGGAAAGGTAACATGCATAGTCGATTGTGATCCAAATTGGCCTAGATCTGGGATTCTTACTTTTTTCATGCTGAGGAAGGTCCCTTCCATGCTAGGTAGTGTGAAAACAAAGGGGAAACCTACTTTTCCACTTTTGGTTGCACGATGACACTATTAGAGGTCAAAGATCTATGTCAGAGAAGCATAGGATCTCATAGCCCTGATATTTTTCTGGTTTGACCTCATTTTAATCTCCAAAATCCATTCCTATCAATCTTTCATATTGACATAACTCCCCCAATGTGGAAATATTGTGGAATGCCTAAAGTACCCTTAAATAGCCTTCAAACATGCTCAAGATCATCCAAAAAGTTGTAGAATCAAAGTATACAGCCCTAGGGGCCTAGAAACCTAATCAAAGTTCACCTAAACTAGTTTCAATTTACAAAATAAGTGTTTCCCCATTCTTTGATGCTGAGGATGCTATGATTAGCATGAAGAAAGGGGTGAATCCATTTTGACATGTTTCAACACTCAAAATAACCTCAAATTCCCTCAAAATAAAGCTAAGGGATGTACAACTTCAAGATCTAGGTTTTAGCTACTTGTTTGATCTGGCTGATTTTTTGATTTTCCATGCTGATCCCCCTTTCTTCCATGCTAGCTAGTGTGGAAACAACAATGGAAGTCTCTAGAACCTACTTTTTGGCCTTTACAATCCTCTAGAGTGCCCCAAATTTGATGGATCTAGCCCTACACCACCTTAGAAAGGTTTCAAAACATCAATTTTGGACCATTGAGAATTTTGAAACCTATTTTCCTTGGTTTCCCTAGTAAGAATCCCTATTTCCACACTAAGCCTAGCATGGAAGCCTCAAAAAACTTGATTTTTAGGTCCAAATAGCCTAGAAACAACCTTGATTGATGCTCAAACTCATCTAATAGACTTATAGCCTGAAACATGGCCTAGTAAGTTCTAAAATAGAAAAAAACTAATGATTTTTGAACTAATATAGCAAAATTTTACCATATATAGACTATTTTGCTTAATTTTTACCTTATTGCATAATGTTTTGGCTTGTTTTTAGACTTGTGTTGCATTGTTAACCTTATTGACCTTCTATAGCCTTTATATAGCCTTATATGTCTTATTATAGCCTCGTTTGCCTTCCTTGGCCTTTAAATGGTATTAAATAGTGGGTTTTGATCTTCTCTAACCACTGTTTGACATCATGTGACCATGACCCACTAATGCCTTAAACTAGGATCATAGTCCACAAAGACTGTAAGCTAGCATCATGGACCATTGAGGCCTAAAGCTACCAAAATTGTGGCCTTTATTGATCATTTGTAGCATTATTTCTTATATTTCCACTTGCTTGAGCCTCATTTAATGCTTATTGGCCTCTATGGCACTTTCTCAAATTGTCCTTACCTCATTGATAACCTTGGATGGTCTTGATTACATTAGATTTGCATGTGTTTGCAAAATTTTATAGCATTTTAGCATTATTTATTCACTTTTACCTAGGTGCCACTTAATATGCTTTTGGTTGATATGAGTACCTAGATATAAATCAGTTTGCCTTTGTATCTACATGGACCTCATGGAGATGTTGAATAGTGCATTGACCCTGATTACTTAGACCTTGAGCCTGAGAATCTAGTAGATCACATAGCCTTAATAGAGAAAGCTCTAGAATGACTTGAAAACCTAGTCAAAACCCTTGATTTAGAGGTAAGAAACATAACCAAAGAGTCTCTAGTTGAGGTTCCTAACACAACACGCAATGGTAAGGAGAAAATCCTTAAACTATGTTCATCAGTGGAGCCTCAATATGCTCAAGACATCACCAAGGTCTTACAAAGTAACATTAAGGTCTTTGCTTGGTCATATGAAGATATGCCAAGCCTAGATCAATGATTAGTCCAACATAACATCATACTATACCCTAGCATTAGACCAATTAAGCAAAAAGTGTGTAAAATTAGACCTAATTTGGCCCTAGTAGTTCATGATAAAATCTCAAAGCTTTACTAAGCTGGTTTCATTAGGGTTGTTAGTGACACAAAATGGGTGTTCAACATAGAGGTAGTCCCTAAGAAAAATGGAAGTATCTATATTTCCATTGATTTTTGAGACCTAAATAAAGTGACTATCAATGATGACTTCCCTTTTCCTAGTATTGATCAATTTATCGATACTACGGCTAGACATGCCTTGTTGTTCTTTATGGATGGATTCTTGAGATAGAACTAGATTAGGATCAACCTAGAGCATTAACTTAGCATTACCTTCATGACCCCATGGGGGGTCTTTTGCTATATTATCATGCCATCTGGCCTTAAGAACACCAAAGTGACCTATCAATGAGCCATGACCTATATATTCAACTATTACATGCTAGGTTTTCTTAATCATTATGTAGATGACATAGCCATTAAGTCTGAAGTGGCCAATAACCATGTTAATAACCTAGACCTTATTCTTAAATTATTCCTCAAATAAACTCTTAGGTTCAATCTCAAGACATGTATCTTTGATGTCAAGATTGGTAAGATGCTTGGCTGTGTACTCTCTGAAGCAGGGATATGTGTTAATCTTGATAAAGTTAAGGCCATATCTAAATTAGTGGAAACTATCATCCTTAAGAAGATTTGGGGATTACAAGGTAGATTATAATTTATTTGTAGGATTATCACAAGGCTTATAGATAAGTCACAATCCATGCAACACTTTCTTAAGAAAGGGCTTTACTATATGTGGATAGATCAATGCCAAGAGGCCTTTGTAAACCTTAAGCAAGATTTAGATACTTAATAATCAAAGGAAATTCAGAACTCATGGTTAATCAAGTAACCAAAGTTTATGCATGTAAAGCTAAGCACTTACAATCTTACAGTGACCAAGGGAAGTAATTGTTACAACAATTCACAAACATTGATAGCCAACACATACCCTAAAATGAGAATGCTATAGTCAATGTGATTTCAACATTACCCATTAGTGACACTAGATGTGTTTAGCAAGTTACCCACCTTAATGGTAGACTATGCTACTCTCATCACACAAAACACTAAGGATGCCTTTGTGGTCATTGTTCATACTGATCCCCCCAAGGAGTGTATGACAATATTAAATTTTACCTTATGCATGGAAAATCCTCATAAGGCTTGACTACTACTCAAAAGGATGTATGTAAGAAATCGAAGTAGTATGTCATCATAGGTAATAACACATTATGTCCAAAATCCTATGATGACATACTCCTAAAGTGCTTAGGCAAAACTAAAGCTAGAATAGTCCTAGAGGATGTTCATGAGGGTGTTATTGGGGGACATGTAGGACCAAGAGCTATGACCACTAAGATTAGATGGTTAGGCTATTATTTGGCCCATATGGAAAATGGCTACTTGCAAAAGGTTAAGCATTATGACACATGCCAATGATATAGAAACCTTATATATGTATCACTGATTGAGTTACACACCACTAAGATAAAATGTTCATTTCAAAAATGGGGGTTGGATATCATTGGACCTATAATGCTTAAGTCTTTAGTAGGGCATAGCTTCATCATCACCACAATTGAATACTTTACAAAGTGGGTTGAAGCTATTCCCCTAAGGAATACTACATCTAAGCAAGTTTGCAAATTCATCCTAGATAACATTATAGTTTGCTTTGGCATACCCATGACCATAGTTAAAGATAATGGACTATAATTTAGTAGCCAAAAAACAAAATATTTCTATCTCAACCTCGGCATTAAGAATTCTTTCTCATTTCCTTATTACCCTCAAGCTAATGGACAAGTAGAAGCAAGTAGTAAGGCCATTATCAACCTACTTAAAAAGATGCTCAACAACAGAAAATGCATGTGGCATGAGCGACTTGTCCATGCACTATAGGCATATGGAATGAGCTATCACATGGCAACTAGTATGACCCCTTATAATCTAGTTTATGGATTTGAAGCTATTTTACATCTTGAATTGCAGGTGCCATCGCTTTGAGTATCCTTGACCAACTTTACCAATGATAAGCAAAAAAAGGAGTTGTGGACAGCAGCTTTGGATTTCGTAGAGGAGTAGTGTATGAAAGTGCTTTCTCATATTGAGTACTATCAAGAGAGGAAAAATTAGTAGCATCACCATAACTTGCCCATGCGTAAGATCAAAGAAGGTGACTTGGTCCTCAAAGCCATCCTTGAGCATGTGGACAAATTCTTAGCCAACTAGGAAGGGCCTTTCCTTGTCACCAGAGCCTATGGGAATGGTGCATTTAGAATAGCTAACATGGATGGGAATGAGCTGACCAATCCAATCAATCATTCCTATCTAAAGTCATACTACATTTATCTGATCATCATTGACAATAAAGTCTTCTTTCAATAGTCTACTATGACCTTAAACTAGCAACATGGCCTACTAAGGCCTTAAACTAGTACCATGGCCTACCATGGCCTTAAACTAGCAACTTTGATGACCTAGATAGCCTAATTCTCATGTGGCTTGTATGCAATATAGTGTTATAATATGTAATCATGTTTTGTATTCTTTGTTGATGCCTCTTACTTCAACCCTCTAGACACCAACAAAGAAGGGCCATTGAAACACCACAAAAATTTGCATGTTATAACCAATTTCTATCATGTAGCTTTTACTCCATGAAACCTGAGGTAAAAACTTCATTATAAGTGTGAAGATGATAATCCAAAGCAAGAAATTTCACATACTTTATACTTTTGGATTTGAAAATTACCTCATAAGTGGTCAAAGTCTCATTCCCCAAGTGAAAAAAATCACCAAGTATCTATATTTAGGGTTGGGGTGGGGTGGGTAGAATCTTATGGGGTTTGTTTTTTT
>MNCI01004126.1:916817-939132 GCA_015680685.1 Gnetum montanum | reverse complement strand
AATGTGGAAGTTTTTTCTGAGTGTGGAGTCTTCATGCCTAATATTGAAAATTGCATTCCCTAGTGTGGAAGCCACAATAGCTAGATTTCAACACTTCATGTACTCCAACATTGACCAGCCACTTCAAAAAGCATGGTGGAGAGCTCAACATGGAAGATTCATCTCCAATGTGGAAGGTGTGCCCCTGTTACTATTTATAGTAAACTAAATGGCCATGAGGAAAGGTACTTACTATGTAAATTAACCTCCCAAATTTGGAAACCCATATCACCTAAATTTGGCAGCCATTTTGTAGCCATTTTATAGCCATTTTGCAGCCAAATCATAGTGATTTTACATCCCCATTCATTGCCCAAAACCAATAAAAACCAACCTTAAACACCATTTGCAGGTCTAGCAACTTTTGATATATAGACACTTTTGTGATTCCACAATCTTTAGATAGTTCAACACTTTACATTGAAATACATTAAGTATATACACATTTTTAAGCAATAATTCCACACTTGGGGCATTTTCAAGCACTCAAGAGTTCTTGCAATCTCCCATGTTTTCATCCTCTTGAATCCTAGCATGGAAGCACTATCACATTTATATTTGTGAAATTTGGTGTCAACTTTATATTTTTGGGATATCCATATCCCAATGTTGAGTAATTTGGCATCCAAATTTTCCACTTTTCTCACCCCCGACTTGTAGCTATTACAGATCTGAGATTATAGCATAGAAGGTTCAATAGCATCGAGAGTGGTAGGACATCAAAATTGTGCAGTTGATCACATCAACTTCAATGGACCCTGAATCCTCATCCAAGTGAACCTCATTGTTACATGTTTAGGCACCATTTGTACACATTTCTCTAGCTTATGTTTCATTTTTTCTCAATCAAGTTTTAAGTTTTACGTTTTGTGTGCAAGATACATTTGTTCATTTTCTGTGCATTATTTAGATCTATCATTAGTTTCAACATTGTATTATTATCACATTTTTCACCTTTTAAGTCCCTAGTTAATCTATTGGATTAGCCAAGATGCCCTGAATCTGATTTTTCATAAAGGCATTGGGGATTCATGGGTTGAGGAACTACTGTGCACTGAATCTCCTTTGAGTTTTTCTAGTGATCAAATTTTTTGGTTGCAACATATATTGCATACATATTTAAAACGATTATTAGTAACAAATACAAGTGCCACTCTAAAGATGAAATTAAGTGTTCAAAAATGGATTCATGTTCATTCATAATATGTCTCTTATCATCAATTTTTTGTTAATGGTAAACTATTTATTCTTAGTATTCAATCATTATGTATGAGAAAAAAATGTTTTAGTTTTCTCATAATAGTTTCTTAGCCATGGATTTAACATTCAACACTAATATGTATGAGGTAAGTAACATATATTAATTTTAATGTTAAATAGCTTTTGTAGAGATAAACATGCAATGATACTAACCCATATTTCTTTTTGCATGCAATATTCACTTTATTTTGTTATGGTTTTTGATAAACATGATAATGAAATTCTAGTTGCATGAGTCATATCATTAAGAGATATAAGGAAAGATATTCAATCTTGGTTTCAAGTAATAGTTCAAAATGATTTTCAAGAAAAACCATATTGGAAAGTTACATATATTTTAGTAGATCTTCCATATACTACATCCATAAAGTAAAACTTTATTATTTATAATTAATACCCTTCTTTGTGTATTTTTTAATTTTTAATCAAATGTATTTGGCTATAAAATTTTTAATATTTCTTATATTTTCAATTCTATATATGCTAGGTTGGTTATGAATTGTCAAGTATTGCTATGGTTGTTTCATGTACATCATGCATGGTTAAAAAACGTTGGAAATAAGCTTAAAAATAAATCTAATTTTAAGATTATGAATGTTGCACTTGGTCATATAATGCATGGGTGCAAGAGTGATTATGAAGTAAAGAATAAATTACATTAATTTTTTTAAAAAATTCAAAGAAGAAGAAATATTTTTGCAGTATTTTGAATGAACATGGATGGTGAATGAGAAGTATTATAAGTATCATATTTTAACAATTGTTAACTAATTAGTTATTATAAATTTTTTCCAAAAAAAAAAAATTAATGTATTCCATGTATGTGGGCAAAAGCATATAGAACTTTACCACATGCAAATCAAGGAAAAAATAAGATAATTGAAGGATATCATGCCTATTTGAAGTACAAGTTTTTATCTGATAAACATAGAAGAAAAGGTAAAAGAATAGATCGGTTATTTTTTTATCTTTTGAAAGTTGAGCTTAGATGTAAACATGGTAAGCATTTAAAAGATGGTGGATTTTGTAATAATACAAACAAATGAAAGGTTATTGAAGATTAATGTAATAAAGCTTTAAAAATAAGTGATATTAATTATGCTTATGATCCAGAAAGTAATGTGTATTGGGTACGAAGTCAAAATTATGATACTATAGATTTAAGTTATTGTATTACAAATATAGAGAAGATTCCTATCTATATTTGTTCATAGGAATCTCTTAGAAATTTTTGCAGACATGTTCTAAAAGTATACATTAAAATATTTGGTGAAGTCAAGACATATACTCTTGATTTTCATGGTTTTAAAGATGAGTAGGTTAGTGGAAAGAGAATATTTTCTCAAATAATGAATCAAATTTCTTCTTCTAAACTAGAGTCTCAAAAAGATGAACTAAAAAAATGTGCATTGAAGAATTACCAAATACTACAAACAATATTACCTGATGATTTGGAAACATTGTTACAAGTTTTGCAACTTCAAGAACAAATATTTCAATTGTGTTTTCCATTAGAAAATATTAGATTTGAGAAAATTGAAGAAGCATTGGGACCAAGCAAAAGAATTAAGAGTTGAATTTGTCCTATAAAAAGCAAAAAATTATTAAAATTAATATCAAAAGAAACTTCTCAAGGTTTAGGAGTAGGAATTGTGAAGGATGATAGTCATTTCACTTTTTCATTGTTAAAATAGGAGAGAAAGAAATTTCCAAAATAGCTATATCTTGAAGAAAGTAACAGAAGTGCTTCTATAGCATTAAATGAAAATGTTATAGGGTTTCCTTCTAACTCTTTACATTTGAAGAATATAACAAATATCTCAATGTTTTCTGATTGTTACATACATCAATCAAAGAAAATTTTGTATTTAAGTATTGAGTTAAATGTTGAAGGTGTTGATTAAAAAATTATAGGTATGTCATTAGTTGAAAATATCTTCTTTATACCTTATTTAAATTATTTTTAGTTGTTTTAATTTTCATCATAGAATAGAATGATCTTTTTTTGTTATCATTTTATAGTCACATATACTCACTTATACCATGGATTTTAGATATGGAGAGAAGATCTAGTGGGCTAGTTCTTAGGGTATTTCATCTATGTGTATTAAGGTAGTTCCTTGTGTCCTTTTTCAACATACTATGTAATGATTTTAAGTTTCCTAATACATTTGTTAAAGTGTTTACTAAGATTTCAAAATTTTCCTTTTGTCTTTAAATTGAGTTCTTTAAGTTTATTAGCTTGGAGCTTGAGGAAGAGAGACTCTGTAGCTATTGTTGAAAATGAGACCATGGCCATGATCACTTTCTTGTAAGAGAAAAAAAATAGTAGCTAAGACAAAGGTCTTACATTACTAGAGGATTATAGAGGATAAAGTCTCATTTTCCTTGGATATTATCTAATAAAAAATATTGTCTACTTTAACTTCATAATACTTAATGTTAGTTATTATGCATCAATTATATTTTGAAATGCATGAAATGAAGCAACAAAAAATGATAGACATTTTAATTAATATTATGCAATCCTTTGTATGCTTTATATTGTGTGCAAAATGAATTCTAAATCAAGAGTTATTAGTTCAATGACTAAAATCTATGTATTTGTTGCTATTAATGTTTAGGTTTCAAATTTCAAAGATCGCATATGCTAGTATAAATATTCTAAATTTCATTTGTGTAATGTATTTCAAAAAAATAACTAAGAGCATTTTGAATTTTTTGTACATACATTCATACATATCTTAAATTTTTTTTTCAAAAAATGTGTGGGGACAATAGTCTACAATAATAAGAATAATGAAAATGAAGGATGTGACCAACGAATTGCTAGTGGGAAAGCTACAATTGATGAAGCCAAGTCATAGAAATGGTGGGTGAAACATCCCAAAATAGGGTTATTCTATTCAATTAAGGAATAATAGGAAAATGCAAAGATCTTAAAACATGATACTATCAAAAAATCAAGCTAAACAACATACTCAATTTTGGCATGAAAACACACATTGCTAATTTTAGACTGGGCATAGCAAGCATCAAATATAGCAGTAGTTTAGCTATGCATCTAAGGAGCTTTAATGTGGTTTTATTAGGGTGTAAGCACTCTAGAGGTTCCATAGATAGTTTACAGATGTCACCAAACATGATTAGTAGTCTTTGCTTATGAAAGAATTGCATATCTCTATGCCAAGCATTGGAGGCTCTCAAAACACTCAAGCCCTAGTACAGATGGGATGTGTATTCATATAGAATTGTTATCACAAAAATTCTAACAGGAAAGCAATATGGTAATAAAGACATGGCTTCATAGAGTCATAATATCTTGAATGATAGATCTTATAGATTAAGATTTTTGAATCTGATGAGATGCGATTCGCATAGGCCGTGATATTGTGTACACGATATCGTGTCCTTCGCGATATCGCATCCCCCATGATGTCGCATACATGATATCGCATCTTCCCTACGATATCATGTATGCGATATCACAGTCCACCACCATATCTATAAATAATATGTGGCTCTCCCTTGTACAGGTATTAGAAAAATATAAGTAGCGAAGCTCTGGTAGTTTGATCCCTCCAGAGTTAGATTACTTTTCCGCGTCTACCCACAGTGTGATGAATGTAATTGTACGGTGTCTCTATTCGAGTGTGATGTACTTGGACATGCACATGACTGGCAATAAAGATCAAGATTACTTCATCATTTCAGTATTCACTTTGTTATTTATTTATTTATTTANACGGTTGATCAAGGAATCGGTTGCTCGTTGCACTAAGGCTAGATTAGATTCTCTTACCCTTTTCCTCCTAGCTTAGCATAGTTAATCTTACATTCCACTACCTTCAGGAGTAGCGTTAGAATTAGGAACACATCATACACCTCGCACTGGACTAAACCATACGTGACAAATATACAATACTAGTCCAGGTGGGAAGACAGCGAACTATGCCCTAAGGATAACTGTCTAGGTGCTACAACTAGTCCGTCTACGGAGTTTGACCAGATCGCGCGTGCTACACTCGTTTCATATGGTTGAGTGTAGGGGTACCTTGCCACTCATCATTGCTAGTTATCTAGATTACTTATATCATTCAAGGTCGTTGTATAGGATGTAACGATATATCTCTTAGAAAGACGTAATTATAAAAAGTCACATAAATTCACACACAATAATGCCTCTCCTACAAGACGATAATAATGCCACACTTAGTGAGGGAGTTCATTGGAGAACCAATGAACTATATGACAATGAAGATTGGAGTATACAACTTGAAGTGGGAGTTTCTTATAAACATGAACAAAAATAATGTCATCGCAACACACGAAAGCCTAACTTACAAGATGACGATGAATGCCCACTGGCCACTACAAGCTTAACACAAATACAAGAGGCTGTTCGAATCTCACGTAGGCATTATAAAGAGAGCCATCTACCTCGGCTTGATTTAAATAACTTTTCAAAATTTTCAGGAGGCTATGACTTAGATCCACAAGAACATTTACTAGCCTTCTACGATGACTACACATGGAACAATATTGATAATGGTTGGTAGAAACTTAAGCTCTTTCCTATGATACTCGTTGACCTAGTTAAAGTATGGTATAGATTGTTAAAACCAAATTCAATATGATGCTGGTCAACAATGGCAGAGGTCTTTAACAAAAAATATCAAACCTACGCAAGAGTGTCAACCTTGAGGAAACAAATCCAGGAGTGGAAACAAGCGAAACATGAACCCTTGGACATGGCCTTAGAAAGATATTATTCACTATTAAACAACCATCCAAGCCATGGGTTTTCCGAGGAAAGGCTAATGTGCAATATCGTTGATGAGCTACATAATGAAACAAGAGAGACCTTAAGAACATATGCCCAAGGTCAACTATATGAACTACGAACCCATTATATAGAAGAGCTTATTAAGCGGGTAGCAAAAGAAGAAGGAGAAATAGCTACATGGGAGAGTGTTGAAAGACAACAACAGGACCAAAATTTCAACTTAACAAAGGTCCCTGATCATAACAAGGAGAGATCAACAAATCTCAAGGTGGAAACATCATCTTTGCCAATACGACAATTGTTAGAAGAAGCTGAGGCAAAGATCAATAAGATGTTGGAATGGATAAATCAAAAGTGTGGAGAATATATCAACATCATTGGAGATAGAGTTTTGACAACCCAAGAAGTAGGAAAAAACAATAGAAATTCGGAGAAAAAGACTAAAGGGAATAAGTGCTCAACTGCCAATCCTACGTACGAATGCAACATATGCCTGTACGATCACCCTAAAGGCCAATGCCCAATATTATTACATATACATGAGCATTGGGAAAACATGTTACATCCAAAGTTCGTACAGAGATACTATGTTCGATCACAGTGGCAACAATCCCAGTCATGGGGGAATCCACCCCTAGACTGGAGGCACCCTTCATATTATCCGAATCCAAATGCTTATCATGTTCAACCTCCTATTTCTCCAACTAGGCCAACATACTCTATCTCACCACCATACTATTCTCCACAATACTACCAGCCCATACCTCCAACACAACCACCACGTTGTGCACCTTACATCCCTCCTAACTTTCAACATTCTTATCCTTTCCCTTTTTCCACAATGCCACCAACTATTCCCAAGGTATTTGTGCCACAGCAACAACCCACGAACAACATTTGTGCTACTGCTATTAACAGCAGTGAGAAACCTCAGCAACATTAAAGGCATCCTTTCTTTAAACATGGATATAGGAAGGGACAACACAATTTCGAGGCCACTGCACCTTCCAACCCAGCACAAGTCCAACAATGTGGTGCACCCTTACCTTCAAACCCAACACCTCATGTAACTTTATCAGAGCCACCAACTAACACTCCAACAACAATACGGCCCAATGAACACAACCATGGAAGACAGCATCCTAATCCTTGCATACCATCTAACAGTCCTAAATATCATAGTGGGTCAACTCGTTATCCGGGAACTACATCGTATAAAGTACCCCACTGTGCTTATTATGAAGTGTGTGAAATCCAAGGTGATAAGTATGGACCAGTTTCAATATTTCCAACATGCAAGGATCCTTATTTTTCATTTATTAATCCTTGCCATCCTCAACTAATTAGTTATGGGGGATATCCCCCATTTCAATAACAAGAAGGATTAATAAATATTTTTCATTTTCTTTGATTTTACAACTTTTTGTTTTCCAGTTTTTAATTTTTTAATTTTTTGTTTTATCTTTTTATCTTTTTATCTTTTTGTGTTTTTGTGTGGTTTTCTTTTTACGATTTTGTAAGTAATCTTATCTATGAATAAAACACTCATGTGGATCATTGGTTGAGGTTTGTTTTATGTTATTAATTCATGAGTGATCAATTATTTGGAACAGTGAGCCCATTACACCCACTCATCCACTCTATAAATAAGAGGTTCTGTTCGAGGGTACAATGATATTCTTGAAATTTCTAAACTTAAAATTAATTTTGTGTTCATTGTACCTAGAATGAAGAAGGTTGGACCAAGAGGGAATGATTAGGGTGTGACATCAAGGGGACTTGTGGATTCTCTTTGGTGACATCTGTGGGAGTTATCATGCAATGTGGTTGTACTAAGATCCTTGTAGATCTAATGAAAAATGGGAGTAAGAGTAATCAAAAGGGCACTTGAAAATAAAACGCTGTTCTAGGGGGTCCCATTGGAAAGACATGCACCCATGTCTAAGGGTTGGCAACTTCTTTGAATTTAGTAAAGTGAAAAAAAAGGAAAGAGAAAAAGAAAAACAAAGTGCCATAAAACAAAAAGCACTCCTCCCTTGCATAAAATGCCAAGTGATCGTACGCCCTGTTTTTATGGTACTCTCATAGTTGTTCACCATGGGATGAAACAATGCAATGTCACTGATTAGAAGAATGAACTTGATCCTGATCTTGGAACGATGGGTTAATGACACCTTAATCATGCTTTACACACAGGATTCATTGTGCCCTGGGTCAATCACCTCATGTCCCAATCTCTACGATCCCTTCTATAGTTCGTCTCACCTTACTATTCATGTAATTGCAGCTCGTCTCCCGTGTAGCATAGAATTTTCATCTCATTTCGGTGATATTTACATGTGTGTGTTTTGTGGAGTTAGTGTGGATTACATTTAACCCTTCTAGTACCCACAGACACTTTAAGTGTGGTTACACAAGGGCATAATAGGTTGAAACATGCTTTGGGGAGGATCTACTTGTGTAATTTTTCATAATCTTCACTAATTCTCGAGCTCAAACATACAATTTCTTACCCTCAGCTTCATTTTTCATAATTTTCTTTCCCTATTATTATCCCTCCAAATTTTAACGTTCCAATGTACCATTACATTCCCTTTTCTTCATAACCGCCAAATTTTTAATTGCTAAAATTCACATCATTATCATTCAGAGTGCCCCTCAAATTAATGAAATTACCCTAGGATATCTTAATACTTGACAATGTCCTCAATTTACACCATTAATTTCAAGAAAATCATTAAAAATCTGGTATTTTTCATGTGTCCCACATCACTGGGGATGAGATATCACGTACGCGATGCACCGTACACGATATCACATCCTATTTTCCTATAAATAGGACACCCCCGCTACAACACTTAGCATCATTTTTCCATTTATGCGGGGGCAATTTTTGAAATTTTTCTCTATGACTTGTGATTGCGCGACCCTCGCTTTTTCACTCATATCTCGCTCACTGCTGCTCCAATTTTAATTCTGTTTGAACTTGCTTGAACCTGGAGTGTTCAGTTTAGTCGTGGGGGAGGGACACTTGCTAAAAAGTGCCCAAATGTTTTGAAATTTATCATCGTCCAAAGGACATCAATTAGGGTAATTAACACTAACACTTAGAAAAATTGTACCAAAAATCATATGACCTTAGGTACACCAGGAGATTAAAATGAAATCCACCTAAGTCATAGGACCCATTATTATAATTTTTAGGCACGATCACATGATAACATAAGATATTTAATTAAAGGCATGTAGTAAGGTATAACTTGAATTTGAAAACAACCTTATTAACGGTTGGCCCATGTGATCGCAGATGGTCCTGAAACATGCACAGTAAGGGGGTCCTATTCAAAGTGGAGCGAAATAACCTTGGAGAGGCAGAAGACAGGTTCCTACCAGAAAACATGGAGAATAGGAGGTGTAATCATTCAACATCCATCAAGAAGAACCTCCTACCAGATAGTCTGGGTAGGCAGAAAGAGGAGCTATTGTTGCACCTGAACCAAGACAACAACTCATATTGCCCCCGGAGTGTGTTTAGGCTATCCATGAGAAGTCCACATTCGCTACTGTGATTGTGGAGCTAAACTTCAAATATTTTGCAGAGTTCACTCCTGAGGTTGTTAGGGATCACCTCAAGGGATCTGCCTTATGGTCTGTCCTCTCTGAATGCGGTGCCTGGTACTTAGGTGAAACGTACTAGTTCTGGCACAATAAGGAGCAAGGCAGCACTGTTAACATTTGTGGTGTGATAGTAGAATTTTTTATGCAAGAAATTTTAGAGGTGTTAAACCTTCCGAATTAAGGCCCCCATGTTGCTTGGTTATCTACCCGATTGGGCCCTGATGTGCAAAAGGATTGGTTAGAGAAGGCTTATGGTAGAGATAAAGCTTTTGGTGAGCTGATGATGGAAGAGCGGGTTTATTTCAAAATTGGAACCTATCACCTCTTTCCCACAAAAGGTTTGAAAAGAATATCTATGTATGTGATAAGGGGATGTGCAGTGTTGATGGGAAAGGTTAACACTAACCTTACCCATCTATATTTGATGGAGATCCTAAGGCGGTTTGAAGAACGAAAGTTAGGGAAGATGGCACTGCCTTTTCCCTGCCTTATTAGAAAACTATGCTGACAGGATGGTATTCAGGGATACAAAAATGATGTCCTCTGAAAGGCCCATAATGCTTCTTATGCTGAGTTATTAAAGGCATCAGCTCCAAGAAAGAGCATTGGCGAAGAGCTTAGATCAGATGAAGAAGAAGAATAGATGACTAGATCACCTGTAACTCAACTTGCTAGACCTAGTCAACCTCTAGCCATAGTTCCCAGGAAACAATAAGAAGCAGGACCTAGCACAGGACAGGATCAGCCACCGCTGCTGCAAGACTACAGACCATCAATGAGTCATCTTAGGGCCATCATCGAGATAGTTAGTTGGGGAAGTCGTGATGACGCAAATCTCTTTCACATCATTGATGATGTCAATCAGCCTACTATTTCATTAGATTGCACAAGGGATGAATTATCAATTCAAACAGGATGAGGGGAAAGCAGATGGTCACAAGAGATCTCAAGAAATGCGACATCTTTTCAAGTGCAGTTAGAGACTAGTGAAGGGGCCACTATGATGGTCATGCAACACCAATATGTCGCAAGAGCTACTGAAGTGGTCGTTGACCATATCAAAGAATCCTTTAACGTACCTATTGTGCCAGTGGTAGATCTTTTAGGAGCATGGGATGCTCAAACTCTTGCTAGAATCTCAATGACTCCTGCGAAACATGAGGATGCACTGGATAGATTGCTTCAAACAAGACAAGTTTTGACATCTCTATTTGACATCCCCTAGGATGTAATAGCAATTCAATTAGACCTCATTTCCACAAAGGGGAAGCTGGTCATATCCAAAGTAAGGGCTGAGCATGCTGAAGCTAAAGTGCAGAAACTACAAGAGCAGCTCGTAGCCTTACAAGTAGCATAGTGGGATCCTTTGCAATTCATTCCCATAGACCAGCTAGAAAATTTTAGAACCAAGAAATTAACAAAGCTAATTACAAAAAATAAGAAGGTGGTAGAAGAAAAGGAGACGGCCATTTGGGATGCCTTCGCCGCACAAGCGCAAACTCATGCGCATCTTAAGGCACTCAAGGCCTTAGAAGAAGAGAATAAGAAATTGGTTGTAAATAACCTTTGGTTGACTTCTATGGAGAAACAAAAGAATGTTCTTGATGAACACTTTCATCAGTTACGAGAATAGTTCATTCAGGTCAACCGAGATGTAAGCCGTTTAGCCAAAGAAAATCGAACCCTCTCAATGGAGGAGGTATGCACTATTCCCCAAAAATCAGCCATCAAGATAAGTGCGTGGCAAAATGAGGCTAAAAAACATGAGAAGCTGAAGGTGAATTTCCATGATCAGGTGGGAATGTACAAGCAAATCCTGGAGAAGGAGATCCGTATGGCCAAGGCTCAAATCAAAAACATCAATGCTCAGAACACTGATTGGAGGGCCATATTGGACACTTATGCCTTCACCCACCAAGCAAAAGTTAAGAACAAGGACCTGCAGATCCAAGACTTGACCAAATACATGGAGTTGGAAAACCTTAGATATGCCAACCTAGCCATGTTAACAACAGGACACCCGAGGTTAGAGCTCGAGTAGTAGGTAGCTTCCACCCATATCAAATATGAAGTAGAATTTACAGAGCGTAAGAAGCTAGCTGAGAAACTAGATGTCGCAAATTCTGAACTTGTGGTGATAAAAGAAAGCTACCAAGGATAGAAAGATGTTGCAACTGACTTGGCTCGATGGCTAACAGAGCTTCATGAATACAAAGAAAAAGCTAGAGCCTATGAAGAGGAATGATGGGTGTTCGTAGCATGGTATGTCAAAGCTAATCAGATGTTCCCACAACTACCCTGTCCATGGGAAGTGCCGACTCTGTCCAACATTGGAACATTAGCATGGATGGCACAAGATCCTCGGATTGAAGAAGAGAAGCTCCAGGCCATTCTTCAGCATCATCAACCTTCAGAGCTTGGAGCACGTGACAAGGGGAAAGCACCCATGGAGGAGCCACCGCCACCAGGAACTACATGAGTTCCATTTTTTGTAGTGTAACATTTTTTCTATGTTGTGTCTTCCCACACTGTGGCATCATTTCTTTTTTTTTTCAGTTAATAATCCCATACCTATCCACTGTGTAATCAATGAAGCTTGTTCTCCTTGTAACTTGAGGATGAGTTTTTATTCAGTCATGGGGGTATGATGAGATGCGATTCGCATAGGCCGCGATATCGCGTCTGCCACGATATCGCTTCCCCTGTGATATCATGTCTTCCCTACGATATCGCGTACACGATATCATAGTATTCCACCATATCTATAAATAAGACATAGCTCTCNTTTATTTAATGTTATTTACTATTTTCTCTCTCTCACCC
Source organism: Gnetum montanum (assembly GCA_015680685.1). Taxonomy (NCBI): domain Eukaryota; kingdom Viridiplantae; phylum Streptophyta; class Gnetopsida; order Gnetales; family Gnetaceae; genus Gnetum; species Gnetum montanum. The sequence continues at coordinate 926,606 of MNCI01004126.1, read as the reverse complement.
TTAAACTCCTAAATCGTGGAACGAGTATGACTTGATTACGAGCATTTAAGTGTGACTGCTTGGTATCCTAGTGGCGTAGCTAGGATATACGCTTGGTAATCTGAGTGGCATATTTGGAATCGATGCTTGCTAATCCCAGTGGTGTAGCTAGGATCTGTGCTTGGTAATCCCAGTGGTAGTTGTGCACAAGGTCCAAGATGTGTATAGTTGATCAAGGAATCGGTTGCTCGTTGCACTAAGGCTAGATTAGATTCTATTACCCTTTTCCTCCTAGCTTAGCTTAGTTAATCTTACATTCCACTACCTTCAGGAGTAGTGTTAGAATTAGGAACACATCATACACCTCGCACTAGACTAAACCATACGTGACAAATATACAATACTAGTCCAGGTGGGAAGACAGCGAACTACGACCTAAGGATAACTGTCTAGGTGCTACAACTAGTCCGTCTGCGGAGTTCGACTGGATCGCGTGTGCTACACTCGTTTCGTATGGTTAAGTGTAGGGGTACCTCGCCACTCATCAGAATCCTACACTTAAACTAGAGGTTGAAGACAAGGATGAAGTAGTCTTATTTTACCTTAACCTTAGTTTGAGTTTTGTATCTACTTCTAGTAACAAAAGATCTTTCATGAAGGATGGAGTACACTCTCTTGAAAAACTTTCCATACCCTCATTATTACTTCCAACATCCATCATTGATGCTATCTAATTGACCAGGAATAAATTTCTAGTGATTTCTTTGTAATAGCTTCCTATACCTTACCCAAAAAAATGCACAGATTGTTCTTTTCTCATATCAGATTCTTAAGATTTAACTAAGTATTGCAATTTTTTATATGCCTTTGTTAGAAACATGGTTTGTTTCATTAGGTTGGGTATTTTGGTTTGTTGTATAAAACTTGAAATAGGTCAAGAAATGAATAAGTCTAAATTAATCAATTTTTTTGATCTTGGTACATATGTAATTTTTCAATGCTAATGCCATAGATTTTGCCTTCTTTATTATGTGAAGAGAAAAAAGATGAAGATTTTATTTTTTTTATAGATTAAAAAATATTTTTTTAACAAATAATACATTCTTGAACTTGGTAAGTTGTAACACTTGATTGAATTGGTACTGTTTACTAATTCCTTCCATTGACCTTTCAAAGTCCAACTACCTTCTTCCCTACAAATACTTTCCTCTCATTCTAATAATTTCTTAGGGCCTTTACCCCAATCTTTAGGCAACTATATAAAAATATTTTTCTTAGGCCTAAACAAGCAAGAAAGTATTTGGTTAGTTGCGAGATTATCTAACAAAATTGTAGGAATTGTGGATACTATAGCTAGGTTGCAACAATTTAGACAGATTCATTCCCAACAGGATATAAAATTTAATAAGTTTGAATATTTTATATTTATCCAACAATAAATTCAAAGGTAAGATACCACACACTCTATTAAGCATCAAATATTTCCTTCTTCAATATAGTCCCTTGTTCCTAGGCATGTTTAAAGTAGAGCTTATTAATGTAATGGAAAGAGAAAAAGGTTTATAATTTATGAGAAAATAAATGTTGGATGACAATTGTATGATTGATCTTTCTACAAATAATTTGATAGTATAAATTCCAAGTTCCATTTGAAGTTTGAATAGGTTAAAGCTACTAAATTTATGCAAATAATTTGACAGTACAAATTTAGATAGGAAGAAATGCATCATACACACAATTTGTATTTTAGCAATTATCTGAGTTGCTTTCTTCTTAAACACAAGCTCAAGAGAACATGCAAATACTTAAGAAACAATGTCTCTGAAAAAAATGACCCAACTAAAGTACTAGTTAAAACTAAAAGTAAAAACTAGAACCCAAAGATAAAAAGCACAAAGCCAAATTCTAATGGTATACATTATCATAATTGCTAGCCTTTAGTCAAAACTTGTAAACTTTTTGCATAGATAAATTATGAACTTAGCAACTTTGTTTAGATTTATGAGAACTTTCTTAATGCTATCTCTGGTTCTGCAAAGTTTGCACCAAGAAGTTATTGTGAGGAAGTTTTTGTCAATTTGGAGGTTGAATTTTCTTTCATCTTCTATAACCTTGAATCCTGAAGAAAATGACATAAGAACAATGTCTGCAACCCCAAATTCTTGATCATTAAATTATGGGATGTTGTTTTGGGCCAAAACTCCTTCGAGAATGATGAGGGATTCCAACAATGTTTCCTTGCCCTTTTCATATGAATTTTCCTTGGATTGCATGATCAAAGAAATGGCTTGATCAAACATCTACTTAAACACATCAATGAAAAGAACTACTATTCAAAACACTTGAACAAGCATAGTAAGACTATACAAAGATATGTTATGGCATAACATGACCATGTAAATGACTATGATAGCAACATGACCATGTAAAGGACTAAGGTAGCAATGGCCATGTAAGGGTTCATGGGAGAAATGGTTCTAATCCACTTGGGTCAAGGATCAAATGGAGTGCATTAATATCCCTATCAAACGCAAAAATGAGTTCTCTATCAAAAGTCCCTAACAAGTGATAGGTGTCATTACACCAACATTAGAATTTATAGTGAAGGTTACCTAAACACTCCAACCTTCAAATCCATCACATGGAAATTAATTAATTCACAAAGAAAATTAAAAGGCTACTTTGGTAGAAAAATTTATGTTTGTTCTTATTATACAATAAAAAACCTATGTCCTCATCCCATGCCATATGATGCTATGCATGATGAATGGATACCCATCCTTCCATGTCCATCCCTCCATTGCATGACCATGAGTATGAAATGTGGTGCTCATGAAAATGTGATGTCAACATTGGGAAAAATTTTTAGGTTCCATTTCCTTGGTCCATTTCTTTTCCTTTTCATTCATAAGTGACGTTGACAATGGTTGTCCAATATAATCCAAACTCTCTTACCTACTAAGCACTTGACATGAAGCTTCTACATAGGCATGGGGCCCAAATCCTTCTCACATTAGCTCCATTTCATTGTTGCTATTATAAGTGTTTCCATTAATTTTTTCTTAGCTTTCACTAATATTTTGCTACACCATTTTAGCATTCCTTGTTTTGTTTCCATTAATATTTTTCTATTATACATTAATTCTCCATGTTTACTTTTTTCTAAATTTACCTTCCATAGACATGGTTTAAGTTTTTCCTCACTAGCTCTTGAATTTTTATCCCTAATCATAACAACCCTTGAATATCTCCAATGTCATAATATTAACATTTTTTTATTGTATCAAGTATCAGTGCAACTTGTATGCATCTCACATTCCAATGTATTTAGGAATACTTTATAGGTTGCAATCCACTATGACTCACACGAAACCAAAAAAATTTTATGGGAGAACATGCGAGTCATGGGTTCATTGTAGTTTAGGTAGGAGAGATGTATTAAAGAATGTAAGGTTCTGCATAGTATAGGACATCATAGTTACACCTAGCACTAAATTTTGACAATGCAATGGGCTACGAGTTGCATGTTCTATATAGACCACTATTTACAATGTGACCACAATGCATGATGCATGAGAGCATAATTTATGTGCATTACAGGTTGCAAACCACTATCACATAGGTGTTTTGGAAAAGTATTTTGTGAGGACATGTGAGTTGTAGGTTATTGAAATTAGTAGAAAGTGAGTTGTTAATGAATGAAATTGGATTGTAAATTGTGCTCCCAACTTTACCAATGAGGAATATGAATAATCCTTATCACATTTTTAATATATTAAATTTTTTATCAATTTATCTAAACCAAATGCTTTTGTACAGTAAAGAATTTACAAACATGATATTTATTCTCATCAATGTAACTTCAAGAACAACAACATCTAAAAAGATTACTTAAAGACTAGTGAATTCATTAATCAATTGCATAATGTAAGATGTGATGTTATTTTCTATTCTATCCATTGACCAAAATTTCACAAGGTAAGCAAATACTTGATTTTCACCCCATTTGAATAATAAGGATTAGGGTTTTGTTGGAATTTAAGATCATGGTCATTATTTAATTATTGTTAATCTATACATCGTAAAATTTAATTATTGTTAATCTATACATCATAAAATTTACTTGCTTACTCCTTGATTTAGTCATTGTTTTGAGCAAATTTTTATTGTTTATGATTTATTAGAAAAGGTTCATTTCATTATTGTAGCAATACATCATGTATAATATATTATGATACATTTGTAAATATTACCAATGTTAAGATAATTCCCCATCAATATTATTTATGGTATCATTGTTTAATGTTTAATTGATTAAGATGCATTAGTAAATATTATCAATGCTAAGATCATTCTTCATTTATATTAATTTCATTGCAGAATTATTAGAGAAGGCTATTATTCTGTTTAATTTTCTTTATCATTGGGGGATACTATTAAAGTTTTGTATAAACATGGAACATATAAAAATGATGGGGATTAGCAAAAGGGATCTTCCACATGAGTACTTGTTGTTCTTTATATAAAATAATCTCAGAATTAATTTTATAGATTTCTTAATTCAAGTATTTTTCTTTATTTTATGGTAAATTTTTATTTATTTGCATGGATTGTAGCTATTAACATTGTCTATGAACATAATATGCAAACAATTTTAGAGTTTCCAGAAATACCTATCCTTTCTCAAAAACTAAAGAAAATTGGAATTTATCATTAGATGACAATGGATGAAAGTTATGATAGGAATTTTATTTATAGCTTTTATGGATGGTTAACTGATAGTGTATCAGTTGTAGGAAGTACTCTACAAGCTATCATTCAAGGACAAAATTTCACCTTCAACATTCATAACGTTGCAAATGTTATACAAGTTCCTTGTGGTAAAGAGGTAGCTATCAAGGATTGAGGGTGGAAGAAAAGTAAGAATCATCTAATTTAGAATGCTCAAAAATTTGATATGAAAGATGATAGTCCTACTTATTTTCTAGAGATATTGTTTCTCTCCAAATTTATGTAGTGGTCTTTATTTCCAGTGAAAGAAATGAAAGAGAAGATTTATAATAATGCATTTTTACTCATGTGGACATTGGATAACAATGAAAGTATTCCATTTGATAGCCCAATAACTATAATGTCTGAGATGAAGAGGCAGAGAACTTTATGGCAACTACATGATCTGAAAGAGTTCCTTAGCTTTTCAATTATTGCTAGAAAAATGTTCATTTTATTACTACCCACCTTCATGAAATAGTGAATTTGGATCCTACAAGCATATTCAAGAGTACATTAGTGTCCAAGAAAGTTGAGACCTCCTATTTTATGAAAGAGCATGATAGACCAACTATCGATGAAGGTTGCCAACATAACAAATGCTCTCGTGAATCCATTGAGGAAAATTTAGAACATGTAATTGACATATTAAATAATTATTGTGAAAGTAATGTAGCACTTTGGAATGTTATGAAGTAGCTAAAATAAAATAGGTCACATTTGATAGAAGAAAACATCCAATTAAAGGCCAAAAATGAGAATTATGTAGTTGAAGAGAATAGTTGTATCTAGAAGTTTATTCTTCATAATAAAAAAAATGGCCAACCAAAGTCTCACACTAAATAAAGAAATTATCTCATTAAAAAATGTTATAGTCAACATTTATCATAGTAGATACATTAATTCCAACATGATCAATACTATCAAAGGTTTATGCCATGTTATAAAACCTTGTAGTTTTAGTAAATTGTTCATATCCTTTGAAAATTCTAATGATCTTTGTATTGTACATGTGTCGAACAAAAAATGACTAATATGCCAACAATTAAAGCTATCAAAAACTTATTTGACGTAGTTAAAGAAGATAACAAAAAATTATCCAAATAATATCATCCAAATAAAGGAACATGTATGTAGACTTGTTTAGATCCCTTCTTTATGTCTATTAACTTCCATCCTATTATTGTTCATTTGTAGTTCAAGTAGACCTTAACAACCCCATTAATCAACCTTCTACTACAATTTAGACAATGAAGCCTATAAACTTCATCACTCTAATTGGTCAATCATGTGTAACAATTGATAGAGTGATGTAGTTCCTTGTCACAGGTAGTTTAGATAGTGAAGTACTTATTATGTCACTGGTTCCTCCATTCTTTGCCATAGGATTATCTTTCAAGTCTGTATACCAACTTGGGTGGAAACAATGGCTTGATGATGATGTCATCGATGTATACATCATGTACCTTAAGCAACTTCTGAAATTTATTATTGATTATCAAGCATCAGTAAAATATTCTGTATGTAATACTATGTTTCAAGAATTTGCAAAGTTCCTTGAGAGTCAGATGAAACAAAACCAAAAGAACTTGTTAACACATACAACAAAGAAACACACAAAAAGACATGTCATCAATGTTGAAAGTGATACACTAGCTAAAGAAGAGCTTAATGTATTTGATGAGTGGCAAGGTACCCCTACACTCAACCATACAAATATGAGCATCTCATGTGTGATATGGTTGAACTCCAAGGACTAAGTGCTTATGCTCCCTAATGGAACACTTAAGGTTAATCAATCGTTGTCTTCCCAGACTTACTTGTATCGTCATAGTTGTATGGTTAAGTAAGTTGAGGTGTATGATTTTTATATCTTTTATCTTTTCAACACCTATGCTAATAAGGGAAAGGTGAAGAGACTAAATGACTAACTTTCATTAACCATTCATTAACTAAGTTCTAATTATCCTAGCACCAATATCCGTTCACTTACCACATGCACCCTGAACCAGTGCAATGTTACTACAACTACCAAATGCTACACATTACTGGGTTACCAAGCATTACACACGTGCTCAAAGCGATTGTACTGAATGCACTTAACTAGGAGAGTCAAGGGTTGAGAGAGATTAATTATCTAGGAAATCATTTAAACATTTAAAAATAATTAAATTCTATTTATCTTAGTTCATATGCTGCAAGGTTTATCCAAAATTTCATCTTTATTTCCGTACACAAATGTGTGCTAAGGTACAATTTGCTCGAATAAAGATCTATTCACTTTGAGACTCCTACTGCAGGCACATGGAAATTATTCTAACTCTAGAATGGTAAAATTTTTATAGTTTGGCTAAGGGACTAACTCTAGATGATTGAACAAGGGAAAGCCACCTCCTATTTATAGGCTGTGATATCACATACGTGATATCTCAAGGACGTACGCGATATCGAGGCTGCGATATCATGTACACAATATCATGGCTCATCATACCCCCATGACTGAATGAAAATTCATCCTCAAGTTCCTTACAAAATATTGGGAAGGTATGGGATTATTGACTTGAATGACACTAACGGTGAATAGGGTGACATGTGAACGGATCATCATTACGATACATGAAAAAATTAGTATTCATGACAACAAGAATGAACACTAAACACATTTGACATCCAGCCTTATTTGGCAGCTAAGAGAGAAGAGAGAAGAGAGAAAAAGAGAAGAAGAAGTCTGTTACTATCGACACCAAGATTGCACTTTTTGTTGTCCATCCATAAGCACGTCATCAATCATGTTCCTTGCATAATTGCTCTAGCATCATTCCATTCCAAGTGTTTCCTCTAGATCTAATCTGTTGTTGTATGATTTCCATTTGCACACACAACACAGTATGATATTAGCAAGGATAAATGAATCACAATGTAGTTAATACCTTGCTTTAGTGTAAGCTCCATTGGCTAAGTTGTGATATGGCTAATGTGGATCTAGAGATATAATACTGGTGACTACCCAAGGTGTATGGGTTAAGAGAAAATCGAAAAAGTTGGACCAGGACTTCCATAACTGAGACCAAACCTTCGGTAGCAATAGAATGGAAAAAGATAAGGAATAAGAAAGATGGAGAAAAAGAAACAAGGGCCACACCAATAAAATGGATGTGAAAGATGGAAATGAACAAAATAAATGGTGATTGCAGAAATGTTTAAGGGAAAGAAATTAACGGATGCACCAAATAGGAATGCTAGTGGATCCTCCCCAAAGCAGGCTCATGCCCTTAATGCCCTGACAATCCCACATTCAAAGAGTCCATAGGCTCTAGAAATGTCATTTGGAAGAAAGAGTTAAATTATTAACCACAAGAGTTTACCAAAAAGAAAATAATGCATCAACCAAAATACAGACTATTGATACAACTGGCAATGAGGTAAAAAATGGAGGAAGAATGGTGGAAAGAAGAGAATGGAATGGAGTCTCAGGAACAAGGTGATGTATAGTCCCTTGTGTATTAATCATTAATGTGACGTAGTAGATCCCATTCCAAATCCAGCCTCAAACAATCCACATCCAATGACTTTGCATTAATACATTTGGCCCATCCATCCACTTGAAGTAACAAGAATGCTTTCACCAAAGAGTCACCACCATTCTGACGAAATGAGAAAGGAGAAAGTACGAAGTGAGGAAGGACCTTAGTTAGAGGGAACATGTTTGTTTAGTCCCACAACTAGTGCTTGTAGCCCAAATGATTAATTTATCTAAGGGGTGTGCTTTGAATTCTCACTGTTGCTTTTTTTATTTTGCGTGAGAACCAGACCATGCAAAGACTTTTTATTTTTATTTTTATTCACTCAGCTTCCCAATAATGGGGTAACGTCGGAATGGTAAGAAAAAATCAAGAAGAAAACATCCAAGCATCCAAGAGAATGGCCAGCACAAATGCATCAAGTTCCCTTGAAGTCACACCCTTTTCAATCATTGAGTCCTTAGTTTGAGAAACGTCCAGTCACTGATTTGTTGATAGTTCTTATTATTTAAGAAAAGGGACTATACAATTCCAAGCTAAGAGAGACCATAGGAATTCATGGATGCATGGATGGTGTGGACTCATTACCTGCTATATCAAAAGAACCAAACCTTAATATCAATATCATAACTCAAAGGTAAAAACCAGCATTAGCAATCAATGAAATATAGTTCATACCATCATCAGTAGCACTTATTAGGTGAAAAAATTTAACCAAATGGATAAACAAACACACACACAAATAAAAGAAAAAGTATGAACGATTGATGAGATGTGATATCGCATGAGCCACGATATCGCGGCAGTCGCGATATCACATGAGCCGCGATATCGCGGCAGTCGCGATATTGCATCCCATGGATATTGCATACGCAATATCCCGTCGTCCCTACGATATTGCGTATGTGATATCGCGGTCTGCCACCAAATCTATAAATAAGAGGTGGCACTCCCCTCATTTCTCATCCTAGGCTAGAATTAGCAAAGCTCTGGTAGTTTAATCACTCTAGAGGTAGAATTTTTCCTTGTGCCCACAGTAAGAGTCCCTAAGTGAAAGGATCTTTATTCGAGCAGCTTTGTACCTAAACGTAAGTTTTGTATGGCAATAAAGACGAGCTTTGTGGATAAACCTTGTAGTGCATGGAATAGGTTTATTACATGTTATTTATTTTTTTCCTAGTAACGTGGCATGAGTACGACTTGGTTACGAGCATTGACGAATGTGTACAGCTAACCTAGGAATTGGCTACTCATCACGATTAGATTCTCTCACCCTTATCTCCTAGAACATGGGATGAGTACGACTTGATTACAAGCATCTACGGATGTGTACGGCTAGTCAAAGAATCGGCTGCTCATCACACTTAGGCTAGTTAGGTGCCTTAGTACGACCACTTCGAGCACGTGCGTTACGTGTGGTGATCCCAGTAATGATTAGCGTTTGGTAGCCACAGTTGCACAGTTCAGGGTGTGTACGGTAAGTGGGAATGGATGCTGACGCTAGTTAATTTAGACTTAG